>PVIH01001869.1:32436-213315 GCA_004025045.1 Sigmodon hispidus
AAAAAAAAAAAAAAAAAAAAAAAAAAAAAAAAAAAAAAAAAAAAAAAAAAAAAAAAAAACCAAACCAACACAAAACCCTACAGTTCTTCATCCTGCATTTTAAAATTCAAGAAGAGAAAAATCAAATAAAGTAGGTCAAGGCGTCTCTGTAGTTAACAGACTAGGGCTTTTCCACATCTGCGAATATTAAATTTGATAGATAATAAAAAGTACTGGGCCTCCCTTCACTGTCAGAAAACGTTACCAAGAGGTTAGAACTCTGTCTTTTACCTTGGCAAAGGAAACAGAACAAATCCAATCCTGCAATCTGATAACCTATGACTTTATAGGTGGCCATTTTATATATTTAAATAAGCCTGCTTTATTTTGCATTTGTTCAGACTATGAGTAATGAGTAGGCACATTCAACTCATTAACTCCAAGTGAAGTCTGTTTAAATGCAGCCTGTGATTCAGTGTGTAAAGCCCTCAGGGATAGGAAGCAATATTTAAAATTGGATGGTCGGAGGGAACAAAATGGGGGAGAGTCCAAGGGGGAATAATACTTGAATTTGAGACTAGCGGTACCTAAGGGAAAACTTCAAGTCTCTGGTTTATTTTGAGATTGAAGAAGGTTATGAATATCCCCCATTATTCTAGAACATAATAGCACTCAGTTGGACAAATATAATAAAATGTGTAAGTAAAATTAAATGATGAAGCTATTATTCTGTCTAATAATAGAAATTCTAATATCCAGAATGCCTGCTACTTTCCTGCAATCACAAAGAAAAACAGAAAAATCTCTTGAGCAGCCCAACACTATCAATCTAATAAACTATTTTTAAAGTCATCCCATATCAATGAATGCCTTAAATTAGTATCTGAATGATAAAGAAGAGATGCTTATATTAGTTAATGGGGAAAAAGCATTGAGTTGAAGCACTCCACTAAGGACTATCAGCCTATGCCTTTAATTTTCCGACTCCTAAATATGTGGCCTGTTTTGTTAAGTGTTTAAAAACATCATTATTATGCCTATACAAAAGTGGAACCATTACTTAATGAAAGTATCTTCCATGTCTAATTTCCAAACCATCTAAGATTCTGACACTCTGGAGTCTATGCTACTTATCTTTATAAAAAGGTTGGCCCTGTTATAACTAATGGCATCGAGATTCAATCCCCCAAAGTAGAGAACAATGTTTTGCAGTGGTTATTCTACCAATAGGAAGGTACTTGCTGGTAAATTTACCTAGAAAGTCCTTCATGTTCTATGAACCTCTGACTCTGACTTTATACACCTTATGCTGCATTCATCTTTCACTTTTAAAAAATCACCTTTATTAATTAATTGAGAATTTTATACACTGTATTTTGATCATATGCAACCCAGCTGTTCTCTCTACTCCTCCCACATCAACCCGACTTCATGTCCTTTTCTTTAACAGCCCATAAGCTTTAAGTTGTACTGTCTGCATATTTCAGGGTCTGCTCATGTCTGGTTTGGTGTCAGACATACTGAAAATTTCTACTGAACTTACCCCATGCCTCCTAGTAATTTCTAACTTATATGTGTCTCAGGCGTTTCAGTTCTGTCCCTGGGCTTATAAGATCTTTAAGTCTGCTAAATTCTCCTTTGGTTAGAAAGAGCTCCCAACCATAATTAATACTAATACTTGGTGTATTAGTCAGGGTTTTCTAAAGTAATGGGTCTTATAGAATGAATAGATTCATTCTATATATGCAAAGAGAATTTATTCGAATTTTAGGGTAAAAAGGCTGGTGAAAGAAACACATCCTGGCCTTGAAACTAGGGCCAATGAAAGAAACCCATCTGGCCCTGAGATCCAAGCCAGCAAAAGAAACATTTTAGTCTTGAACCCAGAACCTAAGAAACACACCCTGATCCTGAAACCAGAGCCGAAGAAATACATGTTGGCTTTAGAACAGAGCCAATGAAAGAAATATGTTCTGGCCCTAAAACTCAGACCTAAAACTGTTTTTTTTAGGCCAGTGAAAGAAACACAGTTTGGCCCTGAACCTAGAGCCAACAATGCCCTTGACCAATGAATCCAACCAATCCCTAAGCAGAAAATTCTCTTCTTGGAGAAACTCAACCCCTATATGAGCCCCTCTGCCTGTTCAGTTGTGGGCTGTTCTTTCCCACCCTGTTGGAGGCAGCTATTCTGGTCTCCTTCTTCTCAAATAAATCTCTTTATCAAAAGAGTCTTGGGTAAAGATCTTCATTTGTAGGCATAGAGCAGTAGAATCTATGCTGAGACATTCCTTTAGAGGGGCTGAGCAAGGAAATTCATTTAGCAGAGTGAAGTAGAAGAAGAAATGGATAGCTCTGGTAGGATATTCTCTTATGGAGATGGAACACAGCTCATCTGTAATAGCTCTCTGTAGGAGAAGAACAGGATTGATCCATCCTGTGGGGAGACCATTGCCCACTATACCCCAACTTCAGGTATAGTCTGACTTCCTGACAAGTCAGGATACCTTTTCCTGCAGAGCTATCACACTCAAAAGAATAATTTGTAGGTTAAACTCCAGCTAATCCAACAATGGCTGGCTAAGAACAGAAAGTCCAAGAATTCAGTTACTGCTCACTCCATGAGTCTGGATGATCTTCAGTAGACACTGGGATCCCAAAGAAGTAGTCTCTAATACCAATGAAGGAATGAACTTCTGGCAATGTAAGAGCAGGCAGGCAAAGAACAATAGCTTTCTTCCATGTTCTTACTGAGGCTTCAGTAGGTATGTCCCAGATTAGAAGAGATTTCCCAGTTCAAATGATCTGAAAGATCCTGATCAGAAGTGGATCTTCTTACTTTAAATTAAGCAAAAATTGCTCACAGGTGTGCTATCCAGTTTGGAATTTTCGTTAGTTTTAGAAGTAGACAAGTTGACAACTAAGAATAGCCATCACACTTGGCTTCAATATTTTTCCAGTGTTAATCTGAGTCCCACTTCAGCCCTATGTGACCCTCTGGTATTCCAGGAAGAGACATTCCAGCTAAAACACAGAAAGACCTCTGATGAACTGAGAGTTTTCTTCTTGGCACTGTCATATTCCTTATGGATTTATTTTGAACGATGAGAACCTACAAACAGACACACACATGCACAAACACAGACACACTGAAGGGGAACAGGAAGAAGACAGTTTAAAAAAAGGAAAGACAATATTGTATAAAAAGAAATCGTTTTTTATATACTAACAATCATACATAATGTGAGGTAGCTAACACTAACCTTTTGCAACAAAGAAAAAAATGCAGGAGTGATATGGTATTATATCGACTCAGATAATCCCCAAATGTTTTTTCTAGAAGAAAAAAAGTTTATCTTTTTTCTATAATAATAAAAACACTATATCATGTCTAGTTGGATTTACATATCTAAATCTGAAAGTTTGGGAATTAGGCATTCATCTTTAAGAAAACAAATTCAAAATTATAAATGGTTTCTTGGTCATGAGAATGAATATTTATTTAGAATCAGCATAGAAATTACAACAAAAGACAAAAATCTCAAAAGCTTCCAAATATCACCAACATCACTGACAGTAACAATGTATTAATGAATTTCTTCATACATCTCTGTAATACTTTTGGTGATATCATCTCTGATTGCTTCTTCACATAACAAGAATTTTGAAGAGTAATTATTTCCTGAAAAAAATAAAATAAGCAGTCTATTAGCATTATTTGATTGACATACTCTTTAATAGCAATGATTTTGGATTTTTTTTTTATCTTTAACACTAATTACCAATAACATCTCACAAATTTGAGGAAATTGCTATCCAGGTTCCTTTTCACTTATAATCCTGATACAGTGTTAGGTTCTGCACATTTGAAAACTCTGATGAGCTCTATTTCTTTTTGTCATGACCATATCAGTGAATGTTTGGAATATTTGTAATTGTAGATTTCAGTTTCTAATCCACATATTATTGACAGGAGATAAGTAATTTTTATCCAGCGTGGGTGAGAAGTAAGTTTTACCCACACATGCTTCTGGCTCAGTATGTTTACAACCACAGTTTTTCCTCAGGACCTGCATACTTCCTGTCACATAGCACATTGCACCATGCCAGGATGACCCCTGACCTTGTGCTTTAGCAACATGGAGTAGGCTAGTGAATGACTCACAGAAACAATGTCTGAAAGCTTTCATATTTATTTATTTATTTATTTATTTATTTTAACAAGGAAGACCAGAACACCTAAATGATGTACAGCAGAAATGGGACTTGTGAATACATTACACTGAATACATTAGTATATCATCAACTGCACTTTTCCCATTCATATTCCCCCAAATGCCTACAGCCATGTCTATACTATCTAACTTAGAGAAAATATGCCACAGTGGCTCATATTTTGTAAGATTTTCATATCTATAGAACCTTAAAACTAGTCTTTTGTACTTTCAGGCTTCTGAAGCTGCACTTCCAGGAAACCTAACCCTTGTACCATCCAGTGGTTTTCTCAGTGCCTATGCTAGAAAAGAAGCTAAGCATCCCAAATTTAAATGATGGTAACTCAGTATTTGGCTGTTGTTGTTGAGAATAGTCATTGTCAAAGACTAAGTAACTAGTCATCTAAAGCAAAGGGAGAAATTTCTCTGAATGTGTCAACTTATGGGAATCACATAGGACAGACTACAAGAAAAATACAAAATAGCATTCAGAAATTCCCATTACTCTTCTAGCTCTTCACTGAGAAGTTGTATTTTACAATTGGCCAAAAATATTAATAATTTGTTTCATACAATGACATAATAAGAATACATACACATATAGACATAAATACACACATGCATGTATACATATATATTAATGTATATTCCCCATCCTTGACTCTTGACACAAAATTTCTAAAAATACTAATTTCTGACTGATAGAGCAACAGAAGCATCTTTGTGACGTCCTGGACTGCAGGTGCATCTTTCCTTCTAATAAGGCAATTTTATTTCTTCATAACTTCAAGATGGGAAATGAATGGTCAACAGAAAAGATAGATCATGGTTAAAAGGTTGGAACTTACAGCTTCATTTCTCACCCTCTTAGAAGAGGGAAGTGCTTAGGAATTGAGTTTCTAAGAAATTATATTTATATAATGAATTTCTGTACAAATCCCCAAACTACACAGTTGAGAGAGCTCTTGCTTGGTGAATACATCAACATGTTGAAAGTGGGAGTGCACTACTTCATCTCCATGTAAGCCAGTCAGTGACTACTGGTCATGGAAGCTTTTGTGTTTAGGAACCTTCTAGGCATCACCATACATCTCACTCCATCTGACTGTTGATTTGTATTGTATATATATATATATATATATATATATATATATATATATATATATAAAATAGTCTTGATATTGTACTGATGGGATTAACTAAAACATTTCTGATTTATGAAGGTTGTTACTGCAAATTGTTGAACTTGAAAATTGGGCAATGGGAGCCCTTGACTTTTAATTAGCTTAGACAAAAGTGAGTACTCTGATACTCAGTACTTCTGACTGGCATCTAAAGTGGGGTTCCCTAATGTATTAGATTTGCAGTCTAGGTAGTGATTATCAGAACTAAATTAAATTCTCAAACTCCCAGTGGGTGCCCAAAAATGATTAGTGTGGGGAAAAAAATAATCCCTCCTGATGCATAACATCAAAAATACTGTGGGTAAAAGCATACCATTTTTTCAATACAAGAATCTTCTTTGATGTTTGCATATGTGTGTATATGTATGTGTTTTATGTGTATATGTGTATTGCTAGTACATGTGTGTATGTATGTATGCATATGCATGTGTATTACATGTGTGTATGTGCCAGTGCATGTATGTACGTGCATACATGTATATTATTTGTATATGTATATTCATATAAGTATAGATACATGTGCCTGTGCACACATATATATATATATGTATTATGTGCATTAAAATATAGAGCGTAGGCGTCCTCAGATTCTGAAGTTGTCTAAAGCCGTAAGACTTATGATTGAGCTGGCAGAACAGGAAAGGACAAGTGCCATCCCAATCTTGTTGTCCCTATCAAGATAACTAAGCCAATATAAGATTTCATCTTATTAAGGCCAGCTTGTTAATTATAGCACATCATAAAGTAATATATTTCAAGCATGGAAACAGTCACCAACACTATGAGTAAAATAGTGTTTTAGTGCTTAAAATCCTCGTGAGTGTATCCTGAGCCGGAAGCCTTCCTGAAGCACATTAGTTCTTCAGGTAATACACAGAAAGTGGACAAGTGATGATATTCGATGGCAGAAGATAGTGAGTGCTGTATGATTACATTAGGAGATCCCCCCCATAACCATGAAAGTTGTAAAAATCACCAGTCAAGATCTGAGCTTAGAATGCATCAAAACAATTACATGGTTTACTCTGACTGGAGCCAAAGCATATATTGTTCTTGTCTCTCAAGTACACACCCTACAATATTGAGGAAATCTGGTTTATTTTATGTATTTGTTTTTTTTAACTGTATAACTAAGATATTGTTGGCATATTACATAATCTATTTGGAATCTATAATGCATAAAAATGTAACTTCTATTCTTTGCTGTTTCTAGGAAAGTGAGCTCTCTCTGTGAGTCAATGGTAGAGCATTTGCCTGCATAATCCTTACTATTAAAAAGTTCTAGAAAGCATTGAGTCATGCTTAGAGACAATGCCAGGCCAGTGTTTAATTTTTTTCATGATTGTAATTCAATTCCCATACTCAACAATATTATCATGCTTTAAAGTCTTGCTCTTTTTTAAATAAAGAATAAATATCAGCTCATTTATAATCTTTGCATACTAACCATTCAAACAATTTTTCCAAAGTTTCAACCTCTTCTTCCTGCTTCAACTTCTTCATTTTCTTTTTCTGCCTTGAAGAATTCTATTTGGTTGCTGGTTCCTCTCACATAACTTTTAATCCTATTTTTATGACCCTTCCCTCACTTTAATCCCTCTTCAGTTTTGCATTGCAGCTGATTTCATCTTATATATTGTGTCAGCGAGAAGTGTGTTTGGTTGCACAATGGAAACCCCAACAGCCCTCAACACACATAGGAAAGGGGTTTTATTCTTTCATGCAATAAATGTGTCATTCTCACAGGTAGTAAAGTACAGCATTGTGTTTCAATGGTGCCTTTAGTGTTCATGCTATTTCTGGCAATCTTTCCTGTCTGGTCTATGCAGCAGGAAGGCTTTTATGTTCTTAGACTCTAGTGGCTGTAAGAAAGTCCATGCCTGGTCAAGCTTATATTCATCTTAAGCATGAGGATTAAAATCATTTCCCACTTGAAGTATAATCTTTATTCTGGAGTGCATTTTTATTTCCAACTATAATACATATGTGTAAACAATGCTGGCTGTTTTAATTGCCATTAAGCCAGATATTTTGAAATGAATAATGTGTTAAAAGTACACAGTAAAGTATATTAGGTATATTTTATTAAAATTATTTGAAACAAACAAAAATTTTTACACTAAAGTGTAGACTTTTTTTCTCCCACTAACAGAATTTAAGTTGGTCTTTTATTTTTTATTTTATTTTTAAGTTTTCAGGGTCAATAGACCATAAAGGAGTGAAAGATATTTCAGCTTCAAGGGACCATTCATACTTTGTAAGCATGCTTTGATGTAATAAATACTAGTCAGCGCTCTCTAAAAGAAAGGATCTGATAGAATAAACATATTTCATAAAAAGGACACCGTGCCCACCTTATAGTTTATCAGTTGAGTGGTCTTCTCATGGGAGAGACTGAAACTTTGAAGTTGCCTTATTTATAAGGCTAGATGCCTCTACAATCTCAACCTGACAATATAGGCCTAGCAGATTTCTGGAGAACAGCACATCTTCAGTCCACATGGGCAAGAGGAGAAAACTTGGCTCTGATGTCAGGGAAGGGTTCTCAGCTATAATGTAGATGCACTTACCTGCAAGAGGTAAAGGAAGAGAGGCAAAAACAGGGCCACTTTCTCTCAGGCCTCTTTATATCTGGGCCTGTTCTGAAAACATGCTATCCAATTCTGATGAAGTTCTTTCTTTTGTGAATTCTTCCCAGAAGTATTCTTCCAGACTCTCCTAGACATGTATATCTTCAGTTGACAGCTAAAATTATCCATCCCAACCCTTGGTTAGACTGCCAGAGGATGAGGGACTTTGTGGAGTAGGCTAGCTATCTTAGCTGAAGCTACATTATTTTTTTTTTAGCCTTAACTGACTCACTTCTAATCATAGGCATGTGTGTGAGCTAACAAAGACTGCAGTATATTTAACTGAACTCCATTCAACAGGGTAGCTTGAAGAACCATGAGAAAAACATGGTTTTAAGAACCAAATCTTTACATTATTTTTTATGCATCAAAACATTACTAATGCACACAAATTTCTCAGGATTTCATCACTCCAATCACATTTCTGTATGCAGTTTCTGTGACTTAGATGACTGAACTTCTGTACTAGATGAATGTCTGCATCCCATTCTTTATCAATAGGAAGAAAGTGGTGTCTTCTTCTATAAAAGTCCTTATAATAAAAGTTGAGAGTATAACAGTAAGTTTTCTCAGCTTTGTATTACTCATGGCCCCAGTTTCCTCAGATTAATTCAGGAAGAATAGACTGCTTAGATTAGTCAGACTTCTTGTTGTTAGTTGTAAGTAAACAAACCCAATGTAATTCCCCTTAGAATCCAAAATATTGTTAATTAAACTCTAAAGCATTCTATGGATGGCTTCATAGCTTGAGAATTAGAGGATGAAGCAGCATCCTCATCCTCAGTGAGTGGGTACAACTTTCAGCTCACCAGCTGACACAAGTCCCTCTGCAAGCCCTGGTCATCCTATCCTTGACATCCTAAGTTGCTGCATTAAGGATATCAAGTTGCTTTATTACCATACTCCTTGCTAATGCCACATCCTGGCTTCACCCCTGCCAAAGGAACATGACATCCATTTCTATGCTGTCCTTGCCGGGGAGGAGATAAGGAGATGGGGAAAAGAGTGACTTGTAGGGGTGGGAGGGGAAGGGCATTTGAACAAGGGGATATATGGATAAAAAATGAGACTTTATTAATAATAAAAAACGAACGAGAAAAACAAACAAAAACCAAACCAAACCAAAAATAATAATGCAGTTCTAGCATGTAGACTTGTACGTTTATCAGCAAAGAGCAGGAATGTATCTGGCCTGCAGGTAAGGAAGATATACAGGGAAAGATGTCAACCAAGTGCTTTTCAGAACTCAGCACTTCATAGAAGAAGAAGCAAGCCATGGTGTACCATAACCATAGCATCAGAAGTGTTAACTCACAGGGGCACCTTTGTCCCTTGAGGTTCAAAGCTACTTAAGGGACTGTAGCATCATGTAGTGGATGTGAACAAGGAGGTACCATAGACACTGGGAGTACTCCTGGTGGGTGCTGCAGAAAGCAGCTGCCCTCCAATGTCTGTTCTTATTTAACATCTTCATTCATAAGGCAGAATAGGGAACATACAGCATGCTGATGAAATTCACAGATGGTACTCATTTGGGAGATATTATGAATACCAGGGATATCAGGGAAATGATACAAAAAGACCTGGAGAAGGAATAACAATGAGCCTTGACTTTGAAAATGCAAAGCAATGTGTCTGAGGATAAAAAAGGAAATCTTCAACATTTCAATAGAAGGGAGAAAACTGGAAGTCAATGTTGAAAGTGACATCTAGTTGGATAATGGAGTTAGATTTAAAAATAGGCCCTTTGAAACACAGTCATGAATTTAGCAGCGTATTTCTTTATTTTCACAGATCTCTGAAGCTGAATTCAATGTCCTCCCTGTGTGCTTATTATTCCTAATGTATCGTGTTGTTTTTCTAAATGTTAGTTGATTAGGAAAAAAAAATCCTTCATTGTCTGCTTCACGATCAAAGGGGTTTGTTGCATTCATTTTTGCAGACCTTGACCTTGGTTTACTGACCAGCACATGAAAGTCCCTGGATAATTGTTATGTTCTTCTATGACATTTCTTTACCTATGGAGTGGTGATGAACGGACAGGGGCAGAGGGAGAGTTCTGGAGAAATGATGCTATAGTTGGGTCTTGATTATCACTGAAAGGCTAATGTATCTTAAAGGCCTGGCCCTTAAGGTGGTGCTATTTGAAGGTATAGAATCTTTTAAGAGGCGTGTCCATGTGGAAGGTAGGGCTCTAGGTCACTGGGCTCATGGTCCTGTAGAAGAATGAGGAATCCTGGGGTTGTTTATGCTTTGCTTCCCAGACATGGAGTAGTTTTGTTCAGTAATGCAGTAACTCCATAATATGCTTTATCAGAGGTTCAAAACCAAACGAGCCATGCATCACCCAGGCTAATACCTTTAAATCTTTTCTCTTCATAATTAACTCAAGCATTTCATTAGAGTGTTGAAAAGTTGACTAACACAGCTGATAATTACAATAGCCTTCAAATACTATTTGAACACTATTCAAATTAGTGTTTCAAGAGAGAAAAATGAAGACTTTAATCACATTCCAAAGAGACAAAGGGGATGCATTTCTGCCTATGCAAAGAAGTATTTGAAGACTATGAATTCTCTTTCTAATTTGTGGATATTTATGTCAATTTGAGCATTACATTAGACATATAAGGCATGTTACCATAGCATACAATACAATGTGGAAGCTCCCACTAACTACTCTCTGAGTGTGGTTTAGGGACCTCAATTTATAACCAAAAATCTTTTAGAGAGTATATAAGGTCAAAATATTATACCAAAATGTTATTGCCTCTTTTAACTTTATTCTCCCTTGAGTGTGCCATGGAACTTTCTGGAGGCTAAATAACAGATGTTAGTATCATTTAATGACTAATACAATGTTTTCCTCCATGATCATGTGTTATAAATATTTTTCAGTCTTGAATTTTTTAATACAGTAAACATAGCTGTTATACAAATGAAGGTTTTGAGGGTTCTTGCTAATTATTTAATACTGTTTGGTAAGCATTTCTTAGACAAAACAATTACGGATTCTTGGCAATTGTGGCTCTTGGAAAGAAACAAACAAACTCCTCCACTGATTTTGCAGTGATTTTCTTTTTGCAAGTTCCTGAGTCCTGGGCATCAGCCTGAGATTTGTCTTGTATAGTTATTGTGAGGATTAAAGAACAAAACACATAGCAGAGCTTCATGCCAGTGCACAGACCAAACCCCAAAATGAGTGGAGAATAAGTGGTGACTTCCAGAAGCATTCAGAATATTCCTGGTTTCCTTGAGAGAACCTCATTTATTTTCTAAGGAGAACAGTGGCAAGGAGAAAGCAGGGCTTGGACTTCTTCTTGATATTGGTGAGAAATTGATGCTGCTGTACTCTTGTCTAATAGAAGCTGTGAGTTCATTCATTTCAGACCTGATCTCTCAACTCGTACATGCAAATCAGAACACGAAGCATCCTATCTCCCCTCTGATGGTTAGGACAGGAAAGGTCAGCAATTTCCATTAAGAAGGGAGCAGATACCTAGCAATGGCCTTTACTGAGGTAAATCCCTGCCAGCCACACAGGCTTTGTGGAGTATGTCAGCACATGATTTTCTTTCTTGGATAAAGATCACTGTTAAGGGTGCTAGCATTATAAACACTGACACAATATTCTCTTCTCCACAGTTTTACTTTTTCTTATTCCCTTATCCATAGGCAACACAGTCCAGCACTATTATTATGAATAATATTTAATGAAAACTATAGATAACAATTTGTTTTAAATGTTATACTGGTCCAAGTAGTGTAATGAAATATTACACTATCCTTTTATGTAGTTCAATATGTCCTTGGCCAGCATATCCATGTGGTATACTCTACCTTCATGCTAGTAGTTGTCTCCAATATCAGACTGAATTCAGTAGATCTTTAATGCTTGTACCTAATACTCTATTCAATCTGAGGTTTTAAATATCCGTAGAAGATCTTGAAATGTGACTTCTGTGGCAAGTGTAGAATATCATCCAAATAAAGGTAATGTAAAGCATAGAGCAATCAGGTTTACATTTTCTAAAAATGTCCTAACTAGCATTTCTATATGCATAGTTTTGTAGCCTCAGGACTAGAAATCATGGAGCTTTCCTCAGTAAACCTTTAATATAGAGATGACATGAAGTAATGGGAACACATAAAAATCCAGATGATTTTCCTGAGATTGTACAAATAAAGGAAGATCATGTTCTTAATACAACCCAAAAATGCCTGGTAATGTATGCAGAGTAGATAATATTTTGTCTTACAACTGGCTTGTGGATGAGAAATCTGAATTTGTGGTTTAACTAATCCCTAAGCTACCACAAGCTATAGGATGACTCATGTTTTCAGGGTCATCACTTTCCAGGAATGAGGACTCAGGGTATTTCCAGTGGTATCACTAATGCTAGCCTCACTCTTCTGTTTACACAAGCATTTCACTTATATGCTCGTGTACCACAAAAGTACCTGAGTAGAAACTCATGTCCCTAGGAAAAGGGGACATGATAGTGATACACCTCAAGAATCTCTACGACAGTATGCCCCCAAAGACTCTTAAACATTATGCCTCCATGTTGTTGTTATCGTGAAAGTTCTCATCAACATCCATTTCACTTTGAAGACCTTAAAATAGAAATGTCATATTAGTAGGGCATTGTATTTACTATTAAACACTATAGACTGATGTTTCATATAAATGTTGATGAGTTCCATATTGAGATCATGAAGGAAGCTGTACTTATGGAAAAGCCATAGTGGGAATCTGCAGGGATGTGGTATCAGATTTCCATTTTTCTAAGCTTCCTAATTAAAACTTCCTTATGCACAAATTAGTAATACCTGAACTAGAAGGATCTTAGTGACTAACAATATTAAGTCATATATATAATTTGTAATATATTATATATATCATTCAAACCACTTGCCTGATATCATATGACTGATAGAAAAAGACATGGGAAATTCTTATTCAAACATCATTTTAATTTTATAAGTCAAATATTGCATAACTTCTAGGCTATCAAAGCCATCTGTTCACCCTATTTCAATGGATTCTTTATTTTAGCTTTATCTCTGCCCTTATTTCTTCTAGCTCATTAGTCAACCAGGCATCCCATTTGAACTCCATATAAGTCAATGCATATCCAACTGTATTCACTTGTCTGTCATGCCAAGCACACAGCCAGTGGCTGTCCTATGCTACCTGCCTCTCTGCTCTAACCCTGGTGTGGCTTTAATGCAATAACAGCCCATTGCTGGCACATACTAGCATATCTTCATGACCCATCTGTGGCCATAAGACAGCAATATCACATCAAATGGGTATATAAATTAATGATCCATAAAAGTATTCAACTGCTGAGAAAGTCCCACTTACATGTTGAAATTTTTTGTGAAACACATTTTAGGGTTCACTCTTAATAAGTGTACTTTTATGAGAACTTAACACATCTAAACTTATTGAGAACAGTAAATATTATACTAAATTATAATGCATCATTTTTGTTTGTAGGTGCAGCCCATAAGTCTGGTACTTAGAGCATAAATCATTTATGGACCTGAGCCTTTGGTCTACTGTGTCTCTGCCTGCCAACTCTGGGGCTTATCATGCTTCTTAGTCACTGAACTTTATATCTCATTTCTCATATAAAAATTCTAATGGTGAACTTTGTCAATGACAATTCCTGGTCATAGTTATCCATTCAACCACATACAATTCATCAAGACAGACAAGGTTATGCTGAAAGAATATATTAATTTCACAACCCCATAGTTCAACACAGTGACGGCTTGTTTTCCACTTTTGCAGTATGTTCACTGTGGGTTAGTAGAGGCTCATACTTGGTAAAACAGAGAAGCTAAATTTCCCTCAGATAATAATGAAGCCATTGGAAAGATGTGCCTCAGGCATGGCAGCAGATGAAGAGCTTTGATAATGTACTAACAATAAAAACATTCTGCCAATGATTGGCATATGTCATTTAAGTTTACAGCTTGGTAGCTCCAGTAATACTCATGAGCCCATCTGTTCACATGGTGCTCCAATGTTCAGGAAGCCCAGTCCATGTTTGCTGAATGAATAACTGATGAAATATCCAACAAATAAAAGCAATAATTGACAAATAGCAATGTTTTAATGGACTCCAAACTGACTTACACATATTTTCTTATTTAATGATTATGGACAGAGCTTGTTACACGATTGGCCATGAGGACTGATACAGGTACCCTTTATAATAGTCAATTTTTGTAAATTTTTCAATCATTTTTCTCTTTCATTCCATCAGTTTGAAGGAAATAATGTTGGAGCCTTGAAGTCCAGCATTCAATTTTTCTCATTTAAAAACTATTCAGAGAACTCTGACAACAGTATTAGCTGTCTCCAGCACGACTTCACGGATCCCTTAATGTGAGCTTGCTTTTAAGTCCGAATCTAAAAGTCCAGTTGCATCTTGGCTCTGAACCTTTGAAGTTTGCCCATTCTTATTTAATGTGATGATGTAAGTTATACATCCAGGAGCCATTTGTGCGACAATGTCAGAAGCAGGAAAGATGAGCAGCTCTTGGGTAAAATTGATCTCACACATGCATTTATCCTGGACAGGCACTGTTGTTTAAACTAGGAATAATCACAGCCAGTTCTCTGGCTTTCACCTGCTTAGTTACTCCTGCATAAACCATAAAACAGGAATGGAAATGAGGGCAAAGGTGAGCGGCGGCTATGGGGATTATTTTATTTCTGCACTAGCACTGTTTCATTGTGTCTGTAGGAAAATTGTGCCTATGTGTTAGGAGAGTGTGTTGATTTCCTAAGCTATAATTAATTTACTTGAGCCACTGTTACTCAGAAAGGATTAGAATGTTGCCTCTCCGGCTATCTCTCACACAATGCAACCAGATTACCACTTAATGCTCAGAAAAGATTGTGCCTTCTCTGGATGCTCCCTGCCATTATGCAGGAAACCCAGCCTGCTCCTTTTATTTCCTTGTCCTTTACCATATTCAGAATAGATATAAAGGTAAATACATGAATGGGCTTAATATATTCTCCTTCAGCCCCAAATGAGTGTGAACAATAATATCTGTCTTGGGGGGGAGAAAATAGAAAAAATACTCAGAAAAATAAAGGGAAGAGAAATGAATGTTGAGGTAGGAGAGGGCAGAAAAAAAGCTGAAAAAGAAAATTTACATAATAAGCAAAAGGAAGAGGTTGAAAACCTTTTATTTTTAACAATGCCTGAAGGATTCGAGGAGAGATTCATCACAGTCACCAAATGTGGGGAATGAACGTAGTCATGAAATAATTCTCTTTATTTCTCAAGAAACAAGCAAACGTTCTTATTTTAGCAAACAAGAAAAACATTAATGCAAAAAAAGTGGAGAAAGTACATCAGAAATTAAATTGTAAAACCCTAAAACAAATTGTCTCTCGCTTAGACCATGAAGAATAACTGTCTTTGAGAAGCCATCCTGTGAGGAAGTCTCCAGACCTTGCTCAGATCTCCCTTGCTCCCACATTTCAAGTGAGAAGCAGATGCCCACAAGGTGACAATGATCAGAAACTCAACCGAATGGAAGCTGAAACGTCCCCAGTGGCTGCTCAGGTGCTCCCTGCCCTCTCACAGGGGCTGGACTGTTAACAGTGTGGCTTGACTCTGTCAGAGACTTCTTTCATAGCATCTCTCTGATGGATTCAAGTGTTCCTCCTGTGTGTGCATGGAGTGCACACCTCTCCTTCCAAATACCAACTACTGAAGGAATTCTACATTTCTCCATGTAGTTATTATAACAGTGCTTTCTTTACCCAGCTGATTCTCTCTCTGGGAGTAGGGTTTATAAAAGTTTTGCTTCACCATCATGCCCTCATTTCCTATGAAGTGACCCAGTAAATGACAGGTATACACTCAATATGAGCCTGGATAAACAGATTTGGGAGGTGGATAAAGCCATTAATTAGCCAACTTAACATCCAAGCCCTGCCCTGCCCCTGCTATTTTTGTTCAGCACACTTTAATTTGAGATCTTTAGACGGTGTTTCAGTCTTCAACAACTTTTTCTTACATTTTTAATTTTTATTTTTAGATTTACAAAAAAGGATGAATAGTGTATAGACTCCAAATCCATATGCTATGAGCTCAGTTTTCCTTAGGATCAGCATATGCTACTTTTATGATTGATGATTAATATTGGCTTATTAATACCTACAGTCTGAACTGATTTCTTGGTTTTTATTTGTTTGTTTGTTTGTTTGCTAAAAAACTCTAATGTTTCTTTCTTGTTCCTACATTCCTTACAAGATAACCAATCACTTGATTATTATGTCTCCTTTAGCTCTTCTTGGATCTAGTTCCCATGACTAGATTGAGATCAGGAGTTTAAGTGTTATTGCCTCTCAGCCTTTATATCAAAGAACAAAGAAGTGCATGAGTGTTTTAATTTAGGAATATTACAGATATCCACATATCCATAGGTTTTTCCATTTGTAACATTTGCATGTATGTGTAAAGCTGAACTCCAGTTCATCCTGATGCCTTCAGTTCTAGTCTATGACACCATCCATCATTCTAGCCTGCCTGCCTGCCTGCTTTTATGTAAACTCCCACCCCAAGAGTAGAAAATCTGGCTCCCACCATCTGCCACCCATTTACTTAACTGCTCAGTTTCAGCACACATGGATAATAGCACCAGAAATTTTAGCCTATATCCACATGGAATCCAACTTTATCAGCTAAAATACACACTTATGTGCTGTTCCTTTTGCCTCTGATCTCATTGACTTCACCCATTTCAAAATTCTTCAGTGACCACCTCTTCAAGCCCTATGTCCTTCAGTGACGCTATTTGCTATATTTTAAGATATGGTTAGATGATGTATCACATCATATACTCTGTCCTAGAATTCTCTTTCTTGCTAAATGATTTATCTTGGTTTGTGCACATCAAAAATCACTCTGTGCTGTAGTAAGAAATTTCTGACCTGTCCAGCCTGAGGTCTAGACCTGCAGTCCTGCATCCACTTAGCTCCACATAATCACACAAAGGCTTATATTAATTACAAACTGTTCAGGCTTATTACCAACTAGCTCTTACAACTTAGCCCATTTCTATTAATCTATGTTTTGCCATGTGGCTTGTGGCTTACCTGTACTTTTACATCTTTCTCTCTCAGCAGCAGCCTACAATGCCTCCCTTGACTCTACCCTCCTTCCTCTTTAACTATGCTTGGAATTCCCACATACCCTAAGATATCTTGCCATAGGACAAAACAGTTTCTTTATTATCCAATGGTAATTCACAGTGTACACAAAAACATCCCATATCATGGTGTTATACAATTTAGCTGGTTTGGGTAAATTCACAGTGTCATATATAGAATTACACTAACACACATAATAACTATGTTCCTAACAGTCCCTGTGCATTATCTATACCATCTTCTCTTCCTTATCCTCCAAATCCCTGCCAAGCAGTGTTTTATTTCTTTTAAAACAATTTTTTATTCCAAAATGTCATATAGTGAGAAGTGCTTGTAATATAGTTTTCTTGAATTAGCTTCTTTCACGTAACAGTGTGCATGAAACAGATGTGGCAATTTCTTCTCATAGTTAAGTAGCTCATCACTGAATAATATTCTACTATTTAGTTATGCCACTTTGTATCTATTCATCTGGTTGTTGAATGGCATTCTAGTTTCTTGAAGATTGGGGGAGATAGGGATAAACTTGGAATAACTGTTCCTGAGCAAATATTTGTATATGTTTTTATGTCAGTTGTGTAAATACTTGGAAATAAAGTAGCTCCAATGACGTTTGGTAGTATTCAGTGAAAATCTCATGGATGGGCTAGCTGATGGTATGTTTTTTTAAACCAGCATTTCCTAAATAGTGATTCTTTAGAGTTTTGTAATAGACCCTTTGAATCTTTTATTGATACATTCTAAAAAAATATCTATTGAACAGTAGTATGACCAGTTCTTCTGGTAAAGAAGGCTATGAGCATAAGCTAAAATATTGAAAAAATCTTTTTTATTCTAGCTAAGAAAACAAGTTATAAACAAAACAGTGTAAGTACATATATGCTAAGTGAAGATGAGTGCTCTTAAAGTGCAAGGTGGGTTTAGGGTGATAACAGAGGTGTACATTAGGTGACATTTGTACAGATAGTTGGCTGTTTGTGGGAAAAATAAGTGAGGAAAAGTTAATGGTATACACAAAGGCCCCATGACAATAGTATACCTAGCATGTTCATGCTGTAGAAAGGCTAAGTAGGGAGTGGCATAAAAGAAGGATAGAGAACAAGATGCAATGGCATAGAAGTTTAAGAGAAAGATTAAAATATGGGATCTTAGACCACAGCAGCACTCTTTCACTTATTCTGAGTAAGCTAGAAAACAACAGAGAGGTTTAAATAAATGGGCAATATGACTTACCTACCACCTCAGTCACATTTGTATAAAAAGCCAGGTACTCCCTGGCATACTAAAGTTGTGCTAGAACAGCCTAGAGAGCAAAGCTTAAGTATAGTATCACTCAAACAACAAAGGTGTGATCAGATATATGAGACAAAGTCGTCTGATTCTGGAAAGCTCATAAATAATTTCAGCCCTTCAATATAGTTGTAAAGACCTATTTCTCCAGTATACTCAGCATGATCTTACTCTCATCCTGTGCATTAACCAAGAAAAACTGTGGTTTTGTTGCCTTCAAAGAAATTGAGGCGGTAACATTTAAGGAGTCACAAAATGGCTATGTGTCAAATTTTATCACTATGTACCACATGTTTACCATATTTATTTTTTCTATGACATCCATGGGTCATGCTAATTACAGATAAGGAATATGAGGTATAGAGTGACACCATGTTTTGCTCAAAATCCCAGAATGAAAAGTGAAGAACAAGGAATCATCTAGTCTGTTGGCAACAGAGCCATGATTCTTAAAGATACTTGATTGGCTTTAGTCTGTGTATAGATGACTTGGCTTTCAAAGGTTTGGGCTACATTTTTTGTGAACTAACTGACTCTATCCCTAGTTTCAGGTTTGAGTATGAGCCCAATTCTGGCTATCATCTTCTTTTGGTAACAGTGATTGGCTCAGGGTTGATCAAATGGTCTGAATTACTGAATAAGATCTAATTTGGGGAATTCCTTTGGAAAGACAAGACCCTCATTTCTATTGAAAAGCTACTTGTAAAAGAATGCTATTCTACCAGTTTAATTGTCACCATTAGATAAAAAGAATCTATGATGGAGCCCAAAGTTAGGCAACAGGTGAATTTTTTCAGTCTCAAATCCACCTCTAGGTAAAACTAGTTTATCTTTAACTTTTCTATCATGTAAACAGAATAAGTCTAAAGAATTATAACTAGTTTAAAAATTATAACAATGTAATCATAGATAGGATTTTTCATAAGTGCAGTTCAGACCTCCTCCCTTGGCTGATATATGTGGTTGAGGTTACATTTGTAGGAGAGAGACTCTCATCTATTAGAAGAGTGGGAACCAAATTCAATCTTGGCAGACAGTAGCTGGTAGTCTCTGAGAAGGCTCTCACTTTTTGAGCTTCATCTGATCTCACTACAATTCTGCAAGCTCCATTATTGTAAGAAATGAAAAGAGTTAAGAAAGAAAAGATGACATACATGAAACATTTATTAGAGTGCCAGGCCTATAGCAGAAGCTCAGTCAACACGGGCTGTGTGCCAGCCTGTACTATGCCAGGAACAAGACACTGACTGCATGGTTGTATATACTGTGACATCAACAGTTGTAGTATCTGTTAATTGTGCAGATACTATATATGGAAACTTATTTAAATGTTTACAAGATATAAGAATATTTTTATTTTATTTGTAAAGCAAGAAAAGAGACACAACGGGTAAAGAAATCTACTCTACAGGCTGTCAGCTGGTAAATAACATGACCCACTGAATGAGAACTGTTGACAAATGTAGCCCAGGTTGTCACCTTCACATTGAAATGTCTCCATAAATAAACTTGTTCTTCTACATTAGAAACAAATACAATTGAAGAAATGAACATTTTTATTCTCTAAAGTACATTTCCAAGAAAGACTAATTTATTCCTATTAAGTTGAAAATCAGACAAAGTATAAAGCACATTTTAAGAAATTACGTCATTGACAGAGATAAACATTTTCCCACATAGTCTCTATTGTCTTCCTAAAGAATAAGGGACAGGCATGGGGATTCCAAACTTGAGAAAAGAAAATCTCTTTAACCCTTTATTCTCAGCAAGTCTTTTGTCTCTATGTAGTTTGAGATGAACAGTCTTACTTTGTTACATAGGCTCATCTGGAACTCTGTGTAGCACAGGCTGGGTCAAACTCCTGATTCTCCTGCCTTAACTTCTTAAGTGTTGGAATTACAGCAGTGTACCATCATGCCTGGCATCCCAATTAATTTCAATATTTAAAGGGATCTTTTCAATAATTAAATCATCCATTATGAGAGAAACATTATGATACAAGGGTTTTGCATTTACCATGGATCTCACGCCTAGCAGACTTGAAGGCTTTCATGAAAGAAATGGTAATATATTGGCAAAGAATTCATTTATGTTGTGTGCTCATCAATATTTGATACTTTCACTTAGGAAGGCAAAGTGACCCATACATCATTTGCCTAGTGTGATTCTGTAGCTTCCAGCATACCCAAAAGACATTCTTCTCCCCTCAGATGTCCTCTCTCACCCCAGTCTTATTTTGCTGGTGTGCCTTGCCAACTAGAACTGCAATTGAATGCAATTTCTCATCCATTTCACTGATTACAACTATTTAGTGCATTCTCAAAGAACGATGATTACAACTTGCTGGTTCTTAATGCTTAATTTATTTACATGCATGCCTGCCACAGTGTCATCTATCCCATCTCCCAGACGATGGCATAAAATCATTGAAAAATGATAGACAATAAGCACAGCTATTTTACGCATTCTTCAGTAGAGAATAACACCCACTGTCACTCCTAACATTGCCTGACCCATGTCCCATTGCTGTTAAACCCAGCCATAATGAAGGGAATGCAAGCATAAAACTTCTTTATTGCTACTTTGTTCTGACAATACTTACACAATAATAGGCTTTTTAAAATAAAACCCAGATCAAATTGGAATTTTTGTGTTGGTGTCTGAAGCCAAAACCACATACCTTCTTTTTCTTTTTTAACTTTTTAATATCTTTTTCTTCTCTCTGTCTCTGCCTCTCTCTCTCTCTCCCTCTCTTCCCTGCCTCTCTCTCTCTCTCTCTCTCTCTCTCTCTCTCTCTCTCTCTCTCTCTAAGAATGTCATCTTAGTTGGAAGAAAGAGAAAGAAGAGTGAATTTTTGGAACTGTGACTACATTGTATCTCCTATTGTCACCCAGGCAAGGTTATTCATATTAAGCTGAATAAAGGCCACATTTGCATTTATGAGAAGTGCTTGCATTTTCCGCACATCTTTGGAAATTCTTATTTCAGTGATAACTTAAAAAGTTATGTGAATGAGTCTACCAAGACTGCTCTTCAAGCTATCCAAATTGAAAGGGGGAGAACAGGAAGAGTCCTCACCCCCAAAATTGTCAAAAATCTTAATTGAGCAAAAAGGACCTTGCACTTATTTTGGGGAGATTAGAATAGGAATAAGATGATGGAGGTTAGAAAGAACAGAGTGGGCATTTTTTTTTTCTGTTTTCTCTCTCAAATAGAACAGCAAAAAAGAACCAGTGCCAGAGACTGAGTATATTAGCTCCCAACCTAAAATGAAGGCTAAATTAATGAGCTCTCTCTCCATTCTACTTCTTAAACGGCCTTCTGCACACATCACTAAAAATAAATAGAAGCATTCGTTAGTTTATTTTCCTTTTAAAAATTTCAGCCAAACCAAAACCCAGAAGCAGCAACCTCTTTCAAACTCACCTGATGTTTTAAGGACTGGCTGTTTTTCTTCAAGGAGGTTGTGAAGGGCCACCACAGAAAACTATTTGTACTGCAACTATTGAAACATCTAACAATGTTTAGCTTTAGAAAGATTGCAGAGAAAAAAAAAAACTCACAAGGTAGCATAGCATCCTACCCCATGACCTCCTTATAAAACAAAATAATTGTGGCTATTTCCTGTGCCTATTTCTGCTGAGAGCTAAAGTACAAAGGCTTTTGGAAATTAAACTATAACAAACAGATGCACAGAGTGGCCCTTGTTTTATGAGAATTGCACACTTTCTTTCTTTTCTCAGCCTTGGAAGGTCGAAATCCTTGTGCCAGGAGGCTATATTTTCAGAGATGTAAGGATGCATTCTCCTTCCTGCTTTCCACTGTTCTGAACAAGGAGTAGACATTGCCACATCATAGGAGGCACCCATCTTTTGATGGTTTTACCTGAAATCAAGAGCTTAGTTGTCTCTGTAACATTATGTAGTAATATTATAGATTTGGTTACTAAAATGAAGGTGTCTCCTTGTAGTCACCAGTTAATACAAGAAAAACTGGAATTCCCTCTTAGGATCCTTAGCCTCATTAATAAAAAAAATTAAGAGTAGATGGAATGGAAGCCCAAAGACAATTTTCTTAGATGTTAGAAGGAAAGCTAAGGCCAGGGAGGCTGCAAATCTCTGCAGGTGCCTGGAAAGAAGAAGAGAGGAGAAAAATAAAAGGCTTGCCTGGAGGTTGGAAAAATATCAGACAAGCAACCACATGGGGAAGAAGGAGGCAGTGGACAATGAACATCGAAGCCCAAGATGTTGAAAAATTGAGGTGTTATGGAAAGAGTGATTAGAATAGAGAGACAAAGAACAAAAGGAGAAAGTATATTGTTCTGAATAATTCAGCAAGTGGGCTCACTTTGGAAGCTGAATGACTGCAGAGCAGATAAGCCATGAGAAGGAAAGTACAGGATCTTATTAAGGACCTATTATTCTACCTATCTCTTTAGCTTGAGTTAGGAGAGCCTGCTTACGTGAAGGAGGTCTCTTATGTAGATGATGATGACTACATCAGCCCAAGTGAAATGTTAGATCTTTCTCTATGCCAGGGATTTTTATTCTCTGGACCAAAAGGAGATTTTTTTTTCCACCCTTACAATACTTTGTCTTAGACAAAATTCTTCAACCAGGAGAAGATAAAGGAGAAATGATGTCATGGGCCTGGAAGGCTCTCTATTGAGAGAAAAATAGCCTTGATGGAATGAGTAATGAAGGGCAGAGAACAGCTAGTGCTAGTCCTTTTGCCTCACCTCCCTGACATTTTTCTCACCACTCATCCATAACCCTTATTTTATCTTCCATATGTACCAACCAAAGAAGTGATCCATTACCACTCAAGAGAGGGCACAGTAGTGTCTGACTCACCCATATGTATATTATTTGGGAATTGGCTTCAATTTGAAGTGCCTGGTATGTTGGAAGGAATGGTGGTATCTCCAAAGTTAGATTTGTGACTGCAACTTTTAACTTGGTTAATGAAAACAGCTGTGTGTAGCTGTCATTAAGTTCTTCAAATATAATATTCCTGGAATTTCCAATGAGTCCTAAGTCCAGTGATGAGAACACACACTGAGAAGACGCCACCAACATAGAAGCTGAGGGAGATGGGAAGTATATAGCTACAAGACAATGAGTACCAGGTTCTAGAACACAAAAGCAATGGAGGATTCTGTTCTGTTGCCTCCAGAGAGAGTGTCACCAAGTCAGCAGCTTAACTTGAGTGCCAAATACCAGAACTGAGTGAATAAATTAAATTTGTTATTTTCAGTCGCTCTGTGTGTGTGTGTGTGTGTGTGTGCGTGTGCGTGTGCGTGTGCGTGTGTGTGTGTGTGTGTCTCATAGCTCCAAGAACCTAACAGAAATGGGGTCACTGTGAAGTACCTAGTCCAGGCCTCATGCCAGAACGATTAAATGGCGTGTTGTGCAGGTATAATCCAGACAGAAATGATATTCAGAGCACTTTCTGGGTGATTCAATGAACATAAAGGCTGTGAACCATCGATATCAGGACTCAGCCCATAGGCTATTATTCAAGCTTATTAGCTTTCATCAAATGCTAAGTCAAGCCCTACTTAGGAAAATTCTTCCCTTGTGAGTCTGTCAGTGTGCTTTTCTAATGGAAGAATGGCTGGAGATTCAGAATCACCACTGTGGTGACTTCATAAAATTACACTACAGTGGGAATAACCATAAGAATTATTATGTAGCCCGTGCCCAGATATGCAGGTACTGGGTATGAAATGATAATCAGGCAAACCTGCTCACTGCCTGTGAAATTTACAGTCTAGAAAGAATACAAATATGTACATAGACAATAGAGTAGTGAGCCAATAGTAGAGTGCCAAGGGCACAGTGAGCATGCATGAGGCAGGGCACGGGCCTGAGTTGGCATCAGAGCAGAGTCCTAAAAGATGTGGCATCTCATCCAGGGCACAAAACAGTTTTATCAAAGTGGCTTTGCATGTGGAGTACAGGAGACACAGAGAGAAAAGAAACTGTGTGAATTTAAGTGTAGGGTGAACAGATTATCTACATTCCCCATGCTGGTCCTCAAACTCCTAGTTACAGCTATGTCCTCCTATATAATAACTATAGCCTTACAGGGTGACTTATACTTTCTCTATGGCCGATTTGGCCACACAAGGCAAGGCAGGGGGATTGAAACAGAGGCTGTTTAACCTATAAAGCCTGAACAACTATTTTCCATGTGGCCATTTGCAGTGTCTTGACTCCTGATGTAGAGGCAAAGGCATGAGCTCACTGTCTGCAGATACAAGAGGGGTGTCACGGTAACTTGAGAAAATGCCAAGGCATGGAATCCATAGAGTGTGAAAACCGGGAGGCAAAGGCAGGTCTACATACCAGTAAAGACTCTCCACAGCAAAACCAACTTATGTGTGTGTGTGTGTGTGTGTGTGTGTGTGTGTGTGTGTGTGTGTGTGTACAGCCCATATATCTGCTTATATATAAACTGTATGTTTATATATAAACAAATTTATACTTATACATTATGTTTATATGTATACAACTTTATTATAAGGAATTAAGCTACAGAGGTTAGGAAGTCTTGATACCTGAAGTCAGCAAATTGGGAGATCCAGAAGGGAGATGGTTTTCTCCAGTCTGAAACCTGAAATGCAAGAGAGCTGGGATATAAATTCCAATCCAAGTCCTAGTCTGAAAGCAGGAGCCAGTTCCCCAACTGGAGATAATTAGGGAGAAAAAATATTTTCAGTGTATTTAGCATGTTGGTTTTCTTCAGACACTTAATAAAGTAGATGGTGCCACTCCCTCTGAAGACGGCAGATTTACTTGAGGCTGCCCATTCAAACCTTTATCTCGCACAGAAACACATTCACAGACAGGTTCAAGTACCGGTTATATAGCTGACAAAGTTCTGGGTTAGAATTGCAATTGGACCTTCTCTGGAGCCTGAGGTAGCCATGCCGTGCCATGCTAATGATACACAGCTCAAGCAGAGTTATGCATGAGGACAGTCTGGGGATTTGAGACAAGCCCAAATCTGATTGAGAACTTGGAACTTTCTCATCTAGGCCAAGTGGGCAGGACCTGTGAAATGAACAGGAAGTCACCAAGACAGAAATGAAAGATAGAGAGCGGCAGGGAGGTAAGTAGAGGCTCAAAGTCTGGTTTGTCTCTCCTCTTCTTCCTCTCCTTCTTCTTTTCCTCCTCCTTTTCCTTTCTCCTCCTCCTTCTCTTCTACTTCCTCCTCTCTCTCTTCTTCTTCTTTCTTTTCCTCGTCTACCTTGTCTTCTTCTTGTGTTATTTTTATTTTATGTCTATGAGTGTTTGTCCTGCATATATGTATGTACACCACTTGTGTGCCTACTGCTTATAATGGCCAAGTAAAGCCATGGGATCTCCTGGAACTGGGTTTTCAGATGGTTATAAGCCACAATGTGGATGCTAGGAACCAAACTCAGTCCTCGTGTTTACTCTTAGATGTAGGGTTCATTTTATCCAGGCTGAAACAAGGATAAGAGATGGAAGAGTGGTACATGACCTCCTTGTCCTTGGTAGACATATAGGTTCAGAGGAAATAGGAAATAGAGAGGAAAGATAGTAAGGTTGTTGCTAGTGCTGTCTCATTGAGACATGAGAGTGTGGCCAATGGAGAGAGAGTGCTTAGATATTCAGTAGGAACTCAGCTCAATGACCACTATTTTAATAGTGTGAATGGAGCAAATGGTCAGAGGTTTATGAACCTTCTGTAGCACCTCTCCCCTCCTTCTTTCTTGCCTTTCTCTCTATCTCTCTCTCATACAGATTTCTGCATCTATTTAAATTGGATTTCAACCAGCTGGAGATTTGTGAGTAAATGGGGTCATAATAAATAAAGCACTTCAGACTTTGCTGGAGTTGAAGTAGCTATTCCATCACCCTTCCATTCATCAGAGGCAATCTCCCGTAAGCCTTTTTGATGAGTTTTGTGAAAACAAAATCCATGTGGACCAGAATTTCTCAAACTTAGTTTCAGGTTAAAATTAAAGATAAACATTTACTGATAGCTGATGTCCTGAAAAAAAGTTTTAAAGAAAAATCCTTTCAAACTCTTCCATAACTGAAGATAATCATCAGCATGGTTCCTGAAATTCAAACTCTTATGCATTAATCCGCCCTGAACTCCAATGATGTGACCTACCTGACAAAAAAAATTAACTCCAGAGTATGATTTAAGTGATCCAGTGGGTGAACCTGTTCAACATCAGCAAACCTAGTGTGCAAATTATATGGCAGGTGTCATATGCAGTGGTTGAGGTACCCAGGTAGGAGATAGCACAATACTCACTTCTGTTGTCATCCATCATCCCAGTGGAGAGGAACAGGAAGGTCACTGTCTTCATAGTTCTATAGTCACAGACCACTGAATTTAAGACTGACATGTCAATTGCATTAAGAAAAGGTTGTGACTTACTTTTAATTAACTCATTAATGAGCATAGTTAAATAAGTTAAAAAGAATATGTTTACTCCTGCAGAATTGACCTTGGGATGAGAAATTAAATAATACATAATTTTTGAAGGTATGAATGATAATAAAGCTAGAAAATATAGATGGGAAAATCATGGTTTTGCAATTTTCCTCCTGGGTGGTAGAGGACAAAATTGATGCACATGCTGCTGGGATGAGATCCAGTTCAGAAAGACTGAAAGCCATTTATATTGTTTCTTTTACCCAATCAGTTAATATTAGAAAGCATTTTCATCTTCTCTGCCATAAAAGAAAATGTGATGGTCTACACTGAAATGTGAAGAGACAATATGAATATCACTACTTGAGATCAGCCATGAAATGGAAAGAAAAAAAAACAACAAAAAAACAGTCTACTACTTGCTAAAGCCTTTTATAGGGATTGCTACTAGTTCAAACCTACAAAAAACTAGCACCATCCTAAGTCACTCTGTGATGCAACTGTAAATGTTGCAAAATTATTAAAATGTACCATGCAAAAACCTAGTTCTTTGGTATAAATTACAATATTTGAACAAAATCTGGCCTGCAACAGGAAATAGAAAAATAAAAGGAGAATCTCCTTTGGCTGGAAGGAACCATGTTTTCCACTCATGGATTCGACAAGAAAGGTAAATTTCCTTTGACCCCTCCTGCTTTTAATACTGGAGATTGACAAAGCATTCCCATTCTGGTTTACCCTTCTTCCTCTTGCTAGATAGACCTGTCTGCAAAGGTCAGGTATGTTTTGTGGCTTCTTTGCTTGCATTGTAGACATGGAGTTGGAAGAGAGTGGTTGGTACAGCCATGTGTGACCCAGTAGTTTTGTCTGTTTAATGTTGCTACCTGGCAATCACAACTGCATCTGACTTTCAGATGTATCTAGTGAGCAGCAGTTCATTTCTCCTTATATTGTCCAGACTATAAACAGAAAAACAAGTCAACACAACACTGAACATACCTTATCTGAGCTAGAGAGAGCAGGAACATAATGGCCTTGGAGAGGACTTTCAGCTCCATTGGTCACCATTTGTCTAGGGCCAAGTTAGCAGAGATGGTCCTCCTGGAGCCCAGTTTGAGCATTCTGCAGTTTCCACATACATGAGGAAAAAATATGGGTTTGGTTTCCATCCTGGCTTTTTTTTTTCCTCAGAAAAGACCTGTTGATCTTCCCACCTTCTAATAGTGTTTAAAGAGTTGGATGATGGCCACTGACCTGACTGAAATGCTTTGCTTTTCTAATAATTCCTGTTTCCTCTTTGGATCTTGTATGAAGCTGAACACTGTTTATCATGCTAGCCTCCACACAGGCCACCATCTTGGTGACAGACATTATGTTTGTTTGCTTTTTGAATTTTTGTTTATTTGTTTTTGTGTCCACTAACCTTGAGACCTGTCATGAAATATTCTAAGTCTAATGGAGCTTTCTGTCTCTCAATTTTTTAAAAAAAAATTTAAATAATTTTCTTTTTAAATTCAGACTGAACTTGTAGTATCATAAAAAGATTTTGTTTTGAGCTATGAAGCAGCCACAGAAATTAGAAGTCCATTCCCTTTGTTAGGCCTGTGGCAGTTTTAGACAATATAAAAACAGAACAAAATTTGACCCAGGATTATTCACTAATTAACCAATCCAATAAATCATTTTATCTCCTCAGCAGCAAAATGAGAGAGAATCATACCACTCATTCCTGGAAGCCAGAAGATGGGATGAGTTTTTCAATGTTTCATATTGCTTTTTAGCCAAAATTCAATTTGCTTCCTCGTGGGTGACAGAAAGAAGTTGCCACAGGTCAAACATTTGGTAAAAGTCTTCCTATCTTTTAACAGAATCTAGGAAAAGATTTGAACAGAAACAGTGTAAAGACTAGTAATAGCATTTTGGGCAATTTTCCAACTTATATTTTCTTCTTTAAGCAAAAGTAAAAAATAATAGCAACCCCAAGGGCAACCTGTGGAGATCAAGTAGATGTGTGAAACTCACCTTTTCTGGGAAATGTAGAATCCAATTGTCATCCCAGCTTGGGTTGCGACGAGATGTGTGCTGGCATGGGGCTGGGAAACACATTTCCCAAACTGAAAAACTAGAACAGAAAACCTCTTATTTCAGTACTTACCAGAACCATCCAAAGTTGAAGGCAAAAGAAGTGTGACAGTCCATACATCCAGGCTTGACTTTCTCCTGGTGTGGCTGCTAGTCACACATCTGGCGGGAAGGACTTCCACAGGGCAGCAGTAACCTAGTAGAGCCTAGGAAGTTGTCAGTCCAAGGACAGCCCTTTAGTGACGTTGAGTCTGTTTCTGATCTTTCACTTCCCAGTACTTTAATAACTTGTGGTAGATTCTTCAGGCACTCTGCCCAGTTCCCTCACATACAAAGCCTCTAGACTCAATTGTTTGTTGTCGTCATTGTTGGTTTATCGTTGGTTTATTTATTACTTTTCCATGTGTCTGAGTGTTTTGCTTGCATATAAGTTAATTGGACCATTCTGTACCTGGTACCCAAAGAACTCATAAGGATATTGGATCATCTGAAACTGGAGTGACAGAAGACTATAAGCTTCCCATCTAAGGTCTTCCATAAAAGTAGCAAGGGCTCTCAACCACTGAGACATCTCTCCAGCTCCTCACTACATTTTCATTAAGAGAAAATGAATTAGTCTATAAGGCTCTTAAAACAGTGTCTTGTCACCTAATAAGTCCTGTGTAAAACTGTTGCAATGAGTTAAACTGAACCCGGAGGTGATTAGGATGAGCTAGAAGGAGCTGAGGGCTAGTATTCAAGTACTGACTGCCCTGTATTGGCTTCCTCGTCCCATTATTACCAATGACCACCGCCAACTACATGTAATCTACATGTATCTCTAAGCCATAGAGTTATCTTTTATAAAAGAGAAAAGATACAGCCAACTTCATAGCACTTTATGTTAGTTTTATAGTTGCTATACCAGATTCCTGACAGAAACAAGGGTGGTAAGGAAGGACTTGTTGGGGTTCATAGTTTTAGTGATTCAGTCCTTCATGTCCACCTCCTGTATTTCTGGGTCCATGGTAAGGAAGAGCAGGGCAGTGACAGAAGCAGATGGTAGAGGTCACTCACCTCATGGCTGACAGAAAATGGTAAGATACTGAAGAGTTTGGGACAAGATTCGGCCTCTCTAGATATGCCTCAGTAAATCTGCCCCCCTCTTCAGGTTTCTAGAATTTCCCAAAACAGTATCAGCATCTGAGATCAAGCATCTAACACCTGTACTTGTGAAGAACATTTTCTATTAAAACACTAACAATTGTCTGGAGGATTAAACAGAGAAAATAAACTTCAAAGTTCTGTCTTATAGTAGAATCTCAACCAACATTTATATTCCTTCTTATTTTTTCTATCCCAACTCCAGTATTCTTTATGCTTTCTCTCAATTAAAGTCTACCCCCTAAAGTATAAAATATCCCTTCATGTAACAAAGTGTACTAAAGAGGAAATTGATGTGGTACATCAACCAATGAGGTAGATGAGCAAATGAGGAGATGGGAAGTGAACACAGCTTTCTGAGCTCTTGAGTCTTAATGTAAAGGGCAACTTCTCTAGTCCACTTTCAACCATAAGGTTCCTTGTGCAAGCCCAATGCTAGCAGTTAATATTAGTTAGAAATTAAGCAAATAGAAAAATGGGTAAGAGTTTCTGGCCCAGCCTTTCTGGCCTAGTCTTGAGGTTCAGCCCCACTTGCAGGTCCACTGCCACTTAGCCCCAAATAATTACACAAAAGCTTATATTAAATACTTGCTGTTTGGCCTATGCTTCAGGCATATTACTAGCTAGCTCTTACATCCTAAATCAATCTATTTCCATTAATCTGTCTTGCCATATGGCACATGGATTACCTGTGTTTCTTTTACATGTTGATTCTTGGGTGGTTGGATCACATCTCTGTCTCACTCCACCCTTTTTCCCTTTTATCTATCCTCTGATTTCCCACCTACTTCTAAGATGCATTGCCATAGGCCAAAACAGTCTCTTTATTAACCAATTATATTTACAGCATATAGAAAGACATCCCACATCACATCTCCTTTCCTGTCCAAACAAAAAGGAAGGTTTCAATTTTTACATAGCAAAATTATATATAACAAAACAGCTATCAAATAAGAATTATAGTATCTAGTCTATTTGTATTTAACACAATTAAAGAAAATATTCTATCATCTACTTTATCCTTGTTGAGTCCAAAGTATCATATCTAATTTACCTTTTATTATAACTAAGGAAAACTATAATTATAACTATCTAATCTTTAAATACATGAAAAAGCACAGAAAAATATAATATTACCTGAGTAAACAGGAAAGTCATTCAACTTCCAAATTCTACAAATGACAGAAATGGCATCTGGATGACTTTGTAACATTGTAACATTGGGGCATCCATCATCAGCCTATAGGCCTAGAGTCTCTGGCATGCTTCACAGTGAAGCAGGAAATTTGAAGGACTATTCCATTCATTTTGGTATAGTTTCTCTCTGTGTCCTGCAAAATATCTGGCAGTTTTCTATGTGAAGGAGAAACCTGAAGGACCATTTCAGCTTGTTCTGCCCAAGTTTAGAGGCCATTTTCCTATACGTCCTGCATGTCCAGTTTAAACAGCATATTGTCAGGCAGTTGAGACAAGAACAGTTTATTTTTTTAGTGGCTATCTTTTGCCACAAAGAAAGTTAACTCCATATGGAGTTTCTTTGGTACCCATCATCCTCTTGAAGCAGCTTGGTGCTGCCAAGAGCAGACCTGTCTCACTGTCCAGAAAAGTCTAAGTTCATAAAATATCTTAAATGCCATGTTCTGTGGTCATTGAAGTGTTTGAAGATTACTTATCTAATTGAAATATATCTTTGTATATCTAAAAAAAAACCTAACATGACTATAAGTTTGATTATCATAGATGACTATTAATCTGTATTTCATAACTATACACTGCAATTTTAAATGAGTCACATAAATGTAATACCTTAAATAAGAGTGAAGATTACATACAGTATAACAAAATTGATCTTAAATTCATATCAATAAGCCAAAATCCATACCAATGTAAATATTTTGAGATTAACAATTGGTCTTCGGATCATAGTAGATTCAATGATCTATCTCTCTTTTTTAATCATTTCTATATCATGCCTCCTTTTTTTTCCTAGAAAGAGATTGACTAGGACCATTAACTTTTTTTGGCCAGGAAGCCATGTTGAGTTTATTGGGGAAATGAATGGGAAAAGGGAAAAGAAAGAGAGAGAAAAAAAGAGAAGAGGAGGGAAGAGGGAACAGATAAAGAGAAGCATTAACTATTTTTAATGAAAATAGATACTTAGAAATAATATCTTGGGAATTGGGGCATTAAGCTACTTTCTTCTGATTGGACGCTAGCAATCTTATGAGGGTCCTGAGGCTGGATTATCCTAGTCAGCAACTTTGAAGCTGATATGGCCATCTCTTTCCATCAGAAATTTTTCAGGGGGTCTTCATTGATCAAACTTTATTTTCTTTAACTGGGAATAAATCCACAGCCTCTCATTTTCTGTGGAAATAAAAAGAAAACCACTTCTCCAAAGTAGAATATCTTGATTTCAATTCTAAAGTCAACTCATTTACAAAATATATAGGTGGAATTAATCCAGCAGCATTTGTAACCAAATTTCTTTTAGCAGTTCTTATTACTTCCTTTGCAGTCAAAAAACTTAAAGACAAGACAATAATATGCAATATCCAGACACTTCTTGTAATTTTCATCTTTTTGTGGCTCATTATTATTTTGTTTACTCTATTTCATTTTTAAGAACTTTATCCTTTTTTCTTTTCCTTTTCTCTCTTAAGCCTAGTATATTTTTAAACACACTGTAAAACATTTAGAGGTTTTTAAAAATCTGTTTTGATTGTATATCTCTTATCTTTTCTGTTTCTTTTTTTATTAAATTTTATTTAAAAATTTAATCCATGTATCCCCTTGTTCTTCTTCCCTTCCCCTTCCCAATTCCTCCTGGTCAGCCTTCAGCCTTCCTCCTCCCCCATGCCCCTATCCCCTCCCCCAAAAGGACAAGAAGTCCCAAAGTGGATCAGGTCAGCATCTACTCTAGGCAAGTCCAATTTCCTCATCTTAACATCAAGAATGGGTTAGGTGTTCCTCTGGAGGGAATGGGCTCTGAAGTGCCAGCCCACATACAGAAACACAGTCAGATCCCTCCCCTTGAGGCTCCACATACTGCCCATGTCAGTGGACAGTTGCCTCTCCTTGGAGGGCCTAACTCCTTTTCCTGATGTTTCCCCAGTGGATGTTCTTGATTCAGTGAGCTCCCCAGAGCTCCAGCTAGCCATCACTGTGGGAAATTTTCTCCTAATCCCTATCCCTTTGCTAATATAGACTCTTCTACCACACTCTCAGCTGGATCAGGAGCTGAGCCCAGTGTTCAGCCATGCATCTCTGCCTCTACCACTGTTCATTGTTGGATGTAAGTTTTGTGATGGCACTTAGGGTGGCTATTCATTTGACTATAGGGGAAGTCCTGTTCAGGCAACACCTTCACTATTAGTTGGAAACCTAGCCAGGGACATCCTGTGAGTTCTTGGAGGATTCCCTAGGACCTGGTCTTTTTCAAACCCCACATTGGCTTCCTCTATTAAGATCTCCATCTCTTTTTTTCTCCCTCCTTGTTGCTCCTCTCACTCAATCATCTTTTTCTGCTTCTAATCATACCTTTTATCTGCCAAGGTATGGCTAGGATTAAAGGCTTGGTTAAGGTGGCTGGGTGGCTCTATCCAGTTCCTAGTCTAGCATCATAGAGAGTTTAGCTTTTTAGTAGAGGTACTGGTGGGAGCCACAATTACCATTCTGGGAAATTTTAGAGTCTGCATTGCCACCAAGTAGAACACCACCACTCACTGCTCATGAATGACATTTATGTATTTGGCAGGAGGGCCTCTTAAAAGAACCACTCAGGTTTTTACTGCTAAACTGAGTCAGGAAACCTCTCTTAAAAAAAGCTATACCTCTGCTCACCTCCAGAAAACAAAACTAACCTGAGAAAATGTTGCTACTAAGAAGCTGTCTTTGACTTTCTTCTATTTGACTGTAAGAGCAGTAATTTAAATCTGTCATAAGCAGCAGGTACTTATACCGGGTCTTCTGTGAGACTTCAGAAACTGGCCTGCCATTTGTAGCTCAAGACCATATGCCATGTCAGGACATTGCTGTACCAGGGCCCACTTGAGAGACCCAACTTGGATGCTATTTTTGTGCCCTAAAACCCCTTTGAAGCTTTCACAGCCTTTAGGTGGATGCAAGTGACCCATGTTGGAATGCCATTTATGGTTGAATTTCTGGTCCCACCTAGCCTCGAGGTATGGACCTACTCACAGACCCACTGCCACTTTGCCCCAAATAGTTACACAAAGTCTTATATTAATTACATGCTGCTTGTCCTATGGCTCAGGCATATTACTAACTAGCTCTTGCATCTTAACTCAACCCGTTATTCTTACTTTGTTTAGCCACTTGGCTTGATATGTTTTCTCAGAGTAGCATTCTGGTCTTCTTTCCTCTGCATCTGCTGGCATCTCTTTCTGACTCCACCTTTTTTCCCTTTATCTATGCTCCGGTTTTCCACCTGTTTCTAGGATGCCTTGACATAGGCCAAAAAGGTTCCGTTATTATGCAATAATAATTCAAAGCACACAGAAAGACATCCCACATCAGAGAAGAGCTCACTATTAGTTATAATACAAAATTCTTCTGTTCAGTGATGGAAAATGAAAGGGTTAAATGTTATAGGAAGTGAGGACATTTAAGATGAGGAAGGAATAGGGATGAGATAGAATGATGGAGGAGTAGGGGGGAGTGATAACTTTTGAGAAAGCTTTATAGAGAACTACAGATTGACGGATTAAAAGTCCAGTGCCAAATGTGGGGTGTTTTTCTCCAGATTTTGGCCAGAGTATTCTGGAGACACCCTCTCTCCCTCCAAAATAATAACAACAAGCCCATGTAGGCAGTGAGAGCATAGGTCTCTCTGAAGCTTGAATGGCAGCTTGCCATTAGATGTGGATTCTAGAAACCAGAGCTTCTGCAAGAAACAATAAACATTCTTCACTATTGAATCATTTCTCCAGACCCTCAACTTACTTTTAAAATCTACTTAATTTTGATGTCATTTACAGAACATAAAATGCACGAGGTAGTTCTGGATATCACTTTGTGAATTTTGAAAGCTAGTATTATAACACAGATAGAGTCAACATGTAGAACATCTTTTGCTGACTTTTGAGTCTAATTGTTTTCTTTTCCACTCAGGATCCATACTCACACTCCAGGAGGATTGGAACATCATGGATATACTTACATATTTTTATCATACTTATTCTTTTTAGCATTCATATAAATTAAAATTAATCAACATAAACTATTATGTGTTTATCTACTATTTAATATAGCATAAGCATATTTAAGATCCATCTGCTTTGGAATTACTTTTTCCTGCATAGCCATCTTTATTGTTTATCTCTCTTATATTTTACTGAATAAAATATATATATACATGTCAGAGACATGATTTATTTCCAACATTTTACTATCTTGAATAAAATCTTCACAGCTTACCATCATCTGTAACTCTTATGCCTTTTTCTGACCTCCAAAGGTACCAGGCATGTATTTGGTGTCCAGGCTCACATGAAGACAAGACATGTAAAATAAATAAATATAAAATATTTTCTCTTAATTTTTAAATAATATAATAATTTTTCGATTTAATCTTGTAACTATTTAGTGTTAATACTTTAAAGATTTCCTATTTCTTTCTAACTTTCAGAAATTCAATTATAATGACTGCTGGTGTGTCTACCTCTCAAGTGCTGGGATTAAAGGCATGTATCACCACACCTGGCTCTTTTTTATTTATTTATAAAAAAGTTTTTTTTTCCCATATATCCCTTTGCTCCCCCTCCCTTCCCTCCTGTTCCTCCCAATCAGTCTTCAGTCTCCTCCCTCCCCAATCCCCCATCCCCTCCCCTTAAAGGGCAAGAAGCCCCAAGGTGGGTCAACTCAGCCTGATTTCCTCACTGGCTCTTAAAAACATTTTTAATCCCACAAAAACATTTTACCTGGGCTCCTATCATGTATTATTAAACTTCTTGGGTTTTTTTTTAAGAATTATTTTTAAGTATTTTTATTTTAAGTATATTGGTGTTCTCTCTGTAAGTATGTTGTACATCACATGCATGCAGTGCTTATGAAGGCCAGAAGAGGTAACAGACCCCCACTACCCTGAACTGAAGTTAGACGTCATGTTTGCTGCCTTGTGGGTGCTGGGAACTGACCCCAGCTCCTCTGGAAGAGCTGATACTCTTTACTTAGCATCTCTCCAACCCTAGAATCCTTGCTGTTAAAGGTTCTTTCTTTAAGTTCTAACTGTATCAACTATTTTTTTTTAATTCTTTATTTCATTTGAGTGGAGTTTCATTTATCAAGTTTCAAGTGCAGTGTTTTTCTGTTTTTTGTTTGTTTGCTTGTTTAGTTTGTCATTGTTTCAGAAAATAGAATTGTTGCAAATCCTATCGAGCAAAATTTTCATTTCAAACACTGTGTTTTTCTTTTCTATGTTTTATTTGCCTTCCTCGGGTCTTCCATTTTCACCCAAGTTACGTCAATATTTTTTCCCTCAAATTCTGGTGCATTTTTAAGGTCCTTGTTTACCAGTCTCTCACCATGCACATAAGATCTGTTTGCATTGGCTGATTGTTAGCAGGTCTGGCCATCTCTTCCTTCCTTGGTGGGAACTGGATTTTCCATTGTTGAATGCTCTTTGTTTGTTTGGATGGCTGGTTTGGTTTTTGTGACTCGTTAATGACCGCTGTTGGCAGGCAGTCAAGCAGCTGAGCTGCTTCTGTGTTACTTTGATCCTTTGAGACTTGATTTTAAGGGTTTTTAATAGTGAATCTACAGCTACTCTTTCCTAAAAGCAAGCTGTGCCTGTCCCTAGGTCTCTACACAACACTCTGTGTTCATATGGCCACTCCATTCTGGCTGTGGGAACATAAGGAGCCCCCACCCCTCCGTGTGAAGCCTACAAGTGTTAGCTTGTCATTCTCCAGAATTGCTTTTTCTCTGAGAGTTTTCCTTTGCTTATTGCAGGAGCTTTCATCTCGTTGCTGTGCAGACAGGTATTTTACAGAACACCGACTTCACCTCTATGATGCTTTTAGAACCCATTTTGCTTCATGTTTTCTCATATCCTGCTCCCAAATTCTAGTTGCTTAAGCTTTTCCCAGACTTTGATCTCTGCTTCTTTATCTCAGAGTTTTTAGTCTGGAACCTCTTTCCTGCTCAGGTCCCTCCTCCCTGCCCCTTTATCAAGAAAACACCCTTAGAAGAAAAATAAGGCTTTAACTGTATTGCTTTCTTTATTAACAACGCCAGTTCTATGCTGTGTTGGCTCAGTGTCTGAAAGCAGTTTTTTATATCCCAATGCTCACTTCTAATTTTTCCTGAAGAAATCTGAATTCTGATATACTTCCATGGTCAGAAGCAGAGATCGCACAACATATTTTTCCCCCAGTGGCAGACAAATAACTAGATAAAACATTTGTAGTACTAATCTGCAGAAGAACTGTAGAATGTCATCCTTTTACTTTTTAATAGAATTTAGATTTTGTAAAGAATCTTTGAGTGTGAGGCCTGGGGCCTTTTATGCCTCAGCTTACTATGCCATTTAAAAGATGGAAACCATTCTTTGTAAATAAACAGTACAGTTAGGAGTCAGTGCTTGGGCTGTCTGAGCATCAGGCCCTGATCTGTCTGGCTGTGTCCCTCTCCTGCATCAGAGATGCAGGGGGAAATGATGAAGTGGGTGCTAGTACATGAGGGGAATAACATAGAGAGGATTTGAAGGCTACAGCAGAAACCATAGATGAGAGAACACAGCCTTCAGAACCACTGTGGGTGGGTGACTCTAGCTTCTCAATTGTAGGCCATCTGTCTGAACGGGTGCGTGTGCCCCTTCCTCTATTTGAAATGCCCACTTTAAATCCACCTGCCCTAATTTTTATTCATTCTTTGCCTGTTCTTGACTTGCTGAATGTTTGCAGCTTTTCTCCTACCACCCAAAGCAGTCTGGCTGGTGAGGAAGCTATGTCTGGGCTCTCATTAATCTCCTCTGACTTCCTGTCACTCAACTTGGCCCTGCAGCTTTTTTTCTGGGATTTTCCATCTCTTCTGTTGCTAATATGAAATAGACCTTTGGTCTCTGGGGTTTCTATCCATACAGTTTTAAGCATAGTTTTGTGATTCCTAATATTAAAACACTCGTTCCTTTATCATCAACTGCTGCCTAAGTGTGAACCAATTTCCTCGCTTGTATTTTTGGCCCCATTTCCTAAGCATAGAACCCAACAACCTTCGCTTCAGAGCCCTTACAGTGGCAGCCTTTCTCTTGCCCAGACTTCAGGGCTAGCCACATCACACAAGGAACATGCAATCTTCTCCTTGATATGTCTTCATATTCAAGCCAAATGCCTTTTCATCAACTCTACTTTTCTTTAATTTAGCTTCTTATTTGATTGATCATTAAAACATTTTATCTGCTATAGTTACCTTTCTCTCTTTTATGTCTCAAATATGGAACCTGGCTGGGCTCTGGCAAGTGGACATCCCCTCACATTTTCTTTCTTTAAGGGTGCTCAGAGCAGTTGAAGAATTTGGGTCTTGAAAGGTTATATTGTGAATGCCTACATTAGTTGCCTCTAAGTGGCTACCAGAAAGAATAGTAGATAAGGGATCTGAGGGCATGTTATCAGTTAGCAATGATTTCCATGCTGATGAAATGGAAGTGTAGTGACACAGACATCAGTATGGGGGAATCATGGAGAGTTCTTTCTGACTGCTCCAGTTTCAACCACTGGTTCTATATTTACCACTGGTGTGCACATATCTATTTTATACAGTTATTTTTTCCTGTCTTAATGACATTACCTTCTTCCTCATTTCCTTATCCTGACCCTTGGAAGAGTTGTCTGTGTAACAGCTTCTAGCTGGATATCTGCTATGTTATTTTATTATTATTATTTATGTTTTATTTGAGGGGTATATTGATATAAATTTTTTAATTGTTTTTTAAAAACCAATATCAAACTTTATATAAAAAAGCAAAACATTCAGAATAGCTAAAAATAAACCCATACAGTAATAAAACTTCTCTTTTCTCTAAAATACGTGAAACATAAAAAATAAAATCTAAAGCTCCTCAGGCCAGGTTAGGCTCAGGTATAGATGAAGAAAGCACAGTAGGTCACAGCTAATGCCCACGGATGCACTATGGCGACCACAAATTTCTGCTAATTTTTAGGTCTAACCTCTTCTTTCGAGTAAAGTATGCCCAGCTACACTGTCTTTTCTTGTTATCTTCCTGCTGCTACTAAATTTTGATCTCTAAACTTAAATAACAGTCTTATTCTGATTCTACATCTAGAATTAGAAACTTGTGTTTGCTTAAAATGGAAATCCTAATTCATATTTTTCAGATTTTTTCCTCATGTATTGCTCATGTCTGCTTGTTCATCTAACGGGAATCGTATGTTCCAGACTCACTGGCATCTTTCAAAAGGAAAGACGCTGCTGAAGGAAGGTTTTGTTATGCTTTGTCAAACACCGAAAACATTTGTGCTTATTAACATTCTGCTGTTATTTTGGCATCTGCTGTCTGAGGCTATCATGCTTGTTTAACACACAATAGTGATGTGCACAGAGTCACCTCCTGATAATTACAGAGAGGCTCAGGATCAGAGCAGCAGGTAAGGAAGGTACAGGTTATCAAACCACCTCATTACAAGCCAACTGTCCATTTCTTTGCAAGTGCATGCATGCAGGCTGGCAGTCTGCCACCAACCACCTTGCTGTCAGCCTGCGTGTTCACATGGGGCCCAATTTAAAGCCCTTTTCACACCCCCTAGGGCATATTTACACACCCATAGGAGCTGTCTCTGTTTGAAAACCCCATGTCATGAGAAAGTGCCCTTAAAACTGCAGTAGAAACATTGGAAATGGGAGCAGTAGAAAGAAAGTGAGCTGATTATAGAACAATAATAACAGGAGTAACACATGTATATACATATATATGTGTTATGTACATGTACATCTGTATGTGCACATATGATAGTTCATTATATCCCAGCTTTTATTAAGAGGCTGGGTTCTTTAGAATGCCAATCATGGACACAGCACTCCAGACATTTCCTAGAGAAAGGCAGAGAGAAAGGGAACAACAGGAGGCAAGATGAATATCCGCAAAGATGAATCAGGTTTTCTCCTGAGATTTGTGAGCTGCATCTGATGAAAAAAAGAATACTTTGAGGAGGAGAAACCGTCCATTCTGACCAGCATTTCCCATAATGCATTTTCTCAAATTCTCATCCTTTAGAGGCTGACAGCTTCTACCGAGGAACAATTCTAGGCTTTAGTGAGGTGGATTTTTGTTGGTTTGTTTGTTTTTTAAAACTTGGTTTAATCATGTTAAATTTGTTTATTTTTCCCCCTAGAAATTCTCAGGTCTTTTAATGTGGTTATAAATACACAGAGTCCAAAAATGGAATAATTGGAGGGTATGTGTCTCAATTTTCTTGATTACAGATAATCGTTTTGGAGGCAACTCAAAGCTGATCTTGTAGTAAGAACTGGCCAAGGTCCTTTCGCTGTGAGTATAAGAAAATGAGTATTCATATTCATGCCATAACCTCGAGCAGAGTATGAACAAACACATACAGGTGTAGAGGTAGCCTTATCAAGATAAAAGTCTATTACACCATTATTAGAACCAGCAGGTCTTTGTCGTTTCCAAAAAGTTATGGAAATTGATGGGCAGGGAGGACTTAGGGCATTGTAAGGGGATGTTTAATTTTGCATTCTTAACAGCCAGGTACAGTCTTTCTGCTGTTTGTTGGGGCTGCTCTGGAAGCAAATACCTGCTTAGTGAGGTGTTTGAATGACGAGGAAGAAATTCAACATTTAGGGATGCTGACCACACTTACTCAAGTATCTTCTTACATTCCAAAGATGGCAGAGAGAACAAGATCCTTTTTAAATCAGGAAGGACCAGTCCTTCCCATCAGAACTCAGCATCCCGGCTGGGTTCTACACTTCCTTATCAGGACCCATCTATTTTGTCTTCTTCTTCTTCTTCTTCTTCTTCTTCTTCTTCTTCTTCTTCTTGTTTGTTTGTTTTTGTTGTGTCCCTTTCCTTCTAACCTGTAAAATACCTAAGTATTTCACAAATTTATAGACTACAATTGGTACTGAACACCTTTTATCTGCTACCTCAAAAAAACAGATCCCCTTCTCCACACTCTCTTGTTAATAATACTTACCCATTACCCTTTGACAAACCCTCTTTTTGTTAAGACTTCACACAGACAACACATGTCATTGATTTATCTGGTAAGAGTTGAATATTCTAAATATATGAAGAACATCTAGAAGTCAACACTAAAGACAAATAATCTAAAATACAAGCCAAAGAGTTTGGAAAGGTAGCTTACTTCATAAAAATCTTTGCTTGCAAGCTTGAGAATCTGAATTCAAGTCCCAGAAACAACATTAAATAAATAAATAAAAATGTCAAACCTTATTGCAACACCAGAGAGACCTTAGCTTCAAAGCAAACAAATAAGCAAACAAAAGGAACTAACCAAAGCAAATGCTACATGGAATGAGGAACCAAGTTCAAAGTAACCTTCACATACATGTACAGGCATGTGGATAAGAGACCCCTACACACACACACACACACACACACACACACACACACACACACATGCACACACGCATGCACGCACGCATGCACATGCGCAGAAGAGGTATGGGAACCAGACTGTGTAGTAACCTTGAAAATGTGCTTTGTGTCAGTTGCTCATGACTTTCCCTATTTTATCTTATATTGTTCTATCTCTCACTTCAGCATTCCACATCCATTCCTTGCTTCATTTTCCTTCATACTGTTTATGCAGCTGGCATATTGCACACAATTATGCATTGCTTATCCATGAATTGACTTTTGAGATATATGTCACTAGGGAATTTCATTGTTGGGTGACTGCCATAGCATGTACTAACCAAAATTCAGAAAGCTGTTCTATATGTAGTCTGACCATTCATTAGCCACAGACTATGACTGCAGTTAATTTCTTCCTTGTGTATAAAGTATGTCTACCAACTAGAATGGAAGTTCTATGCAGACTGCAGGTTTATCTGGGTTTCCTGGTCCTCTTGCTTTACCTCTAGTGTCTGAAACTAAGGTTAAGATGATGTAGACATCACTAAACATCTTGGGAATGATAAATGACAGGTTGCACACTTACAGATATTCTTTGAGTAGACTATTTTTTCTTTCTTAGCTTCCCTTCTGATAAGACAGGCATTCAAATCCCTTGTCAAACCAAGGACTGAGTGGTCTAGGAAGTCATATGAGTGAAGACCTTGTTTGTGATAAAAACATTAGCAGATGAGGGAGTCACTGAAATCAATTATGTATATATAAATATATTTATATATACGTGTGTGTGTGTGTTTTCTAGAAATGGATGTTTTCTATATGGGCCCTCAGTTCCTCTAACCTAAATGGGAGTAGGCTGGCTTCCAAGGGTCTTCTTTGGGCATGCTTGTAGTTTCTATAAACTGAGTGAAAAAAATGTAAACAAACAAAAATGACAAACCTTCAATTCAAAATGGCAATATTAAGACAATGGTAAGAAAGGGGCACATGGGAAAGTTTCCTGCCTGTGATTCTGGGGGTTCCTCGCTATTCTGCTCAAGTGTGGTTTTCCACTGCTCAGAGCAGTGCCAGCCCCTACCCTTGATGCTATTTGAATGCAGGAAGTGTCTCTCATTGCTCACGCTGTCCTGTGTGGCCTGCCCCAACCCTGCTCTCCTCCCAGCCTCCCCTTTCGGTATGTACCACATTGCTGTTAACTTACCCTGTTCTATGTAAGAGTTCTTGCAGATTACAGGGCCAATATAACGGGCCTTTTCCTCCCCAATCCTCTCCTCCAGCAGATGCTCAGTCTATGTTTGTCCAAGGATTGTAGATGAAAGAGGGGTTCCACACAATGAATTATTCATAGTCAGCATAAAGTATAGTCACTCCCAGAAACCAGAAAATGTGGAGCCCTCGAGGCTTTCTTGACAACACTGCCACATTTCAGAGTCCCACGCAGATGTCTCCTCTTCTTGAAGCTTTGCCTATCCATTACCCTAAGGAAGTAGCTTGAGTACCTCTCAATAGACCCAAAGGATCTCACGTTGGTACCTTTTCCATTCTGTGGACCTCTGCAGGAGAAGTGTAGTGTTAGTATGTCTAATTACTTCTTTCTAGATCCCTGTGCACTCTGAAGAAGATGAGCAACACAAACTTGTTAAGCTTCTTTTATTACTTCTTTCTGTTTAACATCCCTTTCTCTCTCTATTCCTTTTCTTCTCTCCTTATTTTCTCTCTTTCCAACTTACTTTTTCTCCCTCTCATTATCCCTTCCCTAAATTTAAAAGTTTGGATAGATTCTTCAGAAACTGAGCTGTGAAAATAGAATTGCTCAACTTCCTCAGAATCCTTTGTCTCCCATCCCTGCGATAATTAATGCTAACCGAATACTTTGTCATACCATAGCCCAGGCAAGAAACCACATACAATTAGTGACCAAAATTTCCCAGTGATTTGAATGAATTGCCCCAAGAAGGGGAAAGTGTTCAGATCTATTGGGCAAATTGGGGGGGGGTAAGTAGAGGGGAGGGGATAAGTGGTGCGAACACAAGGGTTCAAGATGGCCAGATGGCCAAGTTGGGAAAGGAATGGAGAGAGAGAGCAAGAAAAAAGATATCTTGACAGAGTGAGTCATTATGGGTTAGGGAGAAGCCTGGTGGTAGGGAGATCCCTAGAAACCCATAAGGATGTCCCCAGCTAACACTCATAGCAGTGGTGGAGAGGGTGCTTGAAGTAGCCTCCCCATGTAGTCAGATTGTGTTCATAGAACCTACATCCAGTGACTGATGGAAGCAGATGGCAGAGATCCATAGCTAAGCACTGGGCTGAGCTCCTGAAGTTTAGTTAAAAAGAGGTAGTAGGGATTATAGGAGCAAGAGGAGGTCAAGCTCATGATGGAGAAAATTACACATACACACACAAAATGAATAATAATAAAAACTTCCCAGTGTTTTTACCTGAAGAGGAAATTAATTCTCGGAGTAACTTGCTTAAGTTTGTCTATACTTGCTCTTTTTTTATTTAAAAGATTTATTTATTTATTTATTTATTTATTTATTTATTATGTATACATTATACAGAAAAGGGTACCAGATGTCATCATAGATGGTTGTGAGGTGGGAATCGAACTCAGGACCTCTGGAAAAGCAGTCAGTGCTCTTAACCTCTGAGCCATCTCTCCAGCCCCTATACTTGCTCTTTAAATTGCAAATAACATCCTTGTCTTTAGTGACTTTGCCTCTCTTCTTGTTGGATATGATTTGAGTTTGACTTCCAAGCATTCATGTCTTTAGAGTTTAGTCTTCAGCATGGTGGGAAGAGAAATGGAAGGACCCTTAGGAAGTGGATTCTAGTGGAAAGTAATTGGGTTTGTTCAAGGTGAGGCCTTCAGAATTGTTCTCTTGGAACTCAGATATTAGTTCATTTATGAAACTCAGGGGTTAGTGCACTCATAGAACTCAAGGATTAGTTCTTTTATAGAACTCGGGGCTTAGCCTTTCTCAGGGAGTTGTTACAAAAGAGTAAGCCTGACCCTTGGCCTGCTCTCTGGCTTCCTGTATTATCCTCTGATCTTTTGATCTTGCACACTTCCCTGTCATCATGCCATGGTACAATGTGTCTAGAAACACCTTTATCAAATGCTAAGCCTATTTCTTTAAATCTTGTCCAGCAACTGGTATTTTGTTATAGTGATGAAGTATAAACCAATACATTGCCCAAACATTACTCCTTACACCATTTTATCCCTTGACAATTCAATGACACACAACCAAGGAAAGTGAATTACTTAAAACCGAATGGAAAATGGTTTATTTGTGTATGGCTATGCACATGCACATACTCATATATGTATGTACATGGAAAAGAGATTTCTTTCATTGTGTACAGAGATGCTCTAAGGAGGTTGAGTGCTTTATTCTCTAGGTCTCCATCAAAAAGCAAAGAACAACACATCTGGATGTTTTATTATAATATAAAGGATGGATTTGTTATTTCTAAAATACACTTGCAATACAAGATTTCTAAAAATCTATCACAAATGCTTCCACCGTCTTCAAAGCACTCATTTAACCACAAGTGAGGATAGAGAGACTCTTGTAATCAGCAGTGGAATTGGGTCTGAGCTACCGTTCATCATATCAGAATATCAAATCCATACTCCACATAGCTGCCCAGAACGGTGATAAGCTGTGCCCTACATTCCAGGAAATGTGCAATACTTGGAGACAGATGAAAGATCTGGAGTTTTATCCAGAAACAAATTACCTTTGTTTGTCACTGTCTTGTAAAAGTTTGAGTTTCTTGAGTTCTTCAACCTCTAAAGGCAAATTTTAGTTGGAAATAAAAACTTATGATTACCTCAAATAAATGAAGACACTTGGTAGATGTGTGACCAAGGTACACACTCATATAAAGGATAAATGTATATTACTAATACAAATTATAACTCAGCAGTATATATTATTATTGTATTAGTAATGGACAGTGTGTCTACTTTAATGCACTGACAGGAGGCTCAGGTCCACTATTAATCACAAGAGACCCTGAGATGTCCCATTTATGGGTTGTAGTATTATGTTTCTGGCCAGCCTTTCTGGCCTTCCACAGAGGTTCAAATCCACTCTCAGCCCTGCTTTGCCTCAAATAATCACACACAGGCTTGTATTATTTTTACATACAATCAATTTGTATGCTGATTGACCTAGGGTCCAGGCATATAACTAACTCCTTCATCTGAACTCAATTCATCCTGTTCAGCCACGTGGCTTGGTACTATTTCTTAGCACTATTTCCTCTGCATCTCCTGGCAACTCCAGCAACTCTATAGCATCTGTCTCTGTTCTGAGCTGTTACCAAAGTTTGCTTAGTTTGGTAGCCCCACCCACACCTCCTGTCTGACTTCAGCTGCCAATCAACTTTTTAATAAACCTGTAGGTGGGACAATTATTTAAAATGTAACACATAATCCCACTACAATGAGAAGATGAATGCTCTAAAGACCATGAAACATTTTAAGTGTTTTTATGATAAAAATCTTCTATGGCATTGTACTTACTTTTTAAAAATAAATTTGTCTTTTATAATATTATAATTTAACTTTTATATCAATGCCAGTCTGAGATCATTTTAAGAAATTATGACTAATGATCTTGGATGCCTAGTATCTAATAGTGTATGTACTCTATAGAGACATACACATACAACACCCACAGTCTTACCCTGACCTCTAGAAGGTTGAGCCATTAAGAGCCATAATACAAGAAGAGTTCAAGGTAAAAGATTACAGACTTTCTTTAGGGAATAACCTTATTCCAGGGACTAAAAGAGGAAAAGAAGAAACTCTTTGTGCCAAATTCTTTTCCTTCGTGCAAAACTTCCTTTCCTTCATTGAAAGTGTGCAGTCAAATCGGAACTTGAAGTAAAAGCTGTTCACTTTCAGGCTGTACCAGAGAATTCTTTCTTCACTTAGTGATACCAGCAGATACTCTTTAACCATGAGAGAATAGATGGAATGGAAGGATCGGGATTAAGTTGTCAAGGCCCCTTACTAAATTTGGATTGGTTTCCATCACTACTAACTGATTACATAATCTTTGATAATCATTTGACTCAATACTAAATTTATTAAATAAGAGGTTATTCATGTTACTACATTTTAGCCTCAAAATAGGCTTTTGGTAAAAGCCTATAATGATTAGTCTGAAATCTTACAATGAATATGCAGGAAGCCATTTCTGTCTGACTTTATAGTTTTATAACTTTATCTATAACCTATTACTTCTTCTTGAAGGGCAATCAACAATCATTAGTACTTTTGGATGCTTTGTGTGTTTTCCCAAGCAGATGCAATAAGACCTATTTCTTTGGCCTATGCATCATCTTTCTGTTGATGTGCTATATACTAAATAAAAGCTTTCATGCAGCACAATAGATATGAATATATTTGCATTCTTCTATATGAGGACATTTAGTTATGCAAGCACCATTTGTTGAAAATGCTTTCTTTTTGACATTGTATAAATTTTGCCTCTTTGTCAAAGATCAGGTATTCATAGGTGTTTGGATTTACGTCAGGGTCTTTGATTTCATTCCAAAGATTCATGTGTCTGTTTTTATGCTAGTACCAGGCTGTTTTTTATTACTTTGCTCTATATTGGAGCTTGAGTTCAGGGATGGTAATACCTCTAGAAGTTCCTTTATTGTATAGAATTGTTACAGATATCCTGGGTTTTTTTTGTTTTTCCCTATGAAGTTGAGTACTGTTCTTTCAAGGTCTGTAAAGAATTGTGTTGAAACTCAATGGAGAGTGCATTGAATCTGTATGTTGCTTTTGGTAAGACTGTCATTTTTACTATATTAATCCTACTGATCCAAGAGCATGGGAGATTTTTTTCATTTTCTGATATCTTCTTCAATTTTTTTCTCCAAAGACTTAAAGTTCTTGTCATACAAGTCTTTTACTTCTTTGGTTAGAGTTACCCCAAGATACTTTATATTATTTGTGGCTATTGTAAAGAGTGTTGTTTAAACAATAACATCATAAAATTTGCAGGCAAATGAATAGAACTATAAAAAAACACTTCTGAATGAGGTAACCCTAACCCATAAAGACAAACATAGTATGTACTCACTCATAAGTGGATATTAGATGTCAAGCAAAGAATAACCAGGCTATAATCCACAGCACCAGAGAATCTAGATAACAAGGAAGACCCTAAGTGGGGCATATAAATTGTCTTGTAAAGTAGAAATAAAAGAGAGATCTCCTGGATAATCTGGGGGTAGAGGGTGGGGGTAGGCTGGGGATGGAAGCATCCAGTTGATCAAGTTGGGTTGGGAAAAAGTGGGAGAGTAATGAATGAGGTTTCTTGATAAAGGGGGCCATTTTGGGATTAGGGAGGAACCTGTGCCAGGGAAACTCCCAGGAATCCACAAGGATGACTCCAGCTAAGACTCCTAGCAACAGTGGAAGGAGTGCCTGAACTGGCCTTTTTCTGTAATTAGATTGGTGACTACCTTAATGGTCATGAGAAAACTTTCATCCTGTAACTAATGGAAGCAGATACAGTGATCCATAGCCAAGCACTGGGCTGAGCTGAGTACAGTTGAAGAGATGAAACATGATTTAAGCAAAGGGGGATCAAGGTCATGATGGGGAACCCACAGAGACACCTAAACTGAGCTAGTGGAAGCTTTAAGACACTGGACAGATAGATACCAAACCTGCATGGGACTAACCTCGGCCCTGTGCATGTGGGATACTGTTGTGTAGCTTGGTCTGTGTGTGAGGACCCTTGCAGTGGGGTCAGGACCTGTCCCTGGTTGCATGAATTGGCTTTTGGGAACCTATTCCCCATGCTGAATTGTTTAGCCCAGCCTTGATTCAGGGGGAGGAGCTTAATTCTACTTCAACTTGATATGCCATGCTTTGTTGACTCCCATGAGGGACCTGCCCCTTTCTGAACAGGAAAGAAGTGAATTGGGGAGGAGAGAAATTGGGAAAGGGGCAAGTAGGGGAAACTATGATTGTTATAAAAATAAATGAAAAAAAATTAAAAAAAAACCTTTCACAAAAACCCCAAATGAGAAAAATATTAGCCTGCATGAGATCCCAAAGAAGCAGAATTCTTGTGCTGGGCAAATAGTTCAGTGGGTAACATGCATGCTGCATAATGACTTGAGATCAGACTTCCAGTGCACATGTAAGAGCTTGGTGGGGTGGTAAACATTTGTAAAGCCAGCACTGAAATGGGGGTGGCAGAGACAAACCCACCCATGAAGAACTCATTTTTCAGCTTGTCTAGCTGAATCAGTGAGATCCAGGTTCAATGAGAAATATTTCAAAATGATGAAGAGCCAGAGAGTAAGACTTCCAGCAAAAACTTACGTCTCCCCCAATTCACAGACGTGCAGATGAGCATAAGGCATACAATGTGCAAAATGAGAGAGAAAAAAAAAACAAATTGCAATTGAAAACATGCCAATAAATTTAATGCTGCAGAAACTAATATAGATATTTATTTTAGAGCATTTGCTTACATGATTTTAGAAGGTAATTCTAAGGTCTACTCCTGACAATCAAGAGGCATAGGGAAGCATTCTGTGTAAGTTCAAGTTCAAACCTAAGAGAAATCCATGGCCTCTAACCAATGAAAATCTAACACAGCAATGAGGAGTTCTTCCTCACTCTATCATTTTGTTCTACCCAGGTCTTCCACAGACAGATGAAGATCACCTGTTTGGGGAAGATAATTCTCCTTTTTCCAGTCTGCAAATTCAGTGCCAGTCTCATCCAAAAAAACACTTCAGAGAATCAGTTGAAATAGTGTGGAGCCCAATACATGGGCATCCCATAGCCATTTCAGTTGGCACATAAAATTAACTGCCACAGTCATCTTCTCTATTTTAAAGAAAGAGAAAGCTGTAGCTTTAGTTAAAGTCACCAGGATAAAAGGCCAATGTGCTATCCAAGAAAGCCTGCTCCTCTGTTGCCTCTTCTTCTTACCCATATCTGTTAGATTACATTTGATCCTCTTTCTGTGACATGTAATAAGCAGAGTGATTAGGAAAGGCAGTTGAGGTGATTCTTACTCATCCAAGCAAATTTTCATAGTTACAGAGAATAAATTATTAGCTCTATTATGTGTCTGCTAGGATTTTCTTTCTTGAGATATTGTTTCTAAGTATAAAAGATTAGGGAAGGAATTATAACTAACATAAAATGTACATCCAAATGTATTATCATCTATCTATTCATATATCATCTATCTAATCTATCATCTAAGTATCATCTGTCTATGTATCATCTATCTGTCTGTTTGTCTGTCTACCTACCTGTCTATCTGTCTGTCTATCTATCTATTTATCTGTCTGTCTATCTGTCTATCTATCTATCTATATGTATATATATACATATACATATAGATAGATATATACAATGATAATACAAAGAAATGGAACAGGCCACCATCACATATATCTGTAAGTCTTGTCTTCAAGATCTGATCCTGTCTATGACACACACCTCAAATCTAAAGTCCCATTATAGTATTTCCTCTAAAATGGAATCAACTAGAGCTTGGAAAAACAACTCAAAAGAGGAAAGACATTTTATGACTTACAAGTTAAGAAGTTTAAGTACCTCATCGTTGGCTCCATTATTTCCAGGACTATCATGAGGTTGTGTATCATAGTGAAGAGTATGGAGAGCCAATCTTCTCACAGTATGAGAACTAAGCAGGATAGGGAAAAGAAATAGAAACAGGGAGAGGAATAGGGATAGGGACAGGGTAGGAATAGGTAGGAACGAGGTTATTAATAGGGATGGGGAAAGGATAGGGTAGGGATAAGGAGGGATGAGGTCACTAATAGGGAGGAATGGGTAGGGATAGTGGTGGCTTAAAGACAGAAGTAGGGTTATGGGGTTGGGATCTTGGTCAGTGTAGGGGTCGTAATAGTGTTAGAGATAGGGGTATGCATAGAGTTTGAGGTAGTGATAGGGATAGCATTAGGGTTACTGTTAGGATAAGAGTTAGGGTTAGGGATGGCATTAGAGGCAGGTGTAGGTCTAAGGTTGGAGTTAGGGGTAGAGATAGGGAGGTTAGGAATAGAGTTAGAGATTCGGATGGGTATGAATAGGCTTGCATCTTAAATTTTTCATCTGACCTACATTCTCCAGACAGGCCCTGACTTTCAGTAGCCTATTTAAGCATTCATTAATGAATAAGTTCATTAATAATATTAATTTTCTTTGTAATGCAACACCTACACCAATTAGTTTTGATAGAAACAATAGGATACATAATACCTAAACCACTTGCTGCCTGGCCTCTTGTGTCTCAATGCTTGCATTTATCCTTAACGTCTAGACTGAAAGCTCCACTGCCATGTGACCATTTTCAAAAATGTCTATGACAGGGGCTGGAGAGATGGCTCAGCGGTTAAGAGCGCCGTCTGCTCTTCCAGAGGACCCGGGTTCGATTCCCAGCACCCACATGGCAGCTCACAACTGTCTGTAGTTCCAGTTCCAGGCAAACACCAAGGCAAATAAATAAATAAAGTTTTTTAAAAAAAAAAAAAAAAAAAAAAAAATGTCTATGACAGTTGATTATATCATTGGAGCAGAACCTGCACGAGGGCGATTGGCACCTTATCTGAGAGGCCCTGCTTTGTCTCTTATTCCAAATGTGAGGTCACCTTGAGATGACACTATCAGACACAGACAGTACCTTGATTTGGAACTTTTCAGTTTCTAGAACTAAGAGAAACATATTTCGTACATTACTTGTAAGCGATTCAGTTTATGGTATTTTGCTATAGCTGCTTGTATAGATTAACATATGGCCCTTTAAAGGAAAAGATTCCCTATCTCAAAACTACACTTAAATATTCCATCAGTTCACCTATTTTTATCCCCTCCTGGACTACCAATATCAAACCTAGGATTTTTCTGTTTCTCAATCCTCTGAGGAATCTGCATGGCAGCATACTTCATCACCCCACACATTTGCAATTGGGATTTTATTCCCTGAGAAATCCATGTCCACCTTTGAATCACAACTGTAGATACCAAAGAGTGTTTCCCTCACTTTTGTTATTTTAACCCAGATTCTCGGTGTCTCTGTTCCAACTCACTGACATTTTAATGGAGTTGACCAAATTAACCGTTAGTACTTTTCAGGGGACTTTAAACAACTTCAGGAATTTTAAGGGTAAAGAATTTAGCTCAGGAGCTGTAGATGTTAAGGACCGCACAGTGAGGGTTGAAGGTCACAGGTGTGTAAAATTTCTAGCGTTCTTAGGTTCAGCAGGAGCTCGCAGAGGGTCAGAGAGCTGTAGACGACCACCAGCAAAGCATGATGGCTAAGACACTGAGTAAGATGCAGAGCTGAAAACCAGCTGTGGGGAGCTTCAAGCCTCAGATTCACTAAAGCTGAATCTGGACTTTTTTTTTTTGCCTAAAAAACAGCAAAATCATGTCTGCCTTTTCTTCATTATCCCCTTAGCAACCCTCAGCAACTCAGAACTGTCCTGACAAGGGATTCTGGGAAATGTACGTTCTTTGGCTTTTAGCTCCTAGAATACAGTGAGGAGAAGAGAATGAATGGTACTGCCTTACCAGTAGAGTAGGGAAAGTTTATTGAACAAGGGTTTCAATATACCATACTGCAATTTCCAGTCCTACTCTCCCCTCGATGTCAGCAAGTCTTCCAAGCGGCCGCTGAATTCTCCTTGATACAGCACTGTATTCTGGGTCCATAGACTCGTACTGAGCACTGAGTATGGGGGGATTTCATACACTTTGTGTGGCTTTGACTTCTTTGGATCAGACAGAAAAGCAACCTGTTGCACAAATTCTGATTATAATGAAAGAAATTCAGAGGCAGATATCTGAGAAAGGCTGAAATATCAGAGACAGGAAACATCACAATCAAATCTCACCCAGCTATCTTCCTGCTTCCTTAGCCTTGCTCCTGGTCACTTCTAAACCTGCCTTAAATACCCTCTTCGCCCAGCAGTATCCCACCCAGTTTAGGGTTAAAGGTGTGAGCTACTCTAATTTGGTAGTTACCCTTGAACTCATAGAAACACAGAAAATCTCTGTCTCTAGAGTTATGGGATGAAAGGCATAGGTCACCACTGCCAGCTTTCCCTGTGCTAGGATTAAAGATGTGTGCCACTGCAACCCAGCTGTTTGGCCTTGTACTCACAGACATCCAGAACTCCTGGAGCTATGTGAGTTACCACTGCTCTGTTATCCCTGGAACTCCTAGAGCAACTTCTGCCTAGTTTTGACTGTGGGTTGATCTCTTGATATTTCAGGTTTTATAAAATACGTAACATATCACCATAGCAAGCAAGCAAAGAAAGAAAGAAGTCACCAAAGCCCACTTTTATGGATGCCATAAAGAGACATGGATGGTACATGTTGAAGATTCAATAAGCTGTAAAATGCTACATAAGCAAAAAGTACAAGCGTATATAGATAAACTAATTCTGACTTACATTTTTTACTCTAAAGCATAAGGATGCTTGACTCAAAGGAACATGAGTACCTCACAATCTCACTTTTGATTTCTTTTCCTATCCATGGTTTGTGCACTCTAATGTAGCAATGCAGCACCGTGATTCATTCTTCAGGTGCCTATGGCAGATGCTCTGATGGAAAAGTGCCCTGGGCAGCTCTACTTGAGGATCTACTTGGCATCCACTTCCAATTGCACAGCTTTGTCTCATGCAGAGACCTTGAGATTTCATGACATCACTTTTATTTTTAGAATTTCAATTGAGATAGCTTGCTAGGAACATTGGTCACAGATACTAAGCATGTGTCATAGTCCAAAATGAAATATGTCACCATCAATAGGAAGGAAAAATAGACTTTTACCAATATGAAAATAGTACTCATTTTTGTTTTCTCAGGGCTCATCTTATGCCTTAATTGTGACTATTGCCTGTTCAGATATTAAAAGATATTAAAATAATGAAGTGGGGGTGTGATACACTGGAGACTGGATTATGGTCTGTGCTCACTCTTACAAAGTGTGGAATAAGAATAACAAGTGGGAATCACAGAAGGTAGATTCACTTAGAAGGTTAAAGATAGAGGACCATTTTAGTTTCTTTCCTTGTTACTACAACAAAATACTCAACAAAAGCAACATAAGGGATGGAGGCGGAGTTTTTGGTGTAGGTATTGTTTTTGTTTGTTGTTTTGGGACATATAGTCTGTGGTCCACATGTCAGGAAAGATATGCCAACAGGATCAGTGTTAGTTTTTTTGTGTGTGAGAGACACACTAACATACTCACTGCCAGGTGCCACACAGAGAGTTTATTTAGGGAGTTACTGAGAGGCAGATACCTGGTACCAGGAGAAGAGCTGGAGAGAGGACAGAAAGACAGAGAGGGAGAGAAGAAAGGGAAGTGAGGAGAGGGGGTGGGCTTGCATCTGCATAGCCACGCCTAGGGGTCTGCCTTCTGTACATGGTGCCAAGCCAGTTTTACCATGTTTTTATTTCACCCAGCACCATGTTGGGTCTACCACATGGAGTGCTAGGAACACTTACAATCAGGACATGGGGGATCACATGGCATCCACAGTCAGGAAGCAGTGATGATTGCTATGCTCACTCACCTTCTCCTTTGTATTCAGTCTTTGACCTCATGGAATGATGCCACCCACCTCCAAAGTGGGTCTTCAAACACCAGTTAACTTCTCTGAAATACTTTTTTACAAACACACAAAGACATTTATTTCCATGGTGCTTCAGAGTCCCAATAATTTGACAATTAAGATTCATCATAACAAGGACTGCTACGTTCCTTGTTATGTAGATATTCAGATAGAGTCCTCATTTCATTTTCCCCAGAGATGGAGGACTCAAAGTTTGTATGCCTTGTGAATTTATGGCAAACACTTTTCCCAACCTTGGGAGGACACATAGAGAGGAGAAGATGTATCCACAAGGTGATAAATGTGACTAATTCTGACTCAGGAACATTTTCTGGGAGAGTTATGTACCAAGAAAGGGCTTTCTAAGATCTGTTTCTCAGATTCTTGGAGATTCTGGGTACCTGAGATCAAAACTATTTTAGTAGGGTAAAAGGAATTATTTGCTTTTCTTTGTAATTTCTACTGATAGTTCCCAATAGTGCCAGTCACTTGGTTTAGTGATGTGTCAAGCTTAGCCTGGGTCCAGGGACATCAGACTATGAATAGTTCTTCATATTCTTCACCTCTTCTTACTTGCATTTTAAAAAAGAAAACCATTTTTGTTCTAAAATACCACTGATGGAACCATCAAAATCAATATTTTATTAACATTGACCATGATACATAAGTGATCTTTGTATTCTTTACAGTAAATGATAAATAGAAAGTATAGCTAATTCATATTGTCCTGAAGGATTCTCCTTCTCTATCAGGTGAACTAGAGCTTTTTGTCATGGAACATGATTTATTTATTTATTCATTTATTTATTTATTTTTGCCTTAGAGAATGACCAATAGAGAAACTATAGTTACATCGACTTGGGAGTTGGTAGATGTTTTATGAATGTCTCTAAATATTTCCCAAGGATTAGTATTGAAACTTTAGCAATTTCTTGGGAGCCCCTCAATGAGGAACAAACTAGAAAGATCGGCCATTGTAAGAATGCTATCATTTAAAGAAAACATTGACAGTATTTACTGTTGATCACATTTGGGCTTTGAGATCAATATAAGAATTCTGAGAACCTGGTATGACCACTCTGAGGTCAATAGCTTCCCAAGCCTTCAAGACTTCTCTGAGAATATAAATGTGATATTTGTAAATGTGTCTCATACTGCACAGTGAGATATGTCAACATTTGAATTATCTAAATGGTTCCTGTGAACTGGTATTTTCTAAAAGGACAAAGAAGGATGTCTTGAGTGAATAAAATTTAAAGTATAAGATGGGTTTAAGTTAGGAAACAAATTCATGAGAGATGAAGAGTTAACTGATATGCTCTCCATTCTCCTACTACAACTAATCATTTAGAAACTGCCATTTTAAGGGTTTTCATATATTACCAAAAAATAGTTACAATCCTCTGAAAAAAGTATAGTACTCTGTTCTTTTCAATACTGTTTGAGTAAGGCAGGGTTTTCTTCACCCCCAAATAACAACTCATACAAAGAAAACACAGAAAAAGATACAAGACTCTAGTGATGTCTTAGAAAGCAGATATCAGAAAAAAAAGAGGCAAACTGCACAAACATTAAAATGGAAGTTTTCAAATAAAATTCTATCTCACTTTCACTACACATACTTTTCATACAAGTATATTAAAGCTGTAGATTTACTATATTTTCAGCACATTGGTAAACATTACTTAGGGGAACATATTTTCCTAGCAATCTCTATTTTCATTATTCTGGTTATATTCTAAGATAAATTATTATCTTAATGCAAGCATGCATGGTTCTAATACTCAATATGATGTTGCGCTGGACCACACAGATTGTAGAAACAAACCTTCCAGCTTACATTTTGTCTTAGTTGTGACAAGTTGATATGCATGTGAATTCAAGACTTGATTTTCCTTTTTTGTTAATGTTGGCACCTTAAAATAGAAGTATTAATTGTAATCACATTATAAAGGTTACAGGAGAGATATGTCATGAGCATAGAACATAGATCATTCTAAAAACTGTGTCAGTGTCACTCACTATACTTAAGAATATTGAATGCAGTTCATTTTGGGGGGTAGTATGATTTGGATACAGTGAGAATGCATTCTCCAGTCCAAAGTTTATGTCCATGAATCTTGGTCTGAGAATGTGATGGTTTTGAAGTGGTAGTATTCAAAAAATGGAGCCTAAATGAAGATAAGTAGGTCATAAGGATCTCCCTACAGAAGGAGGTGATGCTAGCTAGTCTCAGGCAAGTCATTAGAAGATGGTTGTTATAAAGAATCTGGTGCTTTCTTTGAATTCTTTTTCTGCATATGCTGGTACTCATCACTCTCCCAAGAGCTCTTTTAACTGTAATGGCATACATCATGAGGTAATAGCCAGAGCCAAATAAAACTGGACATTGAGCTCTTGAACCTCCAGAACTATGAGCTAAATAAACTCTTTTATTTATAAAGTATTCTGCCTCACCCATTTGGTTATACCAAGAGAGGACAAAGATAGAAAAGAATCATTTTATTTAATTTTGTTTTCACATACATTAAAAGTACTGATACTAAATAAAAATAAAATAAGTACTTGATGAATGATGCCTAAAATGCAGAATTAAAAAAAAATTATCTCATATTTGCATGGGTTAGATCAGCAGATTATTTTAACATCTTATGATATAGCCAGAGCAGAAGTTAGTATTTTTCTCTCTTTAAAGATGAGCAAATAAATAAAATAAAACTAGACACTTTTCCAAAAGATGACACATGGTAATCAATTTGGAAGTTGGAAGTAGGACCAAGTTTACCCAGCTATCTCATATCCCATCTTTCATTATGTGAAAAATATTATTGAAAGTATTGGGACATGCCACTTTCACACAAAACAATGTTTTTCTAAGACAAAATTTATTTCACTGGAAAAAAATAATTTGACTTTTAATTTCTTAAATGTATATTGTTTCCCCAAGTTAGCAGAACCATCTAGAAGCAGAATTATTTTAAACAATGGGAGCAAACAGTTTCAAGATGGTGTTTGCCTCTGAACAAAGGATGACAATTTCAGTTCCATTTGTCAGCCAGGGCAGAAAGGCATAAAAGATGAATTACGGCCTTATTCTTAGAGTATAAAAGGAATCTCTCAGATTAAACTGCTCCTTTGAATTCTATGGAGAAATTTAGAAACAAATTCACCATGTAGAATATCAATAAATGCATTTCTGGTGAGACTGGACCCCAGGGCTGAAGTAGGTGGAGATATATGAAAAGTCACTGCCGATTGCAAAGTAGGTTGGAAGCAGAATCCTGTGAAGCCTCATATTGCTGTGAGGCTGTGTCTGGCCAGTATCCTTTGATCCACCCCTGGAGAAGGACATTTAACATTGTACTTGACCACATGCTATTTTCTTTTGAGTCTTGTTAGTCCTTTGTCCTCCTTCTAACTTCTTCAGTGTTCACTTTGAGACTCTCTGTGGCCTCCATGCTCACTCATCCTTTCATGCTTGACTGAACACTCATCAGAGGTCAGAAAGAGGAGTTGTCTGGACCATTCTGTCCAGTCCTGATTCTGCCCTGTTCACTTCTCCTTTGCCTACTACTTAGCTCAGGAATATTGCTCAAGACTTTAGCTGTGGGTTTTTTTGTTTTGAATTTATTATACTTTGTGTATTATACAAGATACTTCGTTCTATAGCACAGGGTAGACAAACCACAGCCCATAGGCCAACACTGGTCTGCATCCTATTTTTGAAAATGAGATTTCATTGGAACTCAGACATGCTTGTTCATTTCTGTGTGGTCTATGGCTGCTTTCATATGTCAACATCAGGATCGCATGCCCCAAGAAGATTAAATATTTAATATGTGGTTCAAAGAAAAATTGCTGAGCACTTTTCTACACTAACAGAACTTTTAGATACAGTCTTTGGTTTATATTATTACTCTTTCTATCCTGAGCTCTCAGTGATGTCCAGTGCCATCCCATGGTTTACTTGGCCCTCTCTTCCCTAAGGTCACACCTCATCAGGTTGCAGAAACCAGCAACATCCATGTTTGCCTTTCTTTCAAGATCATCTTTCAAATGGAAAGACATCTTGTCTACTGATTTCACTATATGCCTCTAGTCTAGATTTGATTCATCTATAAAGTTTTCTTAACTTTCTGATTATTTAGTTTTCTAAACAACATCTGTCCAATAACTGCACTGACTGAGATAATGATTTTTCACATTGGTTTTTCTTTTATATGATATGCATGACAATATTCTTCTATTTAACCTGGACAGTAACTCAGTTGCTGATGTTAGTAATCTTGTATTGCCTATATGCCCATGAACACACAAAAACTATTGTGTTCCTTTAAAATTAGAATATTAATTTGAAGTTTAAGTCATTACAGGAGACATTTCCACTCTACTCATTATCTATAGCTATGTGAAAAAACATCAGACTCAAACTTTGTTCGACCACTTGTATTCTTACCATGTCTGTAATTCAGGAGTCCAGGTGCAGTTGAACTGGGTCCGCTGGCTCTGGGATCACTCACACATGGCAATCAAAGTGCCAGTCCAAGTTGCAGTCATCTCAAGTATCTCTGTTGGGAAATGATCAGTCTCCAAATTCAGTCACATGGTTGTTGGCAGGATTAAGTTCCTCCTGGGCTGCTGGCTGAAGGCTACCCTTAGTGGCTTGCCCGCTTAAATCTCTCCATAGGCAGCTCCCAATGTGGCAGCTGGTTCCAGCAGAGCAAGCAAGCAAGTAGCAAATATCAGAGAGAGCATGGAGTCTAGGGAAGTCAGCTGTCTTTCATAAATGAATCCCTAGTAGTGAGACCTTATCTTTTCTGGCACATTCTATTCACTAGAATTGAGTCACTTTATTCAAGGAGAGATAGCACACATGCATACAAACTGGGATATGTGATAGCTAGGAAGTATTCAGTAACTGCCTATAGTAGATATCTTCCATTATAAATATGCACCTCTATCCTGAACCATTTTCCAATATCTTATTTTTCTGTTTGGGGCCCAGATCAGATGCCTGGCATTCTTAACATCCATATACATGTACATATGCCAGTGCTATTTTCATGTCTGTAAGATCCCTTCAGGTTAAACCTTCATTCCATCAGCCTAAACATTATGCCAAATGGTTTCCTTTTGACTTTTGGAGATATTTAATACTTAAAGAAGTTATGGTTCCATAGGAAAGCATATCCGTCATTGCCATCAGAGAAAGCAGCTAAAACTCATACTTTAATACTAATATGGTTTTGATTAGATTTTTCTTCTGGAGCAAGTGGGTGCCTTCTATTTTGTCTACAGGTCTTCATTTAGGGGGCAGAGACTGGACCAATTCTTGTCCACCCAAAAATCTCTCTGTGTGGAAATACACCTCTGCAGAAATAAAGATTTTATTTGCAAGGGATCAAGCATTGACTGTAACACTTTGAACAGAGGCACTGATATTTTTTGGTTAGCTCAGCTTACACCAGAAATAATACAAGCACACCTTCCATGCATCACTTTCCATAGAACTACACAATAAATGTCCTGCTTCATGCTACCTACCTCTATGCTATCTTGTGCTGACTCACCGATCCAATCTGAGTCCATATTAATGTGAGCTTTAATTTCTATGGCAACTCTAACTGTTACCTTATGATGGCTTTTGGAGCTCCCAAGGCAGAGGGAGCCAGCTCAGTGCTGTAAGGACAAACATCCATGATGTCTTGACCCATAGAAATGAAAGATTATTTTTAAAAGTCGAGTGCAATAACTGTCCCCCTTCTTCAGAACACAGCTTCTTCTCTCTCCCTACCTAATTAGAGTAATTGGTGTTTAAGGAGATATTGATTTTGCATAATGGTTTCTCTTGTATGACACACACGACAACATTCTTCTTACTTAACCTGGATTGCAATCTGGTTGACTGATGTACAGAATTCTGCATTCAGAAGTCCAACCTTGCCATAAATGTCTCAAGGAGAGATGAGTTCAACTGGCTGCTGATGGCATTATTGCATGCATAAATAAAACAAGAAAATAGAAAAAGGCCAGGACAGAGGACTGCATTAGCTTGGCCTTGTTAAAAAGTGTTATGCTGTGGGACTCTGCGTCTGCAATTCAAATTAGTTTCCTTGGTTTTTCTCTTGGCTGGGCCCCCTGTGCTCTCTGAGTGATAACTCTGGCCCATCCCAGCGACAGGTAGAATTGAAAAGTCTTTTTATTTCCATAGGCTTAAGCCAAACCTCTCCAAACAAGCTATTCCAGAGCTGAGCCCGAGCGCTAATGCTGCGGTTGGCAGCTCAAGCGCGGCCTCCTCCTTGGCGAGCCCAGAGTCGCTCTTATCCACTTCAGCTGTCTTATAAAAGCCTCCTCTCACAAAAGACAGAGCTGCTCTCAAGGGCCTGGGAAAAATAGAAAATTTTCACACTGTGATGGGAAACACTGTCAAGAACTGAAACGCTACGGCGAAGCATCAGACACTAGTGTGCAGTGGCAGATACAGTGAAGGATCAGGCTGTGTGGGAGAAAGAACATATAAATTAACATAGAGAGGTAAGCTATAATTAAGGTATTACCAATTCCTTCCTCAGAGAGTGCACAATGCCCTTGCCTTTTGTTGATTCTAGTGTACATTTCCTCCCTTCACACATCCTTCAATGGCGGCTGGAGCTGTGCAGCCCCTGACATTTTTTGCTGGGAGTTCATTTTTGCTCAGTTGGAAGTTGAGTATTAAATAGTACACTTTTATGCCACTTATTCTGTGTTTTCTTTTTTATTCTTCTATTTATTATTTATTTATTTGTTTGTTTGTTTGTTTTTAGACACCAGAGCTTATCAAAGCCATGGTTTTTAAGAAAGAATAACATGTAAAATCATGTGTGTGTGTTTCTAGTTTTATTTCTCCTGAGAGACTGACAGTTCACACCTACCTAGCTATATATTTATGTAGTTCTTACCACCAAGACACACCAAAACTTAAAGGAGAATGGTAATATCCTTTATACCTCAGCCAAGGGGTGAGACTGAGTCACTCCAGCCAGTGGTACATAAACTGCAAAGGCTTTGACTGCTCTTTAAATTGATATTAATAGCAGCAAAACAAACAAACAAAAAGACAATCACAATAAGTCTCAAAAGAGTATTAATACATGCGACAATGTACTACACAGCATGGAGAGTTTCTGAGCTTTCAGATATTCTGGGATTGCATCTTCCAACAGAAATTGCAAATGTATTAGCATTTATGACTAGCATCCCAGGGGATGTTTGCCGAAAGGATGGAAGCAGAAAACAACATAGGAATACCCACAGCAGCCCTTCGAAGGCCAACACAAAACTAGCTGGTTTCCTTATAGACAAAGAAGACCCAGGGCATAAAAAAACTGTGACATAGAGTTGTTTCCACTATGCCTAGGCAAACAACAAGGAGGCTTAGTGAGATAAAATTATACTTTCTGGAGTTCTAGATCAACTAACAGCTTCCACATATATATGGAATTATTAGGTGGAGGGTTCTGGGAAGTCATTTTTTGTAGAAATAATTAGCCCTTGACTGGGGTAATAAGGCTGAATGTTTCATCAGTGATACTGCTTTACTATCAAAGCAGATGGAGCAGAGGTGGGGTGGCAGCAACCTTCTTGTGATAAAATTTTATTTCTCTTTAAAAACATGAATCTGTATTAACTATGCTCAAAGCTTGTAAAGTTTGGGGCAGCAACTTCAATGAGTCCATCCATTCCAGCAGTGACCATTGACTGGATGTTGGCCATTTGCCAGTCCTACCTGAGCCTCCTTATCTTATTTTCTTCTCATTACTCTTGTGAGAAGGCCTTGTTATCTTTGTCTTTCAGATGGAGAAAGAAAGGGGTAAGTGAGGTTGAGCCTCATCCCTAAAACCTTGTAGGGAAAACATGATAGAGCCTGGATTTAAAGCAAAGAATTTGAGTAATCTAAACCTATGCTCTTTATCCATCTGAATGAAGCAATGAAGTAACACCTGGACCCCAGACCTTGACCTAGAGCCCAGGTAGAATTTCTATTGTCAGAATGAATACTGTTCAATAATGTTGAGCAACTTCTATGTGCATTAACCTGATAATTAATTTTTTATTCCACCTGATACTGTGAGAACACTTGTAGGGAGCTGCTTACAGCCACACCTTAAGATGGCGTTGGCCTTGAGCGCTCTCCCTGGTAAACAACTCCATATTTGGCTAAGGCCAAGGATCTGGCTTGCTTCTGCGTATCTGAGCCTATCGGTGATGCCCACGTGGCTATCTTGGATTGGAAGCCCTGAGGGTATTTCACTAAGAGCGGGCTTCCTCCCAGTGTCGTTCGTCGTTCGTGAGAGACTGGTTGTTTGTCTGAGTGAGTGAGTGAATGAGAGAGAGAATGAGCTAGTGAGTGAAGATAAGAAGATATCTGAAAGGCCCGAATAAAGTGCAGAGAGAAGGATCCGGTGTTGCGTGTTCCTTGCGGGACGAGGTGGCGCGCGACAAACACTATCCTAGGGAGCTTTGGAGTAGAATCATTCTTTTAATAAATATTTATTTGGCTCCTTTTATGCATCACACACTGTACAGTGTACTCGATACAGAACCTTAGAAAGAGAAGCTCCCGGGCTGTTTTGTTGTCTTCCTCTTTGATAATACCAATAGAATGGTTTATTCCATATATATATATATACATATACATATACATATACATATGCATATGCATATGCATATACATATACATATATATATATATGTATATATATATGAAAGGAAGACATTAGTTGAATTTCTTTTGGGGAGGAAAAAGATAAGTGCCTTTGATAAAGACAGAAGTGGGACTCAAATGTTTATTAAAGTTTCACTTATGACAACTAATAGAATAAACCTGAGTCCATCAACAGGTTAGTGGGTAAAAAAAATGTAAAATATATACACAAGGGAACACTATTTAACTTAATAAAATCTTGTCATTATTTTCAATAATGTGGATGGACCTGAGTGGGAATATATTAAGTAAAATGAGCCAGACAAAAAAGATGAATGTGGTATGATCCTTCTCACATGTAGAATCTGAAATAGTTGAACTCATAGGTCCAAAGAGTAGAAAATGGTGAGTGCCTCAAAGTAGGGGAGACTGGAAAATGTAGGCTAAGAAATATGAAATTCTAGTAAAGACAGCAGGAGAAAATTCAAGAGATCTGTCAAAAAAAAATTACTATAGTAACTATAGTATTATATCCTTGAAATTTTTCTGTAATCTCTTCAAAAGACAAAATATATGGCATAATCCACATGAATCTAATTAACTTGCTTTAGTTATTCTTCAAAGTTCATGTATATCAAACTGAATTGCCACATGCCATAAATATATACAATTTTATTTGTCAATTTAAAATCATATGTAAACAAGTAATTGCTCCATTTTCATCAAAGAACAGAAATAGGTTAGCTCTTTAAAAAAATATATATGTGCAATTAACCATCCTCTGAATTTTGAAAAGGGCAAATTTAGAAAAGGGCATGAAATGCATCGTGCACTGAGCTGGGGTCACACTTTGCTCTGACAGACAACTTAGGATAGAGTAGGCAAAAACAATCCCACAGATTAGGTTATATTGAGTATGGCAGCACCTTAGAAGGCTACTGAGACAGACCCATAAGACTCCCCTGAAGCAAACATTCTGAAAGAGAACCATAAACTTCTTGAGTCATTTTTCAGGGTCTGTGTTAGATGCAGACCATTTGGCTACTACTCTTCAGTGATTTGATCTTATGGAATAGGGCATGATTTTCAAGGACCAGTTTTAGTCACAAGGATGAGGAATGAAGAGCATATAGCCAGGATTATGTTTAGATCAATTTTGTAGCCTTCTTGGTCTGGAGGTCAATGTCAAAGTTGGTCGTAATGTGAAAACTAGGAAAGAAAGACATGTGTCTTAGTTAGAGTTTTTATTGCTGTGAAGAGTACCATAACCACAATAAAACTTATAAAGGAAAACATGTAATTGGGGCTGGCTTAGAGTTCAGAGGTTTAGTCCATTATCATCATGGTTGGAATCATGGTGGCATGTAGGCAGACATGGTGCAAGAGGTAGCCGAGACTGCAGTAACCTTGTTGACATAATTATTACAGTAAGATTCTTTGCAATTCAATTATGGGAAGAACTGCCTATGTTGCTTTCCAGTTTTTGCTACCATGAAAATGTAAGTATAGCCATGAGATGCTCAAATCTAAGATCACCACCATGAGAATGGAGAGCATGGAGGTTACCAGTTCCATTATTTATCCACAATTATTTTGTCTGCAAACACTGAGTCTAATGTACATGGATTCATACAAACAAACAGCTCTTATGTCCACAGGGAAGCGTTCTTATAGTTATTCTGTGATGTTAGTACAGAAAAATGTGGGAAATTATCAAGAAACAATTTTCCTTTAAGTTTTTTTTTTTTTTTTAAGAGAAATGGCTTCCTACAGAGTGTGTATCTGATAATTCATGAGTACTTGATATCCTGGCAAGGAAGTTGAAATGAAGCCCCTTTAGTCATGATACCTGATACTCTCAAAAGGCAGACACAAATCACTAGGCAAAACTAATCATTCATTGATCCATCCAACAAGTATTTGGCAGTGCCTGCTGTAAATATTATGACATGCCCTTACTAAATAAGATGTGATTACTTTTGAGCCTCAACAACCTCAGAATCTGGTGATGGAAGTGACACTTATCACCATGTGGTGGCCAGATCATCAGGAGGTAGAGTTAGTCTGGGGGTTCACAAAGCCTCCTATCCCCCACGCCCAAGTATGGAGCATTACACCATGAAGTGAAGGAAGGAAAGATCCAGGCAAAGGGTCCAACACGCTGCCATTTTATAGAGATTTTCTTCTAGAATGCTTCATTAACAACAGCCCAGAAAGTTTACCAGCAAGCAATGGGGAGCCTAGAGAAGATGAAAAACTTTTCTTCAAGGCATCTAAGATATATAATTTAAATGCAATTCCTGTCAATAAGCACCTTTTCCACTTTAATGTGTGTCAAATCCTTTTTTATCTTCTGCTTTGATTTGCATACTGTTCAAAATCTCTGAGTATCATCCAAAATGGTGATAGGCAGGCTTCCAACCAAAATAGTCTCTCTTTTTTTTTTTTTTTTCTTTTCTCTTCCATTAGTCATGGCCTCTTGCCATGTAGTCTCACAAATGGACACAAACCAATCAATCACCCTTATAAAAATGTCAAAATTCATCCTTCCCTACTGTGAAATGAATACACTGACCTTAGCACAAATGCAGAAATAAATAAATAAATAAATAAAAATCTATCACCACCATGGGCCCCTCACTGCCGCAACTTAAATTTGCTCCACTTTTCAGTTTGACAGGGCTGACATTGCCAAGAAATAATGTTTTTGTTCCATTTTCTTTCTTTCTTTCTTTCTTTTTTTTTTTTTTTGTAAAAAGCTGGAAGCAGATGAACATGATTGCTAAATTTGCTAATAAGAATTTGTTTACACGTGGGCCATGCTTGTCAAAATGTGCAGCTAGCCATTATCTGTTTAGAAGAAAGAAATGAGAGAGAGATGCATATGTTAACCAAGAATGAAAAACATCCATCTTATAATGACTTCTAAAACAATCAAAAATGAATTTTCTCAACCTTGAGACTTTCTGCTACTTGCTTCATTTAATGTCAAGTTCCAGTCTATACATCCTAAAACTGGAGAGGCAAGAATGTCCTAAAATTGGCAGGTTGTCAGCTCAGGTCTGTCATTAGATCTCTTTGACCTTGGTGAGGTCACTTGGTCTCCATTTGTTCACCTGTGAAACAAATACAATGCTGTCTGTCTTCTACAGGGTTGTAATGAACATCTGTTCACAAGTCTGGACATTCTGGGGCACATAACTTTGTCTATAAAGGAACACACTTTCAATTGTCAGGTACCTCTGGCTCCTGAGATTTGAAGTGGGCTCTACATCTGGCCAATCAGAGCTCCACACTCCGGAGTCCTGGGAGCTTCTTCAAAATCATGCATGTAACACAATCTGGGAAAAAAAAAAAAAAAAACCTCAATCTTACTGAGCCTCTCTTAGGGGCTTACTGGGAAAATAACCTCTGGGTGCTTGAGTTAAGAGGCCAGAAGGAATTTGGCCTAAAATACCTGGAAAAAAGCCTGCCCTGGAAAATCTGCCCAGGAAAAATGCTGCCCAAGCATGAGACTAACAGAAAAGAAGAGAAGGAGTTGATGGCCAGTAAATTCTTTCTGTCTCTTTCTCTCTTCTTCTCTCTTCCTTCTTGTTCAAACTAGAATCTAAAAGAATTCAGTTAATTAGACTTATGTTAATCATGACTTTGAGAGACCACCTATAATGTACATGAGGCTCAGTACCTGGAGTAGAGTGATCCTTCCATACTCTTGGATTCACTACAGGTGATACTCTCATCAACTCATGGTTAGGTGAGAAGAACACAAGTCAAAACTTCACATTGGACACAACTAATCTATTGCTTGAATCTCAATGGCACTGTACCATGCAGAAAAGCAGTTACTTAGTTCCATGGCTATGGCAGATGAGGAAATATGGTTCATGCAGCATCCCAAAAGAACATTCTATGGAGTATTACTAGCCAAGGAAAATGTCCGAATTTACAGCTTGAAGTATGATTTTTATTGAGAGTGTATTGTTTCTATACCTTAGTAAACTTGAAAACTTTAAGATGAATCATAAGGAACTGCTTATGATTGGAATAGTGTGTGTGTGTGTGTGTGTGTTTCTGATTAGCCTTTCAAAGTTTTATAAAGCCAAAAATTATAGCTACAATAGTCAGTAGTCCCAAGATACATTATCTATGTTCAAGGAACACTCCCTGTTCAAGGAACAATCCCTTATAGTGGTCACTTGTTTGAATTTATCACTCATTACTTTATGCAATAGCGCAAATATCATTTGTGAGATAAGAGTATTAAAAATGAAGAAAAGAATAAAGGAATAAAAGTAAGGGAGGGATATACCAGAGACTAGCAAGCTTTTAAAATAGACAAAATATCAAGGTTATTCTTACTCTCCTGAGCAATAGTTCTACAACCTGTAATGAGCACCTCCCATGTACCATGAAATCTAAATTAATCTGAAGCCCATTTGGGAATAAATAATTGATAGTAATTTCAAGTTCCTCTTTGCATGAGAATTTGCATTTTAAAACAGATCAAACAGAAGCAAAGCAGTGTCTCTTCACTGATTCAAGCTTAAGGAGATATTAACTGGAGCAGTTAATTAACAGGCCAGTATGTTTACATATTGCTATAGTTTGGGTGTGGTTCATCCTGACAAAGTCCATGTTAAAATTTGATTGCTGTATCAAGACCAGAACACTAGCAATATTGGTGTAAATACAAATGCAGAAGGAAGAAAATTCTCTGGGTCCCATCTCTACACTAAGAACTATAGGCAGCTAATGGCTGGGGAAAAGAACATTAGCATCTTCCAGGGATGAGCCACTGACTTAGGATGTCTATTGCTGTGAAGAGTCACTATGACCACAGCAATTCTCAGAAAGAAAATATTTAATTGGAGCTGGCTTACAAGTTCAGAGCTTTAGTTCATTATTGTCGTAGAGGGACACATGAAGGCATACAGACAGACATGGTACTAAAGAAGGAACTAAGGGACACATTGGCCAGACTTGAGCATCTGAGACCTGAAAGCCCACCCCCAGTGACACACTGCATTCAACAAGGCTATACTTCTTAATATTGCTACTTCCTATAAGCATATGAAGTCCATTTTCCTTCAAACCACCACATTCTATTCCATAACTATCATAGACTTGTAGCCATATCATAATGCAAACTGCATTAAGTCCAATTTTTAAAGTCCCCATAATCTATAACAGTCTCAACCTTATAAATGTTCAAATTTTCTTCTGAGGCTCAGGACAATATCATAACTGTAATCCCCTATAAAAATCAATATTAAAAAGCAGGTCACATACTTCCAACATATAATGGGACAGAACATACATTTAAAAAGTGACCATAGTGAGAAAATAATGAGCAAAAGCAAGACCAAAAACTCACCAAAAACCAAGTGAGAACAAACTCCAAATTCTGCATCTTCTTGTTTGATGTCATGTTGCTCTTCAGATCTCCAATTCTTTTCTGCTTTGTTGACTGTAACACGGTTTTTTCTCATGGACCGGTTTCACTCCCTGTTTGGCAAGAATCCTTGATAGATATCTCACAACTGGCATCTCCAACATTTTGGTGTCTTCAAAGCAATCTAGGCTTCATCTTTATAAATTCATAAAGTGACCCTTCTTGGGATCCATGCAGGGACACTCCTGATACACTCCTGGCCTCAGTGGCTTTTCTTAGTCACAGAGGGAGATTTTATAACTCCTTCCTTCTATCCTTGACTCTAAAACCAGAACTGGAACAAATCTCCTTCATTCTATTATATCTTCACCAGCTTTACGTTTTTGATAGTTTCCTTTACTGCCTAAGCTCGACTGTCCTAGAACTTGCTTTGTAGACTTGCCTGGCCTTGAACTCAGATATCTGCCAGCCTCTGCCTTCCAAGTGCTGGGATTAAAGGTGAGTATCACCATTTCTAGGACTAAGCTTTACTTTCATTCCTTTTCAGAAGTTGGAAGTCTAGCTGGGTTGGGTCTTGTTCTAAGGTCACCATTCTTTTTGTTCCATTTAGCACCAGGCCTTTCTTGATTCTGTTTATCTCCTTGAATACAGAATTTAACTCCATTCCATGTTATGGGCCCCCTTTCTCCAAAACTGTACATTTTGTATTTTTCCTTGCTCAGCTTGCTCCTTTTCGCTGTAGATTGGCATAAAAGTGAACACTCATAAACGGATGACAATCAATGCTAGGTTATCTAAAATGTCCTCTGCCAAAGCTATTACATACCTCTTCAATTTAATCTGAGGCAGATTTTATAAACAAGGGTGGAAAGCAGCCACATTCTTCATCAAAAATAAAGAGAAAGAAAGAAAGAAAGAAAGAAAGATCACAAATCACAAGATTAGTCTCTAGGCCACATCTTTATATTCTTCCCTGAATCCTCTTGAGCCAGGTCCACAGTTCAAATCACCATCAGCACCGCTGTCTTTCAGGTTCCTACTAGGTTGACCCACTAAGCTTCATGTAAAATGTTCAACTGCTTTTCTACTCTAAATCACAAAGTCCACATTTTTCTCCTATCCATTCTGCACATTTAAATTTTCAGGCTGCTACTGACCATGAATAAATAAAACCACAAATAACATGGAGTTGTTCACTGCTAAGTTGCTGTTGGAAGGCTTTATGATTGCGAAGATTTAAAATGTCTTCCTAAAATTAGGACATCCATCACCCTAGCTCCTGTTCTTTGGCTTCCCAAACCCTCCTATGAGAAACTTGTCTCGGACCCTGTTCCCTTAAGAGAATACCCATCTTCAGAAAGGAATTCTTCAGCTATTCTTTTGTTTGTCTATTTGTTTGGTTGTTTGGTTATTGGCTTTTGGAGACAGGCTTCTCTGTGAACAGACCTGGCTATCCTGGAACTCACTTTGTAGAACAGGTTGACCTCTGCCTGCCTCTGTATCCTAAGTACTTCAGTTTTTCTAATTGAAGTTTAAGGAAATCGTTTTCTTGCCATAATCCAACTAAAGAAGCATGACTTTTCTTTATTTAATGGTATCCTCCCCATTTCAATACATGCTTAAATTTAAAAAAAGTATGATTTATTTTTTTCCTAAAACCCTAGGGCTTCAAAGGGCTTGGAGAATTTTTAATTTATTCCATTCTTCCTTCATACAAGACCACACTAATTCATCAAAGCACAGAATCATCTTGTATTTGTTAAGGTTCTCTATAGTCATTCCAGATATGGTCAAGTTGACAACCAAGAATGTCCACCAGAGCCCCATCATTGATTATCCAATGTAGAGTAGTCAGCCCTGAAACCTTATACACACAAACAACAGAAAAACACTTGGAAGGCTGCACTTACATAATTATGTATACACATACATATATATGTATATAGAAATAATTTAGAAAGAGGCCTTCAACTTGACTGCATGGCATGAAGTGGCATTAGAGGGAGGTTACCTGGAAGGTGCTGGCTGGAGAAAGAGAGGGGAAAATTGTTGTAATCCTATTACAATTAAAAACATATTTTAATATATTATTGACTGCCAGAGTAAAGAAACCTTTGGTTTCTGTCAAGATTTGACCAATTCTCATGTGAACGGCTTCATTCTCACAGAAGTGGATCATTACAAAGTAAGCTTGGCGACATCCTTACACTCTGTCACAAGTGTCCCTTTGGCTCATACACTTGCTTCCCTTTTCTGTTTCTCTGCTATACACAACAGGAAAGCCCTTTACATCAACAACTCATGAAGACACTTGCTCTTGAACTTCCCAGCTTCTAAAACTGTGAGGCAAGGCAACACACCCTAGTCTCAGGTACTTTATTATAGCAATGGAAGATGATTTAAGATACATATCTTCCACAGTCTTTATTATTTCAGTGTGAGCTGGGTATTATTACACCCACAAAATAAATGGCAATATAGGCTCAGAGAAATCTGAAACTTGTCCACAGCTCAAAAGGGATGAATCTAGAATGAAACTTAACTTGAAGTGACCCAAAGCCATTTCATTACAATTCTTTCTGATGACACTATACTTGTAGCTGTCACTAATTGAGCATCACCCTTACTTGGCTGCAGGACAGAGTGGCAAAAGTGAATTTTATTTCAGGGTGTAATTTTTTAAATCTAATAGTGGTGACCACCTCAAAGCTTTAAAAAAGTTTTTTTTTAAAAAATGCCAATTATACTGGTTTTTTAAACTGCATACCAGTGCTAATCAGTTTGGTCTTTGTTCCATTTACCCTTAATATTATTTTAGCTTTTTGCCTTGTGTGCTTGGCTATGGACGTGTGTGTGTGTGGGGGGGAACACAGTAATTATCTGTGCTCTGTAGACTCCTGTCTGCCTGTCCCTGACTCTGCTTTCTCACATTGTCGTCTTAATTTGATCAGCAGTTATGAAAAGACAACATTAATCCTGGAGAAAGAGGCATTGTTCCTGGCCAGACAGCTTCAGTGTTGCTTCAAAAGTGAAGTGTTTTGTGCTTATATATGAGTTTTGCCCTCTGGGGCTTTGACTCCTTGATGTGAGCACAGAAAGAGGAACAGAACCACTTGGAGTCAGACAGATGGCACCTGGGGTTGGGAAACATTGTCAGAAAGCATAGTGATTTTGCTACCCCAGCAAAGCTCCTGCCTGAGAGGATCCCAGAGGATGCTACTGTAAATACATACAGTCATAGGAATATTGGTGGGGAGGGGCGAGAAAGGAGAAAAGAATGAGCCTTCATCCTCATCCATCCCAGACATGGTACTATAAACCTATGTAATTTATTCATCTGGTTATATTTGCCATTTGCGCAGCACGTAACAGATCCCGGTGCCTTACCAAATGCTTTTATAAGTATCTCTTTTTTATTCTGGCAGTATAAGTATGTAGCATTGGTGAAGAGGATGAGGTTTAAGGCACAAGGCAGCTGTGCAGGACTTGCCAGGTTCCTAATGACAGCAAGAGATCATCTCCAGGGTGTTTATTATGTACCAGGCCCTGGGCTAAGCCCTAAGGATATTGGTATGAATAAAAACAAAATGCTACAACTATTAGGTTAGTTGAGGTAACCAGTGGGTGAGAAAGCTGTGAGACTTTGGGCACCTACTGTATTGTCTGGTTTGTAGAAGATATTCGGTAGATCACCACTGAACAAAGGAAGGATGGAAAGGTGGATGAGTGACACTGTACTAATACAGTGAGCCTTGAATGCTATAAAACAGAGGAGTCAAAGCCTTACAATGTAGTAGGTGTTTGCATTGAGATAAAGGTAAGAAATTTATCAGCTGGTGAAATTTCTTTTATTATTTTAGCATGTCTCCGTGTGTGTGTGTTTACCATATCTGTGTGGGTATTCATAAAGAAAGAAAAGAGGGTGTCAGCTCTCATAGAGTTATAGGTTAGTTAAGAGTGCTGGGAACTAAATTCAGGGCTTCTACAAGAGCAAGGAGTGCTCTTAATAACTGAGACATCTCTCCATCTCCAGCTGATAGACTTTCATCATATAAGGTTGTCTGCATGCTATAAGTCAACATCTTCTGCTTCAACAAAGCATCTCTGGATTGTCTTCTGTCTTCCTCTGTAAAGATGCAGAGACTTTAGAGCCAAGGCCAGGTCCCAGGCTGCTCTATCTCCATTTACATTCCTCTGCAGGATGCTGTTCAACTTTTCTTTACTGTTGGTTTTTTTCTTCTCTTTCATATGGAGAGATCATTCCCAAGAGTCTCATGCACAGCCTATGAGCATCATAGTTGAACTTCTTAAACTCTGGATCATTAACATTTTAAAAGCAAAGTGCTATGTTTCAGGCCCCCATAAATAATCATTAGAGGAACTGTAACAGTAATTACCAAGCAATGAAACAACAGAAATGTCTTGCTTACATTATCCAGAGCTTTATGATGTGTGCTGCTCTTTTAATGTACATTACTTAATGATGGATCCTAACAGTCCTTTGAGAGAGAAAAGCAAATAATCCTTCTGCCATTTGATGGAGATGGGAATAATGTTTAGAAGAGACAAATGAACTTACCAGTGATCACATACATCTATATTAACCGTTGGACTTCATGACTTACTGGAACTCATGGTAGCCACCTCAGATAAATATTCGTGTTTCTATTTTTTTCATGGAGCAAATTAAACCTCAGTAAGTGACTTATCCAGGGCACCCAGATAGTAAGTGAGAATGCTGTGACTAAAAGCCATCTTTTTTTTTAACTTTAGTGTTTTTAGCATTTTACTATCTTGCTTCCTTATTCCTCAAGAAGTTCAGAACAAGAGAGCTAGGACCAAGCATTCCATCTACTTAGAGAGGTTTTAAATGTGTTGTTAGGATTTTTTTGGCTTACTCCAACTATAGAAAATGTGTGAGTGAGTCCTGGGTCAGATCTTGGAAGCTTGTCTGGTCTCTTCCACTCTGGAGGACTGTTACCATGGTTATCTTCATCCATAATTTTGTCCTCATCCTCTTGCCCTTCCTCCTCCCTCTTTCTCTTCCTTTTTGGCAATTTCTCTTCTATTTAATGTTCTCTTATCTATTGTTGCTCCTGTGTTAAAGTTTTGATTCTTGGAAGAAGAGGTGTGTATTAGGAGGTGGTTTATTATCACTTCTTACAACCCTACCCATGTAAAAGTAGCATCCACTGCCACTTGCTAATTATATCATTAGAGCCATTCACAGTCAACGTGAGCTCTCTGAGCACTTTGAATGGTGAGAACACAGAAGTATACTGTTTAGCCTCTTGGACTGAACAACCTACATAGAACTGAGTCTCCTAAGGGGGACCACAGAGACAAAGGGAAGAGAATCTCGGCTCTGATTCTCCCTCCAGTACCAGCACACTGACACAGTGGTCCTGTCTACTCCTACAGACAATGGGAGCTTGCCAAGCCAGGGGAACGATGAAAATGAGTATTAGAAGAGCCCTAAATAAGTTGGGAGACATGGCCTAACAAGAACCTTGTAGACCAGGGAAGGATAGTGTGGAGCTGATGAAGAGGAGAGCATGAGAAACTGCAAGACTAGAGTAGACAGGAGCAAAGGAGTCTGGGAGGTCAGAGGGGAGCTGCCTACTGCACAAGTCCCACAGCAGCAGAGATATATAAAGAACAAGATCCCTGAGATGGTAGCCAAGGTGGTCTGTGCTCTGCATAAGGCTGAACAAGGTCACTTAGCTGCAGAGAAACAAAGGACGGGGGATCCACGTCAACTGGAAAGTCACCCATAACAGGCATGATCAAATTTACAGATTTTTAAGCAAGCCTCTGAAAGACAGACTGTAGTAGGATGGGCTTCTCTGGTGTGTAAACCAATATTCTTTGCTAGCCTGCCCTGATGGCATTAGGGTTAACACCTCTGATCTCATAGGACAACCAAGGGCATTTTCATTGCCACATCTGGTCAGAGCTTCTGATTTATGTCCTGTCAGGAAGATCTATTTTCCCAGTAATAGTCATGTTTCCACTGCTGATTTCCTTCCCCTTAGGATCCAATATTGCAGCTAGCTCCTTAGCCTCCTGAGGCATATCACCTAAATGTTCCCTTTGGAAATTGCTTCTGCAAATATTCTCAATCAAAACCCAATAAAATGTCTGAGAGCTTGTACTACCCCAGAGGCTGGGAATTACACACTGGAACCATATCCTAGCATATTAAATATAAGACCAACTCTAGCACCCTTCTAATAATAGAGACTTTTGGAATTACATCTGGGCTTTCCTCATCTAAACGCAGACTCTGGTATTGGATTAACAACATTCATCTATGATTTTCAGACATTGAGGGTTACTAGCACACAGAGAAATACCCTAGCCCTTCTCACTTTGTCTTAGAACAAGGGGTAGTTTGTGAAAAATGGTCATTTATTCTTTCGCCAGGATTTTGTAAACATCCCCATACCTCAATTCTGGTGACAGAGCTTCACAAAAGCAGGTACTCATAAAAGCCAATGCTCCAAAAACAGTCATTTTTTTTTTCTTCCCAAGAAAGAAGTTTTCTCGTGGTTTATTAACTAAAGGGGCATTTTCCCTGCTGGGACAGAGCAAATTCATGGCCCCCAAATAAGTAACAGCTCATGTCTATCTTGGGGTATTATTCCAAACCGCCAGGTGGTCCAGATTGTCCTGCTGACAAGAAAAGCCTTCTGCTTTGTGGAGTCCCTGATGTGCTTATCACTACAGTTGACATTGAATAATAGCATCAATTCTGCTTGTTCACTGTTTTTAAAAATTCATTCTTTGGAAATTTTACATATGAATATAATGTGTTTTGATCAAATCTCCCTCCATTCTAGTTTTTGCCATCTCGCCATCCTTCCTGCCTGACTTCATGTAGCTTTTCTTTTTAACTCGCTAAGTCCACTTAATGTTGCCAATACGTCCTTGGGTGTAGAGCCAACCGCTGGAACATGGGCAACCTGACAGCAACTGACTCTCTGAAGAAAACTACCTTCTCCTGTGTCCATCAAGTACTAAGAGCTCACCTAGTGGTAAGACTTTGTGACTCTGTCTCCACTCATTCTGGAATTTTGGCTGGCTTCATTTTGTGCAGATATTGTGCATGAAGTCATAGGTCTGTGAGTTCATGCGTGTATTGGCAATGTCATGTCAGGTAACCATTGTTTATCCACAGTCCTCCACCAACTCTGGCTTCTACAATTTTTCTACTTCCCCTTCTGTCATGATTTCTGCGTCTCTGTGGTAATGGCACAAGATCTGATGTAGATTTTTCATTTAGGGCTGAACACTCTGCCATGCTACCCATAGACTAACTGGTATAGCTCTCATCCTTGGGAGAAAGAATTACTATAAGAGAACAAACTGATCCTCTTCCAATCTCTGTAGCTCGCTCACTGCATGATGTCTTTCTCCCACTTGTAGTCCTGTCAGGATACCATCTGTCACCAGGACTTCATTGGAGTCAAATAATGCTGGTGCTGTGACCTTGAACCTCATAAATTATGAGTTGAATAAGCCCTTACTATTTTTATAAACTACCCAGCCTCTAGTATTTTATTATAGCAAGAGAAAATGTATGTATATAGAGTCTTACTGCAAACCAACTTAATTGCAATCTCTGAGGCCAAAGCCTATGCATTCATGTTTTAAAATGTTTCTTCAGTTGGTTAAAAGTGCAGTGAGGTTAGGTACTGTGAACTATTTTAAAGACAGAATATTTTTTCCTCTGGATCATTAGTACTTGTATCTGGCACTTTATTGACATTCAATAAATTCTGGAAGCATGGGCAAATGAATGATTGAGAAATGGCTTCCTACATGTTAGTTAAACTTGACCCTAACTGAAAATTAACACATTTATATTATTTTCTTAACGTGGGATATTAGCACTGGCTGAAACCTTTGACATAAAAGAGATTTATCATGTCTGACAGGTAAGGAGACTGTAATACAGAAAAAAATCCCCTGGTGAGTGAACAGTGGGTACCAAGCTTTTAGATGCCAACTTTGGAGGGCTTCACCTCAGTTCTGTGACAGAAGCATTTCTTTCAGTTAACTTTTCAAGGCAAAGATGAGCTCTCTCTTTCATAACCCCTTGAATAGAAATGAAAATATCCCCCATTCTCCAGGCTTGTGTGCATTTCAGGGCATTTATTCATTATTTGGAACCTGCTCATTATACAGTTTTACTACATAATGAAGACAAATGCCCACAGTTTAGCTACAGATTTGGTTAATGACAAGATGTATAATAATACATGATAATAGGGCCAGGGCATTGCATTCTAATTAAATATTTTTGTCAGATCTTTTCACTCATTAATCTTCTTTTATTTGCCATGCTTTATGGCTATTTTGCCTGCCACTTTAAGGAGATGCATATGTGTCATTTAAAGAATTGAAACAGTTTCAAGGTTTTTATGGGAATTGGTTTTTCTTCTCTCTCTATGTGTTTGTCTATAGATAAACCATTGAGATTACAAGGAAACACATCACATGTCATCCAGACAAGCCCTCTAATTGGTATGCAATCCCACACTAAGCTATGTGATTGCATCCAGTTACTAGCATTTCCAAGGGAAATAATATCTCACTGTGAGTCTGGTAATATGTACAAAAGAACTCAACAGTAAACACTAACCTTAATGCTAATGATTCTTGCTATACAAAATATTACAAAGACAAGGTCTGGGACATCCAAGCTCACCCTTCAGGACAATGATGTTATCCTAAGACTATGAGGGTCACTGATGTCAAATTTGTAACCACTCAGGGACACATAGTATAGGAGCATCAACAACTCCACATCATCTCACATCATCATTTTCTTCATAAGCAAAAGTATTTACCTATTAAGAGCTGTCAAAGGCTGAGATTCTACACACTATCTGGCTGCCGGCAATAACCCCTTTTAGGTTGAGCTTTGATGGGACAGTATTTAGGTTCTAATGGCCCTTAAAAGCTACAAGGTGCAAATGTGAACCGATGAAATCCACACTGCAATGGCCATTTGCAGAATGATCCTTGCAGAGCTAGTGAGAGTTATGGGGGTTGATGAAGCATCTCCATTAAAATGTGCCCCTGGAAAGCACATCCTCCACAATCCCTGTTTCATTTAATGGTGTTCATCCTCACCCTCCACCCCTTCCCACAGCTGAAGATGATTACACTGACAGAAAGCTGTGTCTCACCCATCACTTTCTGTCAATTTTCTTGCCTCTGGAAAAAAATTTTGTTTGGGTTCTTAGATTAATTCTCTAGGCAAAACACTCGCCTCCTATTCTTGCTATTTCTGTTCAAAATAGACATCCGGGGAGATTTAACTAAGGAAGCGAAACTTACACCATGATTTTAACACAACACACCAATTACAAGTTTTAAGGGGGTGTGGGAAAGAATTCAAGGAGAACTTTTCTCCTGAAACACACCTATACCTTGAAGCATCACACACATACCACAGTACAGATATAGTGATAAATAGGCAGGATGGCCTCATAAACTCCTGTCCAATCTAGACTGATTCTCCATTAGCATCTTCAACACAAGACATGCATACCTGATGGACATTTGGGCCCAGGAGCAGAAATAATAGTGATAATTAAAATAGCCAAATGACCATTAACAATCTTTCCTCATTAGTTAGTGGTCTTCTTTTTCTAAAGGAGCCACAGGATAAATCCAAGTGTCATTCAAAATATTTCTTTGGATGAAACTTTTGGAACTAAAAGCTTCTGTACAGCTTTCTCCAAAGACATTTCTTTCCACTGTTAAACAGATTCCAGGGGCTGGAGAGATGGCTCAGAGGTTAAGAGCACTGACTTCCAGTGCTGTTCTTCCAGAGGACCTGAGTTCAATTCCCAGCAAAACCACATGGTGGCTCACAACCATCTATGATGAGGTCTGGTGCCCTCTTCTGCAAAACTGTATGCATAATAAATAAATAAATCTTTAAAAAAAAAAAAAAAAAAAAAAACAGATTCCACATCTATAAAAATGATGAACCCTTGGTGCTAAGACATCATCCTTATTAGCTGAGAAAACATCTTGATCTACACAGAATATAATGAGTGATGGGGGCCCATGTGACATTTAAAGTGACAATGGTAGAAAGGGCCAAAGGCAAAAAGAGATGATAGCATCCAGCCTTATCTGAGGAAAGAAAATGGTTTCTGCTGCAAGGCCTTCAGCTCTCAATCAGGGGAGCTCTTAGGGTACCAACCTTTCATTCCTATTCACGGCCAACACAATCTATTACTTAGGAAAAGTCCAACTCTGAGATACTAGGATGATTTCTGGTGGTTGTGATAGACCATATAGCCTTCATCAATAAGAATGTATTGATAAATTAAGGACTTACACAGTAAAACACTAGGATATGGTGAGGTACAAACACAAAAATATAAGAGAAGGATTCAGAGTGGGTCATATAGAGAGAGGGCTAGGCTTTACATACCCTTCTGGAAATTGGGAAGCGGGGAACCACTTCAGAGATGATCTGGTGTCACAGTTGATGACTGTGTGAGATTATTGAACTCTGGTTTCTGGAATACAAGAAAGAGGGAGACTCTGTTCTTTAACTCTATGACTGTAGCTTGAGCCACATACAATACATTTGCCTAGGGATAGGATAATGTAGACAGAGTACAGCCTCAGTTATTCACTGTGTTTGAGTTCTGAGTTCTTTTGGGTTAAGAGTGAAAAGGCTCCTTCCCTCCCTCTTCTGGATATAGATCTCCATTTTTCTTTTAAATATTCATTCAACATCACATCAAAATATTCCACAAAGTCTTCCATGAAGAACTTCATACCATCCATACTGTCTTACTTAATCATAGATCCTGAGTTCTGCTTTTCTACACAGCACCCCTCTTGAGTATCCTAGTGATCATATACTTAAAGCATTGGAAAATATCCACACTCCACTGTCTGGTCCCTAAGCTCTCCATTCTTCTTGCTTTTCTTCATGTTATTTCTCTTCTTCTTGGATTCTCTCTGACTTAATTCTACCGTGCTGTACCTGTGGCCATGGTGCTCTTTCTTAGGGGAATTTTTCAGAGCCAGTTTCTTTATCTACATCTTTCATCTCACTTAACATCTTCTGTTGGTCAGAAAGCATTTTCTCCTGAGTAAAGTCCAAGACCTCCATAACACAATGGCATCTTTAGTCCTTTGATCTACAGCTCATCTCCTTGCCAACCATTATTTTCTTTCTCTGTGGACCTTCATGTATTATGAATTCTTGCCTTTCTCATACAGCGTTCTTCTCCATAATTCTTTTCTGCCACATTCTTTTTTACTTTCTCCACTCCATTTTGTAACTTTATTTTTTTCAGAGACTATTTTTATCTCCTTCAATGCTATACATTTGTCTTTTAAAAAAAATCACAGTACAATATTGCATATGTGCAAATAAATGACAGTAATAAAGCCTTCCACATATTGTTTACTTGTGGTATTTGATTTAGTCAGCTTCATATCAAGGCCTAGCTATATTTCTGCAATGCTTTTTAATGAAATCTAAAATGGTTTTCCATATTTCTTTGTATTCATATAAATTATTTGACATTTTATAAATTGTAAGTTTTTATTGTTCTGCCCACATACGCTTAAGTAAAAAGAAAAAAAAGACCCCCAAACAAAAACTCAATGCATTTTTCTTTCTTTATGAAACTAATGTTGTAAAATAGCATATTCTGGACCTCTGGTGTCTGAAGTTCTTCATAATGATTTTAAGGATCGTTCTTCATGGTATTGTTTTCTTTTCACAGTAACCAACTTTGAGATAGATGAGACAGAGACAGAGAGACATAGATCATACTCACAAAGGATCTCTGACTTCTAAATGACTGGATTACTATGTTTCAACTTTTCTTACAGTATAAGAACAAGATGAAGTCAGAGAAAGCATACTTGGGGTTTGCTCTTTTCTTACACTGGCAATGGACTGTATGATATGGGTTGTCCTGCAATCGAAAAGCCAAACACTGCACCCTCTACTGTACACTGGATTCACAAACGATGATGCTCAATAGGCAAAATGTCCTAAGCCCAGTTTAAATTCACTGAAATGCAACTTCATTTTAGAATGAGGTACATCTCTCTCAATTGACTCTTTAAGCCCATAAAAGGAAACTTACATAATAGCTATCATTTATGAAGCATTTAATATGTATTCCCAAGTTATATCTATTTCACATATTTATTCCACTAATTCTTTTAACATGTTTGCAGAATGGAATTTTATTTCCATTTTATAGTAAAGAGTTATGGATCTCATGGAGGCAAAGCAATTTGTTTATTATTCTGCATCTGCTGAGTATGTGAAGTATGGGACCCCTCTGCAACACTCTAAAGGGTCTGAACTATGGGGCCATGTCTCCATATCTGCATCTGAAAGTGTCCATTTATCTCTCCCTAAGATGAATAAAGATAGCAACACTAGAACCTAGTTACTGCTGCACAGTCCAACAGCTGGAGAGCAAAAGGTTTCTCATTTTATACAACTGTGACTGGGTCAGAAACAGAAGAGCTGTTTATGTTCTTTCAAGGGAGCAAGTTAGGTCATGATCTTACAGCAGAGTGGTCAACAAGCTCAGGGAGAAATGTCTGTCTGCTCAAAATAGTAGTCAGATCACATAGACATACATTTCTGTTGCACAAGAGGAGCCTGAGTTTATTGGACTATGCAGATGAAAGATAATGATGAGTCTTAGTGGTACACATAGAAAAATGATTACATAGTAAATTGAGTTGTCAAAAAATGCTTCTTTCTATTTTGGCTGTTTTTGCAATTATAAGATGACCATAAGCTGCCATAGGCTGGCAATAAACTTAATTTTTTTCTCCTTAATGGAAAAGATCTTATTTGTTCTTATTTGTTCAACAAAAGTTTTAGATTTACTGGGACAGTTTGTGGGGATGTCTCTAAAGATAGATGCCTTTCCAAGCATCTGAGCCCAAGTACTCAGGCAAAGCAGGGGTATATACCAGCCAGTCTGCACCACCAGAAAGATGGGTTCCTGTATATCATATACTCTAGGCTGGGGCAGGGTTACATTGGCTCTTCACACCTGGATCCTAGATTCACTCCCAGAGCTGGAGCGAAAAGTGTGGTGTCACCTTCAATAGAACCCCATGAACTGAGAGTAAGGATATTTCTGAAAGCATATAAAATAGATTCCAGGTATTCATGGAGAACAATGCCTATTGCTAGTTTACAAATTGGAAGATGCAGCAAAAGATGTGAGTTTAAGATGGACTCAAATTATAAGCCATTGATTAAGTTTCTTAGACTCAATAATAAAGGAAGAGATGAGTCATTTATTTCTACTAATAATTTATTTGGCTCTACTGGGATGAAACAAACAATTGTAAAGATATGAAACCAGACACTTATCCATTCTGCAAAAACATGTACATTAATTCTCCCATTGATCTGCTATTTACCAAGAATAGTGACAGGTATAAGTAAGTTAGATTAAAACTGTTACTTGTAACGCACACACACACACACACACACACACACTTCAGGAGCAAACAATTGTGCACATGCACACACATGCACAAACATGCATGCACAAGTTGTAAGGGTTTCTGATTAACACTACAACAGAAAGACATAAACATAATTTCCATTTTCTCCCAAGATCTTTGTGGCAATACCATCCACTGTAAAGTTGCTTTCTAAAGAGAGGAGAAATGCAACTCGTATACTAGGAGACCGTCATGTCATAATCAATCATGTGCCTCTGTTAGTCATTAGGATTCTACTTGGTCTCCCTGGGATTCTAATGAGGGCTGTCTTCTTTCTTTGGGAGTTCTAAATCTCACTATGTTAATTTTCAGAAAAGTGAAATAGAATCAGAGCAAAAGTGACCCTCAAATTATTCCAACTTGATTCTACAATGATTAGCAAAACAGAATTTGGCTTAAGACTCAAATATTTTCTATAGAAAGTAGGGTAATATTTTAAATTTCCTGGTCTCTATTGTGCTTCTATAAAATGGGGCAATAACACCACAGGGAACTGCTTTGGGAATACAATGAGATATTATTCATAAAACTCTTAGGAGGTGCATATAGTTTTGAATGAATATAAAATAATCACTACTTGTGAATTAATCAATACATTGTGATTATTGTTGACTATTAATACATTGAGATCAAAGAATGTCAGTGGCTTTACCCTTTCTCAAGTATGATGCTTGACATCAGACTCTGTTACATGATGCTCTTACCCGGACGTCCTGTCCCTTACTATCACACAGCTCACATTCCCAATTATATTTGGCTTAAAGTAATCCTGAACTTATTTGTATTCACTCAGCATATACCTGCTGGGCAAGCAAGTGTGGCATTGACAAGAATAATTGTACTTGGCATTTGTAGGATATCTTATACATTTCAAAGCCCTTTTGAATATGTTACCTCATGTGGGATTAGGCATTTACCATGGATACGACATTCACGGATAATCAAAGTTGGAATTTTATGCTGGTTATTAGATTTGACTTCTGTTCGCTTTCTGAGAGACCCACAAATCAGTTTATTTAGTGTAAGGCATATTTATCATCATCATTTTCAGAGAATTTAGGTCAGCCAAAATTGGGAATTTGGTTAGCATGTCTTGGGTAAGGTGATGTATCCCTGGATTTGCTTTGCAGATGGAGGAGGTGGGTGGTGAAAAGCCTATAGATGTGATCCAGGGCTTAGGCTTTTGCCAGTGTCCTGACAGGTACTTGCAAAAAGTATGAATGACTTTGCAGAAGCCTGAGAGCTTGTTCTAAGCTGGCAGCTACTCCAGCCAGCATAGGTCACTTCAGAAAGGTGGCCACTGCCTTACTCCCTGTTCCTGTATGTGCTTTGGTGGTTCTTCCTTTTTGTTTCTGAGAAAAGCAACCTAAGAATGAAGTAGAGGTTATTTTGGCTTGCAGTTCAAAGGCATAGTCCCTCATGGTGGGGAAGACATGGCAGTGAGAACATGGGACATCTGCTCACATTGCAATGCACCATGGCCGAGAAGCTGAGGGAGATGATCACTCCTACTCACTGTGTTTTTCTTGTCTATACCATGTGGAACCAAACCACAGGCCATAGGGGTTATGGGTGGGCATTCTGTCTTTGGCTAAGCCTCTGGGAACACTCTCATGGCTATACTCAGGAGCACTTTCATGGAGATTCTAAATTCAGTCAAGTTGAAAATGACTAATCAGGAGATTGTTTAACAAATGTAAGTTTGACGATAAAAATCAACAGTTTCCAAGAGGGACAGCTTTGAATCTAAAAGCTTACCAAATAGTAACTTTGAGTAAGTCATCTTCAATTTTATATTTTAGATGTTTATTTCGTGCATACACTTCACAAGAATATGAATAAGTTAAGTAAGTGAGTGCAGTGAATGTATGTGGGAAATGACTAAAATGATAAGCTTGGCTAAATGTTCTTTTCAATAGCCCTATTATGAGGAGTAGCTGCTACTCTGGGCTCTGAAGGTTGGAATGATGTTCCTTAGTTGTTCTCTCTTACTGTAGTATCAAAGGGTTCTGAAGAAACCTGAGTAGGAGAAATTTCTTCTGGGATGAGGCTGAGGGTGTACTTTGAGTCTTTAGGAAAACTAGATATGTTTGGTAGTTGAGCATTTGAGAGGAGATCATTGCCTTCATGAACTCTAGGAAAATCATGACCACCGTGTCATGGACCAAGAAGTGTCCTATACTGAATGAAAAGTTACAGGGACAGGTATAGCTTTGGTAACAAACACCCTTGTACACAATAGGTTTGAATGCAAACCGCAGCTCTTGGGAGACATTGCCATTGAGATCTGCCATGTAGTTATAGTTATATTGGGAGAACTTGCTGAAGTTAGGTCTCATATGTAGTCTCCATTACTGAAAACAATTTCATAAAAGGTCAAGGCCATTGAGAGTATGTCTGAATAGATTACACAGTCAATGCTGTAGGAAGACAATCTCAGCCTGGGGGGGTGGGCGGTGTACCTGTGTGTTAGGTATATGCACTTACAGGAAGCTGGTCAGAGAAACTATTTTAGTGTCTTAATATCCCCACTGGAGACTGGATGGAGCTGAAGACTCAGACAAGGCCTGAGACAACTGAAGAAATCTTCAATGATCATTTGCCTACAGGATGATGAATGTTCTCAGAAAGGAAAATTTTCCTTATCAAATGAGAATGCTTTATTCTGCTTGATGAAAAATGACACTGGCATTCTACTAGGGCAGAAAGAACACAGCTCTGGACGGAGTTATCCTACAACAGCATAGGGGCATCCAAAATTATCATCTGAGCTGTATAGAATAACCTCTATACACTATACAATAATGTGGGAACCCATGAATAAGAGCCTGGAAATCACAATGAGGAACAGTGTGTACTCTGAGCTGTGGCTTGCTGGGTTTTAGTTTATGTTGTTAATTTTGCTCATCTCCTTGAAGCAGTTTTGGAAGATAGAACTCAGACATATCCCCTGGACCTAGCATGATGGCAGCCCTCAGAGATTTTGCAGGTTTTTTGTATATCAAATTGTATTAGGAGCATGTTTTCCATCTGTATGCTGTAGCTTCCTTAAGGGTCCAGGCTTCATAGAAACTGGGGAAGAAATTTGGTATAAATCACCACTTTCTAAATTTGGTATGATACTTCAGTGGTGAGAAAGGTGCTGTCTGGGAATCTTCTTGAGTGGACAGTTATGACTTTGAGTAGAATAGAATCCACTGCTGTCTTCCCAAACAAGTGCCCAGGTTGTCACAATGGGGATCTGTCAAGGTAAGTACCCTTCTTGAGATAGGGACCCAGGAAACTCTCCAACAGAAACACTGTTCAATAATCCTGACTCATAATGACCTTGAGTTCTAGGACAAGTTTAAGCTCTGTCTGTCATACAGATGCCACTTCATGACTGCACAGAATGATGAGAATTAGGATAACTGTGCCCACAATCAGAATAACTGGAACATAGCAGACTAGGAGACTCAAGTCTTTTCCCTGCACCACAGAATTATAAACAGAACTCACATACATTTTGCCTACCATTCCATAACCAAAAGTCACAGTGCATTTGGGCTCTACTTTTTACAATTTAAAAAAGGAAGTTAAAACCATGGGCATGTATGTAGAGAATGATCCATGGCTTTCAGAATGAATCAACTAACCCTGGTGAAGTTTTTGGCAAAGGAGAGAAGTTTGCCTATATCCCAAAAGCAACAGGGCCAAGCTTCCACCTCCTATTTCATAATCTCTTTTCAACTTTCTCAGTAGTACCTGAGCCCAACAACAGTGGCCATATTGAAATCTGAACCAACTTTTGAGGCATCCCACAGTTGATCTTATGAACAAAGCTAAGTGAAGCTACTGAAAATCCATTATAAAGAAAGGAGAGTGCTTTTTAGTTCTCTGACAACTAACAAAACCAATGAGAAGCTTATATACTGTCACTGGCAGTGAGCCACTGTCTGGCAATGATATAGCATAAAAATGTTTTGTGTCCTTTTTGAGGAGGCAAAGGTAAAGAAGCAAGCCCTGGTCTAGCTCTATTCTGACCAACTGGCTACCTCAAGGCAATGCCTCCCATAAATTCTCTTGGGTAGTTGCTTTCCTTCAGTTGGCTACTCTCAGGTAAGGTATCCCCTCAAACCAATATAAAAAGTAAAAGCTTAGCCAGTAGTCCAGTTCCACTGTACCCCTTCCCTGTGTACCCAAGCCACTGATCTACCATACATTGTGTGTTCTTATACAAAAAGTTTTGGAAGAGTTCTAAGAGGCTGAATGGAAAATTACATTCAATATCACAGCCCCTGACGGGCAGCTGGGAAACATTAGCCAGTGTTTTAGTTTTTGAGTTTTATTTTTCTGATCTATAAATCAAAACTTAGTAAATATATCAGAAGGAAGTAGTAAGAGAAATGAATGAGCTGATATCTGCAAAGTGCTGGGCAAAGGGTCTCTCACCTATGATAAAACTCAGAAATTTTATGATAAGGTTGATAGCCATGACATTCTACAACAGAATGCTACAAATGACAAAGCAATAGAAGCATACTATGCTGGCCTTTAGTGACTCCTGAGAGACACAGAGACCACTCATCATTCTGAGAAAAGATGTCATCTCTTCTTCTCACTAGTTTTGGAAAAGCTCTTAAGATGGGCTGTGGTGACTGTGTAGGTTTTGCCTTGCAGAAGCAGGTGAAGGCCATTGTAGGTAGTGGAATGCTAGTTAGAAAAGAAAGTGGGGGAAGGGTGAATCATCACTAGTTTGGGAAAAAAGTCAAGCATTCAAATAGTGCAGAACCAGTTTTGATGGGAATAAGATTAAATATAAGGATGGACGAATATGCTAAAACCACAGTGTGGAAAGAGATGATGTTTGTAGATTTTTAAGAGAGAAGTTGCATTATGTACCACTAAAGATAGAAATGATAAGTTAAAAGACTATTTGCTAATGAGTCATACAACAAGGATTGCTCAGTTTCTGATAGATTTACACATTAAAAGTATCAAAGATCATAAGAACCAAAATAGTTTGGGTTCTCTCAAGTATGATCTGTGCTATAACAAACCATCTCCGTTTGGTGATGCTTAAAACAAAAATCATTTTCTTAGCTGTAGAGGTTAGTAATTCAGACTGGACTCAGCTGTGTCTGGAGTCTGTACCCAGGACATATTGGACATTATTGGAGGCTAAGGCTCTATTACTATTCTCCATGTGATTTCTTAGCTTCTAGTAGGCAAGGCTGAGATTATTCCCCTATGTTGATGCCTTACAAAGTGGTCCCTAGAAACCCAGGCATGTGACTGGCATATTAACTTTTGCAACATATCGTTTGCTAATGCAAGTTCCTGAACAGAACACAATTGATGGGGAGGAAAATAATCCACCTCAAAGAGCTTCGGAGTCATACTGCCAAGCAAATAAAACAAGAAATACTAATTTAACCAGGAAAACATACTAATATATGACCATTTTTATAATCTACAAAATAACTGTTAAGAATTAGTACAACTCACCTTCTATATTTACATCTCTACCTGGTTAAATACACAAACAAATACCAGCAATAAATCCCCACAGACTTTTCCCTAATAGTAAGATATGGGACTGAATATGAAAAAGTCCCATAAACACGGGACATTCACAAATCACAATGTGATCCCATTGCAGGGAGTTCTGAAAAAGGCTCATAGCCTGCTGACCAAATGTAAATAAGTGTGTTTGTGACTTCTTACTTGGGACCAAAAAGCAAAATGTAATGGGCTATGTGGGAAGAATTGATCCATGAAGCTATTCGGTAGCAATTGCCAACAGCTTACCAAGAATTAAAGTAATAAGAGAGAACAGTCTGCAATGGGTCGAGAGAATAACTTCCCAATCCCAAAAGAGAGATCATTTAGCAAGGAAAAAAGAGAAAGAGCCAGCCCTGTAGTGCTGAGACTGGACATTTTGAAGGAAATTCCAGGGGCTCCTGCTTCCCAAGCTTTTTCTTCCTGTCTTCTGTTCCTCCCCCTCCGTTTTCTTTTCTTGGTCCTCCCTATTTTTCTTCTATTTGTTTTTTCTTTTAATGCATGAAGAAAGTCAGACTCACCAGCAATAAACTCTGCAATAAAAAAGTAATCAGGACCAGCCATAATTTTCCTAAATTGATTTTTCTCAATGCTTGTGACTTCTCTGATGTTTAGGAGGGAACTCTGCTTTGCTTACTCTTTTTTTTTTTTTTTTTTTTTTTTTTTCTGCTTCACAAGTATGTGCAAGTCAAGATCAGTATTCTTGGATGGCTCATGAATACTAAGTACCAGACATTGATTTTCATTTGGGGAAAGGTTTGGGGGAAAGCATTATTATGGTCCATGAACTGGTAGTTCCTACCCAGCTCCTAGTATACTGGTACCCACGGCCCTACTGTGCCACAACAATAAAACCCTTTGTCCACCAGTCTTGGCACAGGCAGTTAGGATTAGCTGGGCACTGTGCCGAAGGGACTCTAAGCTACAATTCTGTTCTGTTCATCACACAACTGAGGAACAGGGATAGGCAGGCTGAGAAGGCTCATCAGCACTGGGGACAATCTGTTGTGCACTGGGTTTTTTATTTCAGACATAAGCTACCCATGGCTCTTTTTCTTGTGATGAGGGCAGTTACTTCACTATTTTCTTGCCAAGAGGTATTTCCAGTCCACAGGATATACATGAGCTGACTTTGTTATATGACCCATAGCCAAGAAGTTAGTTCCTTTATGGCTTGGCATTTCACTGTGAAATGTGCAGGGTTGAAACTTAAAGCTGTTTTGTAGAGGACGAAAGCAAAAGGATAAATTGTCTGAGTAAAATCCACTGTATCTGGGATTTTACTATCTGGGTCCTTCATTTTGAGATATAAAAATCTCTAAGTATGCACATGGAAGAGATTTAAAAAGTAGAGTAAGTCTTTAAAAATATCTCAAGGTACTTTGAGGAATTGTCCAGCCTGGTGACTTTGTCATATCCAGTCTCTCAGCTCCAATGTTGGACATATAACTTATGAGTGACTGGACTTTACCAGTGATGTTTTCTCAGCAATTTTATAATGGGTAAGTACTTATTCAAATCAAGACAGTCAGAGTCAATCACAGGATTTTTACTGATATTCTGGGAGTAGGCATTATTATTTCATTGAATTTGCTTAAGAGGTAGAATAAATTTTGGATTATAACTGAATAATTTAATTTTAAAAAGGAATGAAGAACTAGAAGATGTCTCCATGAACAGAGCACTAGATGAGTCTAGATACCATAGTGTGCCTGTGCCTGTCATCCTGGTGTCCCCAATGTGAGATGGGGACAGGAGAATTCTGGAAGATCATGGACCAGCGAGCCTGGCATATGTGGCAAAACAATAAAAGAAGCTATTTCAAACACAGGGGGGATGATAATTGTCATCTGAGGTTGTCCCCTGGCTCCAACTACACATAGTGGCGTATGCAGACGTGCACTCACACACCACACACACACACACACACACACACACACACACACACACACACACACACTAGAAATTAGTAGTGAAGATTGCTTGACATCTTAGTTAAGTGAAGCAATGGCCTATCTCAATGGAACTTCTTTTTGGTCTTTACTCTTTGAAGCAGGTTACTAGAGAAGACATTGGAAGTAATGGGTTTCTGGGAAGTTTCCAACTCAGGAACTAGTTAGCTCTGAGGTAACTCATTTCTGGGTCTCTCTTATAGAAAAAAAGTCTTAAGGGTGAGAAAATTTTTCTCCCATTTGAAACCTCTAAGCCCATCCCCCAGGTGCACACTTCCTTTAATAAGTCTGTATCTCCTAATAATTCTTAGTGATACTCCCTTATGACTAAGTATTCACATATATGAACCTAGGGGAGTCGTTCTTATTCAAACCAACACCTACACAAAGTAAGAGTCCAGTGTAAAAAACAATCAGGTTAACCACTAGAAAACAAGCAAAAAGGAGAACAAGAAAGAAAATTTTGACAAAGAGTAGCTGGTTCTCAGTCAACACAACAAATATTTTATTACAGAGAAAAAAAGCATCAATCTTGTTAATATAAGTGCTTTGTATATATGTCCTAAATTTGAAAATTTTGATGAGAAAGAAGAAATGAAGGAAAAGGTAACATTGCTAATGATTTCATTTAAACACAGCTGAATTTTGAGAGTTTTTAACTAAGATACCTAAATTTGGGGCTGTCTCTGAAGGCAAGAGTGTTTCAGTTTTAGCTTGATGACCTGAGTTAGTCCCAGAACTCACAAAAAAGCCAGATGCACTGTGTTGACACATGTATTATACATTTGTGGACATTTATACATACCCTCCCAACACACACACACACACACACACAAATAGTCAGAAATCTATTTTATCTATGATCACAATAATATCTGAAGTTAAAACAATGGCTAAAAGCACAGAGGTTTCAAATGTTTGTCCTGCAGTAGGTTATGAGTGAAAGCATTCATTAGATAATATTCAATGCAATATTTAGAGGGGACTATGTTTATAGTCCAGGATCTGAAACACAGATGCTCCAAGTGTATACATGTTATGAGAACTGATATTTGTCTCATTTTGTGACTTATTTTCCATCTTGGACTGCCTTTTATTCTTCAGCACTGGTATTGTTAATATTTGGTTGTATTTTTGGACTTGCTTCAACATTACTACATGTTTTAGCTGGAATCAATAAATGTATCTGAAAATCTCTAATGAGTGGTTGCCAAAAAAGGAAAAAAGAAAAAGAAAGCCCTGTTTATGTTGCAGGGAATGCTGTGATTTGACTTGTGAGAAAAGAAGAAAATGAAGGCTGTCCTAATTCTGTGTCTCCCTTCAGGGTGATCATTCAGACAGGCCCACTATCGCACCTCCAATCAGAGAGCCATCCATCCTTAGCTGGTTTGTCAAAGCAAACGCATTGCCTTTAGCAACATTTCTCCTCCTCCTCCTCTCCCTCCTCCTCTTCCTCCTCCTCCTCCTCCTCTCCCTCCTCCTCTTCCTCCTCCTCCTCCTCCTCCTTCTGTCACTTGTGGCTATAAAGTTTGATTTTCCAATAATAAATCTTGGTTTTATTTTCTCCTGTCTCTAATCAGTATCCCCAAACTTTGTGTTAATGAACATTTAAAACTACTTTAAAACAATGAACTTTAGAGATCACTTTATGAACATAAGCCCACACATTTCTGAGACCACTTCAATGCATTTTTTTTTCTTCTTCAGAGGGCTCTTCTGTCTTCTATGACAAGAACTAACTATCTTCTAAATTCTCATTATTGACCCCTTTCTCTATATAATGGGCTATTATCAACTTGATTTTAAAGGGTAAATCTTGCCATGAGTTGACCTTTTCGCTGAAATGACATCTTTTAAAACATAAGGCAAGAGCACAGCGGAACTGAAACAATTAAGGAGTTAGATTTTCTTCATCCTGATGATGTCACCGGTGACAGCAGTGGCTGACTGTTATTTCTTCACCTTCAATTAAATACTGAACTATTTCCCTCAGAACCTCTGCAACTGTATTCCTATTACTTGGTAGAAGTTGGGGAAATTTATGGAGACTCTCTGTATTTTTTCTTTTTTTTTTTTTTTCAAATTGAAGTTTATTGCCTTGAATAATATTCATTAAGCAAAGACAGGGCAGTCAAGCATACATTTGTGGGTTTCCATCATGAGTCCATGGTTCAGGATTGCTACTTTTCAAGGACTTGTCTGTAGCATGGCCAGTTTACCTCTAGGCCTATCTGGCTAACACTGAGTGAAGTCAATGACAAGGATGCTATAACTGTTACCATTGCGGACAGACCAGCAGGTATGATTCAACTTATAGCAATGTTAAAGGTGTGGAAACATCCAATACCATTATTTTCTGTATAAAAAAACTGGGTTTATAAATTCACAGAGTTTTTTCCAGGTCACCCAAATATGGTATCTGTTCTGCATGTGTGTGTAATCTCTTTATGGTCTGTCTGCTCAGGACACTCAGCTGCTATGATGGTTCTTTGCCAAGACTGGTATTGTTACCTCGCTCCCCTGCTTGGAAACCTCTTGTGGCCCCCATTGTTTCTGGTGTCTGAGCTGTGAGCAGTGAGCAGCTGGCAGAAGCCCAGGGCACTGTCATGGACTAGGCACCTGCAAGGAATAAATGGTCAGTTCTGGTGGCAGCTATAAAAGTCATGTGACAGACAGACTCTGGATCAACTCCCAACTGCCTCCTTATAACAAGCTGTGTTGATATTGTATTAGTCTCCTCCAGTTTAGACCTAGACTTCCTCTGTGTGTAAAATGACCACAGCAGATCTAACTGTTGGCAATGGTCTCTCTGACTTGAAGGTTTCACGATCATGTATCTTCCTTTAAAGCTTCCAATTGAGATCGAGCAGATGTACCACGCCTCTTTCTCTGAGCACGTCTGCAATAACCTCCCTTCCAGACACAGAATAAAGGAGGGGTTGTGCTATTCCAGTTTGAATGCAATGATTTTCCATTTCAAAAAGACACAAAAACCAGAGATGACTGACATCCAATAAAATCCTCCTTTGATGGCACTTACGTCTCCAAATCCTTGCCCACCTTATTTTAAACAAACTGCATCCATCCTGTTTTTCCCAGCCCCTCCTCTTCTACAGTTCTCTTCATTCCATGCCTTAATCCACCAACACAGCCATCTTTCCATTTCCCTTACCAGTCTCCCTCTCCCCCTCATTTCCCCTCATCTTTTCTCTCCTCCCATTCTTCTGTTATTTTCCTCTTCTAGTGACAAGCATCACCCTGTCTACCAACACCAGGCCTATTCTGCATGCTGGACAAGAAGCCAATCAGGAGTTTTCCTTTAAGTTTGAACCTGTCCAGACTGATCTGAGACAGAATAGATATTCCCAGAGGCAATTTTTCCCAGAACACAGAAGGAAGATTGCTGTGAAGAAACAACCTCGGCCTTTGCCCTCTGCCTTAACAGGGCTCTTAACCACATCGTCTGTTCATCCAAAGAGAATGACCAGTGTAATTCTGTAGCTATATATTTGACTGGAATACTCATAAACTGGCATGGAATTCTATTTCTCTAGTTCCCCAAGACTGAAAATCTAAGGAAGAATAAAGGGTGAAGCAGGAGAAACAGAGAGGAGGAGGAGGAGGAGGGGAAGAGGGGAAGGAGGAGGGGAAGAGGGGAAGGAGGAGGGGAAGAGGGGAAGGAGGAGGGGAAGAGGGGAAGGAGAAGGGGGGGGAGGAGGAGGGGGAGGACCAGTCTTATTTTGTATCAAGAAAAGTTAGGAAACTGAAGCTTCAGGCAGCCCTGCATGCGCTGAGCTAGGCAGAGATTACCAGTCATCCAAAGGCTTCCGCAACCGCCACCCTTTTGACCCCTTAGCAAAAAGCTTTTCTCTGCAGGTGGGGATGAAAGAGAAAAGGGGGCAAAGCAAGAAATACAAAAAGAGAGGGGGTGGGGCCCCAAATGAGGAGGAAAAGACAGTGGATGAGAGGAAAAGAAAAAAAAAAAAAAAGGTCTTGTTCCATTGGCTCTTCGGACAGTGCTCACACACAGGGCACATTGCATGCCAGTCAGCTCAAGTCCCAGGGCACTGCTTTCATTAAACGCAATTTCTTTCCCCCCCGGGCCTCATATTTGCAGCAGCCCTGGTTATGGTTTGGGATATTTCATCTGTATGTGACCTTTCGCTCCTGGCACCCTGCTTACAGGCAAGCGTTCATGTCGGTTAACATCCCCTGTGCCCCCACCCCCACCCTGTGACCTTATGCATTTCCAACAGGAAAAATACAAACTCGCCAATTTGTTTTTTCATTACCCAGAGGATAAACATTGAAGTGGGGAAGCCTTTTATCTTGCTGCACCTGCAAACCTCCTCATTACTCAGCACCGAACAAACATTTGCTAAGAGTTAATAAATCCAGTCCGTGGCTTTCTTTGTGTAGGGAATGTCCTAGCATCCTGGGCAATCTCTCATTAAGGAAAAAGAAATAGAACGTACTCATATTTTATTCATGGCCTCAGAATCCCAGGGAAAAACATTCTAGAAACTTACAGACATGGAGAAACCCAAGACAAAAGGGCTCTAGTTTCCTTATTTCAAATGGTACCTTTCCACTCCCCAGTCTCTTTGAGAAGGATCCTCTCCCAGAATGGTCCCAACATCATTGCCAAGTCATTCCTCCAGTCTGAGAACTTACAGTGTGTCTTGTGGCTTTTCACCATATCCCATAATTAAAAGAGACCCAGGTTCGTTAAAGCATAGCCCCGATACATCCAGTGGGTCACACACTTTGTTGTCATCAATTGCAAACATCCTCTCAAGATCGCCCTTGCAGTGGCACCTCCTTTTCAGGCACCTACAGAGGTGCCTCAACAAATGGCGCATTAGAGGCATCAGCAAAGCTACTCCAGGAAGTTTTAATTTACCAGCAATTCCTCTGTCTGCCAGTTTAGAAGGGCTTTGGTGATTTATTGGACCTGAGCAGAGCTCTCATCCATTACAATTTGTCTTAACTTAATCAAAGGTATCTTCTCCCTTTGGAGCACCTCAGCTACAAACTCCACGGTCATGGTGATAAATGTGCCTGCTTGGCGTCTTTTTCTGATTATGGTGAATGAAGCTTTGCAAGCAACTTAATACATTCTGTTAATGCCATCGTTTGGGCATGGAGAGGTTGGGGCTGGGCTGTGTGGGGATCTGGAAGATGATTGCATTTGGGGTTTTGACTGAGCAATGGAATTGATGATTGGAAGCGTAGCTGAATTCACAGGGATTTCTAGGTTGGTTAAGAGACCAAAAAAAGAAAGTGAAAAGAGTCCCTTTTTTATCTCTTTAACACTCTCACCTATAGAGCACACATGCACACACACACACACACACACACACACACACACACACGCACCACACTCTACAGAAAATATAAATAACTTATAATACAGTTTACTGTAAACCCTCTATAAATAGAAAAATAGGAAGGTAACAAGGATCTACCTTGGTGAATAAAAACTGGAAATCACAGGAACATGTTTTTAATTTTGAAACATAAATTATAGTCAGAGAACAACCTGAAATAGCCAGTTGTTTTCCCACCTAACAGAAGGCTCTTGCTTTTGATTTTTGAACAGTGTGTCGTAAGTATGTAGAAATTTCTCGACTTTTCCTGTGAGCTTCTCTTAGGAAATTCTCCAAAACTGATGATCTTGAATTTAAGAGTGTTGTCTTTGTCTAAAACTAAGCTACCTAAATTCTCTTTATTTTTAAATCTTTTGGTACTGCACAAACTTACATCCCACTGTGGTTTGGATAAGTATGGTCCAAAGTCCCAGATCTGGGATGCTCTTGAGGTAGTGGATACTTGTAGGAAGTATGGCTTTGAGAAATGAAGTCCTGTAACTGGAGATGTCTTCATGAAGGAGTTACTGAAACAAGCGCCTCTCTTCTCTGTTTGCTTCCTAGCTGCTGTGGATTGAACCTCAGGTTTCCACTATGATGCACCGTGTAGAACAGATTCAAAGAGATGGAGCCAAGCAACCATGGTTGACATCTTCTGAAACTTTAAAGCAACTTCAAAGACCACAGAGAGGACACTCCTCCTATTTGTAGGGGAATTGTCTACAGTATATTTTTTTTCTAAGTGATGGAAACCTCACTATCACACAATTCTGGCATTTAGCTCAGCATCCTGATCTAATCAAGAGAATCATTACATGTGATGTTTAACTGGTTTACTCATGATTCTGAAACAGTTTTATCTTTTATAGTCTAGCATATATGAACATAATTCCAAGGATAAGTGTAAACTGACTAAATCTCCCATTGAATTTTCACTGCCTAATCAAAACCCTGCTGAAGCAGAAGTGTTTGAGAACCAATGACTAACAACTACCCTTTCTTCACCTACCCTGTAACATTTAGCATAGCCCAGAAGGAGAATCCATAGCTTTTGGTGAATATAGTTCATTCTGTTGAATAAATAAGAATAAGATTTTCCCTTGTAGTATAATATTTGTTACAAATTAAGCAAGAAAGCATAGGACACTGAAGGACAACTTTAGATCAGGCAATAGACAAAGACATCATAAGCAAATGTCTCCTCATGCCTGTTTCTAGAGAACACATGTGCTATGATTGTTATAACTTTTTAAAGGGATATAAACAGTAGTAAGAGAAGAATATGTATGAAAAAAAGTGTGGAACCCACAAGTTTAAACAACAAAGAGAATATTCAGAATATTTTCAGCAAAGGTTTTTGAGTCCTGATGTTACTAAGTAGCAAACCCTTGAGAGTTTTTGAGTAAAAAGCAATATGGCAGGTATCATGAAATGAGACTTGGACCATAGCTATTCCAGAGGCAAAACCAGGAGAATCACAGGTTCAAGGCCTTTCTGGACAGCCTAGTGAGAGCCTGTCTCAAAATAGAAAGTGGAAAAGAAAAAGATGTTTAGGTCAGTGCTTGTTCTACTTTTCTTTCTGTTATTCTGTTCAAAAATTAACCAAGAGCAACTTGGGAGGGAAAGGGTTTATCTCATCGTATGAATCACAGTTCACCATCAAAGGTGGCAGAGCAGGAACCTGGAGGCAGGAACTGAAGGAACCAAAAAGGGGGCCCAGCTTTCAACCTTACCCTCCCTTGTCTTGCTTTCTTATACAATCCAAGAACACCTGCCCAGGGCAGATATCTCCCTCAATGGGCTGGGCCTTTCCACCATCAAGAACAGATCAAGAAAATGCTCGACAGGCTTGCTTACAGGCCAGACTGAAGAAAGATTCTCAATTAAGGCTTTTATTTCCCTCCAAACGACTAACTTATGTCAAGTCAACAACAACAACAACAAACTAACAGACAAAATGGAATCGTACTTGTCTATTATGTGCAAGGTCCTGGGTTCAGTTCTCAGCAACAAAGACACACATGATGAAAATAAGTTTTTTGTATATTGTTTTTGTTTCCATAGTATTGGGGAGCAAATATAAGATCTTGGTCGTTTTAAGCAAATATTGTACAGCTGGGTTCAGTGACCAGTCAAAGGTCAATTTTTACAAATGCCAATCAGAAAATGAACTGGAGAAAGAACTGTACTATAATAGACCTACTATAAGATAGGATGTTAATAAAAACAATTAGGAAATGAATGTGCCACATTTTCTTGGAGTATATATACTCACCAGGAAAGGAAAGAATACACTCAAAATTTTTAATGTTTCAAGGGAGTCTTTCTGTGATTTTTATGAATGGATATTTATTTTGCTGGTAAACTTATAAAAGACTTTACTAGGGAGTAAAATTTTAGGTTAACTGAAGACATTACTGCTTTATAATATATCATCTATTATATATCTGTAGTCACTATAATCAATTCTTTTGGGAAGGTTAACTATCATTTTATCTTGTTCTAAATCACACTTTCTGGTTGTTCTTTATGTTCTATAATTTTATATGTTTTATAATTCAATGCAGAGGACTTGTTTTGTGATTTCAGTTGCTTTTTATTGAGTACTCTCTGAGGCTATGTGGATTTTTCTTAGAAAAGTTACAATCATTCTATTAAATTAATATTACTTTTTCATCTTATGGCTTTCACCTCTTTCAAATTTTCTGCTTTACCATTCTTTTTGCAACCTAGAAAGTTGCCCCAAATTTATCTTCTACTTTATTGACTCTAGTCAGCTAAATTTTATGTATGCTTTATTTTTATCCTCTAGATTTTGATTTTAGGAATTCTGTTTAAGGCTCTTTCAAGCCTTCCCCATTATTTCTTTAGTTATTTTTAGTATGTTTATTTTATAGTTCATTATATATATATAGGCATATATATATATCCATGAAAAAAATTATAAAGCTTATACAGTGCAAAGCAATATGGGAACAGAAAAACACAGTATGCTGAATGGCAAAAGCCAATCATTTGCAGATCCAATAATAATTAAAACAAAAATATAATAAATTGGAAAGACAACCTAAGACACAAAGAACATTCAGTTAAATTTCTAATGCTGCAGTTTATAATGTAGATAATGACAAGCCCTGGGATGCTAAGGGTGGTGACACTGTAGAAAGAGTACTTTGGAAACTGTTAATAGAGAATTTAAAGACACTACAGGTGGGAAGAAAAGAAACCTCATTACAGAAAGAGAGCAGCCCATACACATGTATCTTACTGTGATTACTGTTGTTATTTAGCCTCATACAGATAAAAGTGAGTTAGTAAAACAACAGGTTTCAAAATAAAAGGAGATATATAAGCTATTTGGCAGGCTACAGGCTACTCCCTTCTTAATTCAGCAGAAGGTACTGTGAAGCAAATTTTAAAAAACATTATCATGGACTTTGTAGATTACAAAGCACTGGTAATCAATTACTCACATCCAGAGACTTCCTAGCTTAAAACTTTGGAGGAAGAAACAGCTTTTCAAGACTGGACTGACAGTTCAGAGGTTAAGACTACACACTGCTATTGTATTGAACCCAAGTTCAGGTTCAAGATCCATATCAGGTAGCTCTTGACTGCCTTTAACTCCATCCCCATGGGCTCTGATGCCTTCTTCTAGCCTTTGTGGGTATGTATGCTGATGCACACACAACATACACACACAGACACACTCACACTCAAAAATGCATAACTAGAATACTGTGTGAACAAAAACACCCTTTTGCCTATTCTTGGGACTCTTTTCCTTCTCCTAGATTGCCTTGTTCATCCTCAGTATAAGAACTTTTGCTTTAGCCTCTTGCATCTTGTTTTGTTCTGTTAGATTGCCCTGTCTTGGGGGCCTGCTCTTTTCTGAAGGGGACAAGGAGGTTCTGGGGAGAAGAGAGGTTAGAGGCAGCTCAGAGGAGTGAAGAAATGCGAAACTGGTCGGGATGTATTGTGTGAAAAAAAGAATCTATTTTCAATTTTCAAAAAAAGGAACAAATTTCTGCATTCAAAGTAACCATTGTCAAACTTGTGATTGCCAACACTTGCTTTTCCCTCCTGTAGCTAAGTTTATGAATGTTTAAAACATGAATAGTCATGATTTAGATTGATTTGTTGATTGGGTACCACTTGGATAGTACATGGAAAACCCATGATGAGATTATTAACTCTTTTGATCACCATATTTCTGTGGAAAAGCATGGAAACTTTATATAACTCTGAGGATCTAATAACTATGCAATGCTGTGGACAGGAAAGCATAATTCTGACTGAATCTGAAGGCCCAAAACACTGAAATGCTTTCATAGTTAAAGATAAAAATAATTTAATCAGAGCAAAAAAAATGAACTAAAATATATTTCTTAGTCTGTCAAATGCTGTGAAATGAAAAAAAAGGAGAGTATTGCTATTTGCTCAACTTTTGTATTTGGAAGTGGAGAAGGTATATGGAGGGTGCCATCTTTTATTTTCTGTTCTATCACCTTGTGCTGAGCACATATTACTTCTCATAAAAGATTCATTTTCAAAGCCTGCAGCTCTCTGAGTCAGCTGCTGCCTATTCTGTGACTATCATGTGATGCTCATCCTGACTTTTCTCAACCTCAAAAGTTATAAAATGCCAGCCCCTAGTAGGAAATACTGAAATAAATCACTGTAGCTACCTTGCAGCTGGTAGTCTCGAAAGTTCTTTGCAGCTTAAGAGCAAAAAAACTATTAATTTCTGAGACTCCATATTAACCTGGCAACTGTATATACCTAGCAGGTGTTGGCCAGGAAGCTCTGTTTCCTCAGAATTAATGACATGCCATTATTGTAGCAATTTTTCTAAGTCTCTAGAGTGTCTGTAATTAAGAAGTTTAACTGTACTTAAAATGATATAAAGTGCCATTAGTCCCATGCTAAATCATTTCAGATTACTGATTTATTCACCAGTGAAATCATCCAGGTAATTTTCTCTGCCTGAGTAATGTAAGGTTTCACACATGAGCACTTCTACTGGATAAAGCTTTGGGTTTTCTATATAGTTAAAAAAAATAGTAGGTCGGGGGCTGGGGCAGGGCTGGGGCTTAGGGGCAGGACACTTGATTAGCATTGCAATAATCTGTATTTCATCCATCAAAGTGCAGGAGAATACATTCTTTGCAAGCTCCACAGTGCTATCATATGAATCATCTGTCCATTGTCCTCCATCAAAATTAATTTTTCTTGGAAGCTGTTGGACCAGTATAGTGATCACCATTAACTTTGAAGTCTGTCCTTCTATATTTATGTAACCAGTGGAAATGTTTATTCAGATACAATGGTATTTTAACACCCTCGATGGCTTTTGCTGAAGGAGAAAACCCTGGCTCACCGTGGCCTTCCCCTTTCTCCACACTTTCAGAACTTCCTCAATCCTTAGATCCTTCTAATTTTACTATTTTATTTCCAAATAATAATCCTATCCAAAATGTTTTGCTCATCCATAAACTTGCATTTATTAATAATATTCAAGGAAGCATTTTTAATAATTAGGAAAAATATTTGAATGAAATTTATCTTATCTATATGGTCTACTCTATTGTCTTAAAGTAGAATATTAAGAACAAAATATTTAGAATTAATAGTGTTCTCATTTTTAATATGGTTGGACAGAGTTAGATATTTCAAACAAAAATAATTATTATTTTCTTGATATTAATTTTTCTTCAGTGCATCCTTCTGTCACATTTCATTGTTATGAATGTGGCCTTTCTAATAAATATACAATTATAAGGCTAGATCTTACTAAATGTCCAGTATTGTGTATGGATTTGTCCCAGATTCTGCTGGTGTGGTAAGAAATATAGTACTATAATTCAATTAGACCAAAACTTATCATACAATATGAAAGAGAATGATAAGATTTGATAAAAAATGAACTAACCTGAGATGTGTGTCTTTATATATCACCACTCTTTAATATTGACAAGAGATTCAATTTTTCAAATTTCACCCTTTCTGGTAATATTTATTCCTCTGACACCTCATGCTTCACAACGCACTGTCTAAATCCTATAAATCTTTCTTTTCTGCCCAAAGCAACTTCTTTTGTATTACCATGCAAATCTGCTGCTTTTAATTGGTGTGCAAAACCATATCATTGTCTTCAGTTTAAATGGATAACTTCACATTGATATAGTATGCCACAATGAGAATAATTCTTCCAGCCTGTTACAATGCTCTGTTGTCTTTCTGCTTCCATCACCACTACCACTAAGTCGGCTATAGTCTGTGGTTGCTACTTTAAATTTAATGCATTTTTCATATTTTAAAGGTTTTCTGTCTTTAGCTATAAGCAGTTTTGCCTCATTGGAAATGTTTGAAGCTTGTTGACTCTGGATTGAAGACTACCAACAGTTTAGAAAGCTTGTTTCTATTTTTGATGTTTTGCCTGATGTTACAACAAAAATGTATTTGTATTTTCTTAAATGTACATGTGAAAACAATGCAACCTTGAGTAAGAAAGGGCAGTTGGAAGTGAAAAGATCAGTTACAAGTCCCACAAAGCTGATAACCAAGATCTCAAGATCCAAGGGCTTGATTTCATTGTGGCTATTTATTTTACACTATACATGAAAAACTATCTATATATTAGTTAGGTATTTTCCAGAAAAAGATAAATTCTGCCTTTTTATGGTTTTGGCAACCATTTCCACTTTTATCATGGATACAGTGGTAAATGTGTCTGCTTTCCTAAATATCTCTTTGGCCATTTAAAGGCAAGTGGTGCAATTCTCTGTAGTTCAAGTCCATTATGACTTCCAAACTCTGTAGAACACAACTCTCCATGTACATTCTAAGCCCATGTTCCAATGTTCTATGTAGAACTCAATTTTATTACAGCTAAAGTGAACAAGAGCCTTCATGAACAGCTACAGCAACTCTTCCCTTTGGAGTTGCCAAGCGGCAAGGGAGTCATCTCTGATTCTATTGTTTGCTCACCACAGTCTAGAACTGTGTAAACTGCATGTCTTTGTGAATTTTATCTCATCTCTCCCTTCTACCCTTTTTCTGCTCATGAGGCTAGCATCCTCCTCTTCCATGGATACTTATTGTTCTCTTCACTTTCATCTCCCCATTCTCAAAATTGTCAGTGTTTTCTCATGCACATTCAATAAAATACAAATTCATTAGTCCAATACTAGAGGTAATCCATATTATATTCTGACTTTATGGAATTTGTCTATACCAGACACTAGTAGTCAAAACATATTGATTAAATTTTAATCTCTTCTATTTTATATAAAACATATCCTCTAGAACTGTGTTGTCAAATACGGTAGACACATCAGTCATATGTGACTACTGAGAACTTGAAATGAGGCTAGCACAATTTAAAATGCACTGTGAATGTAAAATACTGAATTGTGAAAATGTACTGCTATGTGAAAATAACATGTCAATAGTTTTATATTGATTTTGCATTTAAATGATAATATTTTGTTATGCTCAGTTAAATTTAAAAACAAAATTATATACCTTGTCATAACTTTATAATGTAGATTTTGGGGAATTTAGAAATTATGCACCGTTTGAATTTATCACTTCTATTCTTATTGAATATCTCTGCTTTAATGTGATTATATATATATAAATATAGAGATCTGCTGTAAAAGAATATGATTAGAAAGTTGGGTTTATTTTTGGTTTTGCAGAAATTATATTTGAATTTTAATTGTCTATAATACACATATAAAGTTTAAAGATGATCATATTTCTCCCTGAGCTAACTCTACAGGAAGCCTTCCTTGAATATTTCGCTGGAAATACTTTTTCTCTCTATGAATTTATTCTGTCTATGATGTCTGAACCTTACTGAGCAGAGGAGACCGACACAGAGTGCACTTCCAGACTTAGGAGATACCTGAGCTACACGAACAAGTTTCTGAGTAGAGTCTGGTGTCAGTGGGTCATAAAATCTATTCCGGAATTGATTGACAATAGACTCTGCCTGTGGCCCTTAGCAGGTACTTCCTTCTGGTATGGTAATTTGCCTTTTATCACGTGAAAGTCTCAAAAGTCTCGGCCCCTTCACTTTCCATCTTTGCCTTACATAAGTAAGGTTTTGTGCCTCGGTGCCCCTTAGCAGATTATGAAACAATTATTGAAAACTTGAGGTGCATTTCTGCAATCAACATCTTCTAAATTCAGTGACCTCAGACTGGCAATTACTCCATTACATTTCTCCTAGTTCATTTAGTCTTTAACCGAATCCTACCAGGAAGGTGTATAATTATCTCTATTTTGAGGAAGATAAAAAATATGGGTGCTCTGAGGCTACAAAAAAATGGTCAACATGACCTCTGGGTACAATCTAAGTACAGTTAAATTACAGCCCAATCAGATTGGTAAACAAAAAAAAATTCTCTCTTTCAAAACTGGATATCATTTTGTAGAGGTGAACAACACAGTCTAGCTAGGAATAAACATAAATGTACATTTGAATCTGTTGCAAGAGACTTATATTGTGCAATTTTCTCACCAGACAGGGAGATATCTGCAAATACTAACAAGCTAAATCATGTGCCCTTCACCACATAAGGTCCTCAAATAAGAATCTGGTGTCTGATGTGTGGCAGACACTGGCAATGTTGAGTAAGTGACTGGACTTGTGAGTGACCTAGTCATGGATTTACAAAGTATGGTTCTTGTTTAAAGAAACTCACAGTTACCAGGTGTTGATGGCACATGCCTTTAATTCTAGCTCAGGAGGCAGAAGCAGATGGATCTCAGTGAGTTCAAGGCCAACCTGGTCTAGAGTGAGTTCCAGGACAGGCAGAACTATACAGAGTAACCCTTTCTTGTTTGAGAAACAAAACCCAGCAACAATAAAGAAACTCACGGTGAGATGGTAAAAAAAAACTATTTTTAAAAATAATATCAGCTAAACCTAAAATATGCTATGAAGAAGCTAAGTTCGAATGGATGAGAGTGAACATAGGAACATAAAGTGTCCCTCAAGCAAAAAAAAAAAAAAAAAAAAAAAAAAAAAAAAATAGGCCTTTATGGAGGAAAAGGCCTAGACTCTAATCTCTTCCCTAGAGAAAAAGGTTGATCACTGGAGTCTTTTAATTTCAGTTATCCAGTATCCAAGAGTACACGCAGTTTTTTTGGTTTTTGTTTGTTTGTTTGGTTGGTTGGTTGGTTTGGTTGGATATTTTCTTAATTAGCACTGCTAGCAGGGAGCTCAAGTACCTACAGATTAGAATTCCATCCATGTGGAGCCCACAGAAGCCAACATATTGTTCCGAACCCTGCTTCCCTCTTCCCTGCCTTGTTCAATCAGTTGCAAAGTCCTACCTAATATTACACCTTAATGGCTTTCTAATCTGTCTCCTGTTGTCTGCATCTCTGTAGCTAGCACTGTGGGGCTTCTGATAAATTCTCTCCTGGATGACTGTGTCAACCTCCTAATGGGTCTCCCTGCCCACATCTTATCTTGTGCTTCCACTGCAGCTGGCAAAAGCTTCCTGAGGGGCAGGACCGTTCAGTGCTCCCTTTCTATGAACCTTAAGTGGTGCCATATTGCACACACATAATACAGAATGCCTCTGATAGACCATGCAGGATTCTTCCTGTGCTTCTTTTATACTTGTGTCTGTGATGTACTGAATTGACTACCTATCTTGAATGTTGTCCTGGTGGGTGAGGCGACCAAGCTTTTCCACTGCTGCTGTTTTCGTGCTCAATGTTTCTACATTCCTCATTCACCCTCTTCACTCGATTCCCTTTTATTCTTCCTATAAGCCTCAGCCGAGCTGTGGCTTTTTTGACAAGTATAGGTCAAAACCTTTAATACAGTGGTTATGCTACTATATCTTGATTATTTCTTCAATTGAGTTTAAGCAGTTTGTGCTAGAGAGAAGTCAGTGTCTGTTCTTGAACTAATAAAACTCCCATCACACAGTAAGGGCAAGGTGTGTTGTTTGATGAGCAGCCCTTTGCAATCAATCTGTCCTGGAATAAAAATTCTCTTTCTTTTCATGTATGAACATCTGACTAGAGATGTTGTGCTGAAGAACTTTCTGGAAGTTAGAGGCTGTGTAGGGTCTATAAGCAGACATCTGTGGGTGTCCCAGCAAATGAAGGACAACTGTGCAATATTTATATAATCAGCACTAACTGAATAAACTAGAGAAAATGAGCCTGGAGCCATTAAGCTGTCCCCTGGCCAACCTCCTCAGTATGGATACTGACCACACCATTGCTGAGCTGGCCATCTGGAATACCTAATATCCCCAGTGACACAGTAGCAGCCAGAATTGAAGACATTTTCTATTACCACTGAGGGCTTTTTTGTTTTAAAAATCATCACTCCAGTAAAGAGAAAACAGAACCACAATAATTTTCTACACAAATGACAAGAATACAAAAGTCTAAATGTGATATGAAGCTCATGTCTCATTATACATTATATTTTAATTAGATAAAGTGATACAAAAGCTAATAATGGGAACTTTGTGTGTAGAAACTACTATTATTATCAGTAAAAATACAACACAGAATTATGGAAGAGAAAATATTATGTCTTTGTTTCTAAAAAATTTGCATGTATTCAAAGAGAGCAAATAATGAAGAGTGAAAAGTCTTTGTTATTCAGTGATTTCTGCGATCTGCCAAAATGTCAAATAATCCATTTAATCAATCAGAATATGAAAGAATGTGGCAGACCTCAAGCTCATTTGATATTACAGCTGTGCAAAGTACTTTAACTCTCACATGAAATTATGTCACAATACCAATTACTTAACAGCATTTTTCTATAACTTAGTTGATGCAAGAATACAATGTAAGTTGCAAATTAATTGCAGCTATACTGACATTTGCACCTTGTATGGTTTATCTAAAGCTGTTTACATGAATTCTTTCAACTTTTAATTTAACAAATATTTTCATAGGAAGAACATATCTATTAAAGTGAAATTCTAGCCAAAAAGCCAAAATTTCAATTAACATTATCAACTTTATTTCCTAGACTGGTTTAAGCAATGAAGACGGTTTGGGTGTTTTAAAAAGAATACATAAATTGTTGAAATAACTTACTCTATGATGGAGAAACTGTTCATTTCAATTATTCAACAAATATCCTCTTTCTTCTATGACCCTGGCCTCTGGAAAACATTGGGGAAACTAGACAAAGCCAGGAGCCCTGGCTTTCACAAAGCAAATTAATGACACAAAGGAACAATTAAGAAAAGGCTGAGTCAAATTCCTGAAAGGAAAAAAATGTACATTGGTGGAAACCTTAAGCAGATAGATGGATCTTACCTGGTATGGACAGCTAGGCAGGGGGAGTATAGGATGAGGAGCTAAAGTCTGAATTGATTTACTAGCCAGGAGGATGAGGTACTATATTTGTAGAGGCTGCCAGTAGGGAGCAGCTGAGAAAATGGAGCCCGTTTGAGGACCGGGAAGATATGGAGGTGATTCCTAAAGCATACTGGATAAGCTTCGGATATTACCAGATTGTATCCCATGGTGATAGCTTTTACCTTAGCAACATTAGGAAAACATCTAAGTGGGACTGGGACCATATCTAAGATAGTAAAGTGCTTGGCTGTCAAGGGAGATGGCTTAAGGCTAATTCTTAGGACCAAAGTAAAAAATGTCAAGTGTGTAGCTGTAATTGTGGCAGAAACAACAGGATCTCAGGGCCTTACTAGCCAAGCCAGTCAGGCTTAATTTGAATGTTTGGGGACTGGAGGAGACTCTGTCTTAAGGATGGTAAATGCTATACCTTAGGATGACACCCAAAGATTTCCTGTGACCTCCGCTGACATATTTACACATATGCATGTATAGTTCTTCACATACACAAACACTAAAATCATGAAGAAGGCTGCCACAGAACTTCAAAGAGAGAATACTGGCATGTTGGTATTCAATCTGCTGAGGTATGTGGAATTGCACCATGAGGCTGTAGGCATGGAGAAAATGCATGCCTGCATTTGTAATTGTGGAGTAGGGCAGAAGCTCTGTCATCATGAACTTGGGAAGAGATAGTAAGACCTAGATGAGAAGATGAGTCTGATAGATACCAAAGAGATGACTTTTAAGGGCATCAATTGATACGAGATTAGAAGTGGGTCAAGAGCTGTGCCACATCTTAGATTTTGTACAAATGATCTGTGAAAGCTTGCAAGAGGCCTGAGTTAAAAGCAAAAGACAGTTTCTTTAAAATATAGTGAAATGACATGTACTTTGAATCTTCTAATCAGGCTATAGTGTTAGAATTGAGAAGACAAGCAGTATTAGTCACTTGTCTGTTGCTATGACAAATACCTGACAAGAAGTAGTTTATGGGAGGTGATGTTGAGTTTGGTTTGGGGTTTAAGGAGAGATAAGATCCAGTATGACTAGAAAGACATGGGTCTGGAGTTAGAGGCAGCTGGTTAACTGTGTCTACAGATGTGTCAGGAGACAGAGATGTTCAGCTCTCATGTCTCAGGCAAGGAATACAGCTCATGGAATGGAGGTCACCCAAAGTCAAAGTACACTGAAATCACATTTCTTCTCACTTCAATTGAAGCAGTCTAGAATCTGCATCACAGATGTGCTTTGAGGTTTGTTTTCTAAGCGATTCTAGATAGTGCCTAGTTAATCATCATATTAATCTTTACACAGACCAAGGAAAAAGCTATTAAAGTCAGTGGCCTGAAGGAGATTTGTATGGAGAGAAGAAAATTGATGTTTAGGAAAAGGTCCAGAATCTTGAGAGTTTCAGCTCAAAAGTGGAAAACACCTACAATAGATGTTGTAAGCCAAACATGGGTGTCTCATTCCTGAAATCTTAGCACTCAGAAGACTGTGGTAAGGGTATGGCAGCAAGACTGAGGTTCACCTGCTTTACACTATGGCACTTTGTCTCAAAGAAAAGGAAAAAGAGAAGGAGGGAGAGGTAGACCTTTAGCTATACAGGTGAAAGATGAAGCATTATTATGACATTAGAAACACAATGACACAAAAGAGAATATATGTGGTATTTTTTTTTTTATAAACTATGAGTCAACAGGATAGGTTGCAATTGAGAAGTCAGCAAAATGAAGACTTAAATAGCTCATTACATTTAGCTACCTGGAAAGCAGGAGGTATTTACAGGCATGAGTCATATTTTATGGACAAATTCAACTGAATTGTGAGTATGGAGAAAGTAAGAGAATGGAAATGACCACTGCAATCACAGCATCAGCTCAGATTGTCTAAAATGCTCTGTGTCCCAGGCACTATCATTAAGCTATTCTTCATTAATCTTAGACTCTTCCTAGGATTTTTAAAGTATTAATATTTTTCCTTACAGAGGTTGAATTATTTGCTCAGGGTCACACTCGATGACAGCCCTCTACAGTTTTATGTGAGAAAGACAGATTTGATTAGGAATGTGGCTGAAGGCAGGTGGGAAACTTTGACTTGATTTGTGTTTAACCTTTAGAGAGAAGTCCTGGGATTGCATAAGTGGTAATGGGAAATATGTTCTTATCCCCTTAAGGAAGGAGGCATATGGGGGATATGGTTGCTGTTTTATACCTTTCAGAAGAAATGGGCCGGTGCTTCTATTTCATGTCACCATGATGAGGCATCAGGCCCTGCTCCACTACCCAGGAAGGATCAATCAACATGGAGAATACTTTGTGGAAAAGTTACCACACTTTGGCTGCAAATTTCTTTTATTTTAATTTTATTTTTACCTCTCTCTCTCTCTGTCTGTGTCTCTGTCTCTGTCTCTCTCTCTCTCTCTCTGTGTGTGTGTGTGTGTGTGTGTGTGTGTGTGTGTGTGTGTGTGTGTGCACGCGCACATGTGGAGGTGGGAAGATAACCTTGGATATTACTTCTCTGGTGCTATTGATTGCTTTTAGAGACAAGGCTTCTCATTGGCTTGAGCTAGCCAGACAGTTCGGAACATCTCTCCACCAGCTCAGTGCTGGGATTATCAGCACTTACACTTTTGTGCAGGTTGTAGTTATAGAACTCAGCCCTTCATACTCAGAAGGCAAATTCTTTACTCGATGATCAATTTCTCCAGCTCTGCGTCATGAGTTTTGTTATAGAGATGAAAAGTTAATAACACAGAGAGTTAAATGTCACTTCCTTGGGACATCTTAGATCTGCAAGGTAACTCTTTACATCTCCCTTGAACCTTGGGTATCCATTTCTTCCCATACCCTTTTTATCTCACTACTTGTTCACTCTACATTCTTACATCCTGTCATTTGTTTCTACTGGAGACTATATTTACTCTTTTCTAATTAATATCTGGCTACAAGACATGACACATGAGTCAGAGAAGAAATTAAAGTGTGCATATTAAATTTTAAGCAAATTCTTCTCAGCCTTTGAGCCAGGTTCATGTGTAAATTTCAAATGAAATGACTTTTTTTTGTATTTTACTTCACTTTGCAAAATAACTGTGCAGAAATTATATGCCCACAGTGATATTATAGTTTACCAACACAATTCAGGAGATCAATGTCCTGGGCTAATGTTGAAAATACCTTGAGATGGTATGGATGGAAATCATTTGTGGGTTACTAATGAGTTTGATGAGAGTATGTGACCTCATGGACATCCTTCCAGCAAGGGGCAGCGTTGAACCTTGAAGTTCTGTTCTGTTGTCTTGCTCCCCAGTTGCCATTGTTTAATGCCTCTGTGTTTTACTAAAAAACGCTTCCATTATCAAAAATAATCATTATGGTGCAACAAGTCTTTCTCATCTCTGCTAGAACCAGCTCCCAAATAATGACACAGAGACTTATACTAATTATGAAAACTCAGTCTATAATTTAGGCTTGTTCCTAACTAGCTCTTATACCTTCAGTTAACTTATTTTTAAAAGCCACACTCCACCATGTATCTTTTTTTCATTCTCTACCTCCTATTTGTTCTGAGTCTCCTGTCATCTCCTACAAGCCTAGATAGAATCCTCTTCCTCTTTCTCTCTGCCCATAAGTCCCACCTATATCATCTGTCTAGCTATTGGCCATTCAGCTCTTTATTCAACCAATCATAAGACACCTTGTCAAAAAAAAATCTTTACAATGTAGACAAATATTCCACAACATTATAGAATCTCTTTCCCTTCAACTTTTAATATCATAGCAGGTGTACTAATAAATTATTTTTTGTTGTTTCATCTTTTTATTAATTTTTAAGCTTATTTTACAACCCAACTGCAGTTTCTCTTCCCCCTTCTCCTCTCCTTCCTTCCTCCACCTCCCCTGTAATCCTCCTCCAACAAACACACAAACACTTCTCCTCTGTTTCTGTTCAGAAAGGGGCAGACCTCCCATGGGTGTCAACAAAGCATGGCATATTAAATTGAGGTAGGATCAAGCCCCTCCCATTGCTGGTGAAGCAATCCAGTATGGGAAATACATTCCCAAAAGCCAGGAACAGTCCCTGATTCCACTGCTAGGATTTTCACAAATAAACCAAGCTATACAACTGCCACCATACATAGAGGGCCTAGGTCTGTCCAATGTGTGTGCTAATAGAATTAGAATTCAGGACCTCTTCAATTAAGTTTGCATAAGAATGTAGGGAAAAGGGAATTTCAGAACTCTTTCCCCAAAATATCAATTGATTCTATTGACCTCATGAGATCTCAGCAGACAATGTGCTTTGCTGGGGACTCCCCTACCTTTTCTGCCATCATTTTGATTTTGTTATCGTTATACAAAATGGTGACAATGCAGGCAGAAAGATACAGGAAGGTTACAGAAGAATGTGTGTGTGTGTGTGTGTGTGTCTGTGTGTGTGTGTGTCTGTGTGTTTAAAGCATCTGGAAAGGGTACCTTGGGCACAGTGAGAAACTTGTAATCACAATTGTATTGACATTTGTTACAGCTACTATAATTAAAATATACCTGGCATAGGCATTAATTAGGACAGATTCTCTTCTGGAAGTGCTAGGCAATGTTATCCTGTTTTCCAGTTTTAAGCCTGCCATTATTTGGGCAGTTTCAATCATTAGGTACCTTAAACATAGGGTATAATTATGGACAGGTGCAGAGAGGCATCACTCTTTGATTGTAAACCACAGAAAAGGAAGAGAAAGGTCCTTTTAGTGTTTAAAAAAAGGCAAAATATACAAAGCAGATTGGACATGAGAGGTATTATCGTGAAGCTACTCCATTCAATAAGATCCATGGCTTGGGTTTAAGGACTGATAGAGGGCAGTGTAAGAATAATCCCAAAGGGAACTTAAGTAATTACACAGAATATCTCAGAGCCTCAGTTTCCAAATCTTGATGATTTTTGCTTTAGTGTGTTAATCTGTAGTGACTTTGTCAGAAGATGAATCAAAATCACGTGTATGAGTGACCTGACTTTTACCATGCCATAGACAGACTGTTGTTTTCTTGGTTCTGATGCATGTTGACAATTTTGAAGATTGAAGAGATGGAGTAGGGGGTATAGTCACAGACAAAGAGAAGTTGTTTTCTAGACTTGACAGATTGCAACTGTTTATAGATATGGGGAATCCAGCTAACTTTCACAGTTTGAGTATGGCAAAGCTAAGAAAATATGTGCTGAAATAATATTTTATAATATTCATAAGAATAAAGAATAAGAATAAAGAATAATCAATGGATATATATTTAAAGCAAGGATAAAATTTACAACAGGTTTTCATATCCAAGTTTCTTTCAGGAGGGCAGTGTGCCTTTCTGTCCTTGAGTTTCAAATAAGTTTAGATTCCTCAACCAAATGGATACACACACACACACACACACACACACACACACACACGTCCACACAACCATACAAAGCCATACTTAAACCTTTCCTGATAGCTCCTGGTGGGAACACATGTCAATTTGAGTCATTTGTTTTGCCTGGACTCTTACATATTTTTTAAAAACATTAATGCTGATCAATAAACAACATTGAGCTCTGTGTAAATAGTTTGGAATTTGAGGCCTTTTGCATTTAGTGTAGGTATACAGGATAAGACACACACACGTATATAATAGTGGATTATTCTGGAATACAGTGTCCTAATCTATTAACTGCTGTACCACAATCCCTAGACTATAAATTGTGCTTTAAAAAAAATAAACCATGTTAACTACTATTTGGTCTTCTGTAATGTTCTTAAGTGGGAAAAGAAGCAAAGTAATATGTGTGACAAGATATATGTTTAATTCATGCCATAAGAACTGCAAGCATTTCATTGTGGTACTAAATAATCACATTACATAGAGTCTTGAGTGCTAGGAATTTTCAGATACACAGTAACTCCACCAAATGTTTGAGATGTGCATGTGATTCTAGGCTTTGGGAAAGAAAGCCTCATCAATAGAGACAGATTCACCCATGGCCCCAACAATGTACAAACAAGCAAACAGGTAAATATGTAGTATACTAGAGAAAAGATACTTTTGTCCATGGAAAAGAACACATCTGGATAATGAGTTTGGAGTTCAGCGGAGGGGCATCACAGTTTTATAAAGGATGATCAGGACAAATATTACTGTTAAGAAATTTTTGAAATTTTTATCTTAGAAATTTTATCTCAGAGTTCTGTAGCAGTGAGAAAGCCACATAGATAGGTGTCCCAGTAAAGTAATCAGGATAGAAAACAGCAACCTCAAAATCTCTGAAGTAGAAGCCAATTTGGTATATTTCTCGAATAAGGCAACATGAGTAGATGAGCTGGGGGAATGTAGTAGATGAATTCAGAAAGCTGCATGACTACAGGCCATGTGGGCCCATGAGTGACTACAAGGATTGGGAACTCAAGCAAGTAGTTATGTCGCAAATTGAACTTCCATTGTGAAAGCTAATTTTTTACTACAAACAAATTGCTTGTATATTCTCTGCTAAAATATACTCCAGTGCAATTTACATGTCCTGCCTAAAAACATTTGGTATTGCTCAAACACAAGAATGAGAGGAAATCTCATGGAATGAAACAATGAATGTTACCATAAGTCAACTTTGCATTTTCTGATAAGGTATGGAGATTAAAGACAAGGTTGGAAGGCCAGAACATTACTATCTTTACCTATGCCTGGACTGCCACAAGTCTACAAGTATCCATGAGAGGTTGTATGGAGATGGTCCGTCTAATAGAATGATAAAAGATGTCCTGAAACCTCATCCCACCTAATACTGTGGCAATTATATCATAATGTGAACTTTCTGTGACAACCCTCCCTGGACTCCAAGCTTTGGTTTATTGTTGAAAAACCTGGATTTCTTGCTCAAGGTTTATAGAATTGTTACACACAGCATTTCGGGGTCCTCACTCTCCTGTGTGGATCTCCATGTCAACCTGCAGTTGCAGATTCATCTTCTTTCATGCTTCATAAGCAAATGTAGGTGATTTATGATTAAAAAAAAAGATAGTAGAGAGTAAGACTGTGTGTGGGTTTTTTTTGCTTGTGTGTTTCATGAGGCTCTTTTCTGCTATGTGAAGCATGCTCTTAGAGCTTATTGTACCAATGAAAGGAGAAGAGAATTCTGAACTCTTTATTTCATCTTCTTGAAAGAACCCACAAACCCAGTTTTAGATTTTTAATGTAATGGACAATGTGGATTTATTTTTCAAATTTGTCAAAACCAGAACTGCAAAATATTTTCTTCCATCAAGCAGTTGCTAGTAAAGTGTCTGATAAACAGAACCATCTCATGGAGGGACACGTAAATTACTCATGCTTTCCTGATGCATGATGTATCTCCTGTGGGTACCAAGACCCTGGCAAGGTGGAGAAGTTTATCCCTTGTTAAGTGAGACTGCTTCTCTTGCACCCATTGCTCTATGAATCTCTTAAGTAACAATATCCTTTGAGACATATTGTCTGTCCAGAATCCCAACAGGCCATAACAACTGAGACTTTCTCCTTAAAAACTTAAAACTGTCTTCAATCCTCCAAGTATTCGAATTTAGATACACTCACATAAAAGGGATGGTGTGTGTGAGTGTGAGTGTACATACATGCTCGTACACCCATGCACATGCAAGTACATGGCTAACCTTAAATTTATGGGCACTCTGACAGCTTTGGCTTAGCCTGTGAATCAGGGTGCTAGCTAATTGTAGCCCACTAAGACTCAGCAGTAATTAATTAATCTAACAATGTCTATTCAAATCCATTCACTGCTTCTAATGATACTTGTGATAATTTTTAGAAGTAAATACCTTCTCTAGGGTAGAATGTTTTGCACATTGAAAAAAAATTCCAAGAACTGTCATAGAACCTTTTCATAAATTTCTTGACAAATGAATTTCAAATCTTTGACTCTGACCAAAGGAAATTTGGCTATTTTTTTTCTTTTTCTAGCTTCTAAAACAGATCTTTTTCCCTTTTAGATTCTAGGGAACATCCCTTGTATAGAGTTCTACACTGTGCTTGTCTGTGACAGTTATCTTGAATGGCCTAGTGTTCCCAAGTGTTCTTCATTCTTGAAATCAGCATGGACATGTACGTCTTTTTCCTTCCTTCCTTAAACAACTGTGTTTCCCATGTGACATAGTTTTTAAACTCCCTTTGTTCTTCTATAATTCTCCCTTTCTTTCTTTCTCCTTTTCTCTTCTTTCACTTTTGCCTCTCACTTCCTGCTTCTTTTTCCATCCATGGTTTACAAATGTTTGGACACCTCATCAGTATTGGGGCATTGTATAGGAACTGAGGCCAGAGCAGTCTGGGATCGAAAGGGAAAACCCAGTGATAATAACAGCCCTTTGGAGGCACATGAAGTATCCCTGGTTGTCACCAGATTCTGTTTTGAAAGCAATAAGCTTAGATCACTGTGGATTTTTTATTTTTTTTCAGTTTCATTATGTGTGCTCTTTCAAAGTTCTTTTTCTTACCCATAATTATTCTACAGACTTTCATGCTTTTCAAATTTGAAAGATTAGTTATCTTAAATAAGTAAATAAATGATCATCAGGTTTACAATTAACCTTGGCAATTTCCACACACCCATTGATGGGCAATGAGCTATCACAAGGGAAACAGCTCTCCTGGTACCCTCGGTGAGTGCCTTCTAAGGAGCAATGTAATTTGTCCTCTTAGCAGCAATCAGAGACTTACAAAACACAGGGCACTATCCCATTTTATAGAGAAAAATGAAGAGACAAAAGTTAATACATAACACAAGTAAGGTTTTATTAGAATCTCTTTTAAAAATCTAAAACGAATATGTAGTTCAATAGTCAATGTTAAGGCACTTGAAGCAAAAGTAAGTACACAAAGAGCAGAGAACATGAATATGTTCTGATAGTGCATCTTTAACAATTTGGGTAAAAATGTAAGTAAATCATATGGAAAGATGTCTTTCCTTGGAGGCGTTTCTTTCTCAAAGGTCCAGCTTAGATCTTCAGGTGTTGTTCTAGATACACTAAAATCTGAAGAAGGAAGGGGTGCAGGAGGGAGAGAGAGAGGGACAAGAAGGGGGGAAGAAAAACTAATATTTCATGAGGTTTTCAAAAACAGAGTCAAGGTCAGACACTTTGTTCAGCCAAGTATAGATCTGTTATTTTGTTTATTTCTTATAAACAATGTTGGTATCACCCCACCTCCTCCCCCATTTTAAAGATAAGGAAAGAGTCCCATGGTTTAAATCACATGCCCCAGCCACACAGCTGATTCGGTGGATATCAGAACCCAACCCCGCTGCAAAGCTTCAAAGGCCTCTCCACTACACCACACCTGTAACGGCAAGCAGGCTCGATGGCTCTTATGGGAACTTTGGATCTAGGTATGAAGCTAGCCCATTCGAGGTATACCTTTTTTTTTGGAGATTGGGAGTAGAGAAATCTGGACCACATTCCCAAGAGGACAAATCTGGTTTGTCTATTTCTTCTTTGTTTCAGAAGAAAGACCTCAAAAGTTGTCAGGGGAAAAGTCACAGACGGTTTGAACGCTGCCTACACGTGGGCTATTAAGGTTTTCCCAGAGCATGTTCGTTAGTAGACAAACGGAGAAGAGAAATGTATGACAGACAGAAATGTGGAAAGTCAAATGTGCATGTTAATCAGTGGTCAGGAAGATGAAAAAACTCTCGAAACCTCCATTACTCAGCTGTCAACGCCTAAGGATAAAGACACTCAAGGAACACAGAAAGGGTAGCAGAGCTGTCCACTAGCTCACGGCTCCAGCACGTTCCACAGGCTACAGTTCTCTATCCTGACGGCCCCTTCTTAGGTGATGAATTTTCACAATGTATTTCATGGCTTCCATCCCTACATGAGACTTTATTACGATCACATAGGAATAAAAAGCCATAAAACACTAGAGTGAATTTATCTTGGTCGGATGGAAAACTTATTTTCTTCACACGACTTCACAACCATTTCCAAGCTAACCAATCATTTCATGCTACATTAGAGAACATTTTAAGCTACATGTAAGTGACACAAAGCACACTTAAAATTGTAACATCACAAATTAACAAGATTTTATCCTTCAATGTCATTCTTAGCTACAAGGACCAGAAACAAGACCAGGAGACACTCAGTGACATTCAACCATAGAATGTCATCAAAAACAAAGGACACTGGGGAGAATTCCTGGAGAAAAACTCACTTGGACATTGAACTTGGAAACACATAAAGGAAAGACAGAAGACAGACAAGTCACTGTACAAGCTGAAGCCAGGAGAATCATTTCAAGCCTCAGCTTCTGCTACTTTTTCCTCCAGGGGATGCTTTCTTACACACTCACTGTCTGTGTTCAGATATTTCATGTGGTAACAAGTGGAAAAACAGAGCCTTAAAACCTGTGTGTGCTATGTCATCATTAAGCCATCTACACCCAAATAATAAAAGAAAGAGGGGGGAGGGAGGAAAGGAGAAAGGAAGGAAGGAAGGAAGAAAGGAAAGAAGGAAGGAAGGAGAAAATATCAAATCCATAGCATCAAGGGTCCACAAGTATTTCCTGCCTGTCTGTCTATAGCCATTCACAGAGGTTGAGGGCATCCCCCACCCTTTTCTATGGAAACAAGTTTCTAACTAAGCCAGAAACAATGCTGGGTGTTGAAGTTGCTCAGTAATCTAAGTAAAACAGGTCCAAAACTCCGAGAACATTTCTCATGCTGCATTTAAGTGGCCTTGTTCCTGGCATTATAAAAACACTTACAGGTGGCCAAACCAAATCCCTGAAAGATTCGTGTTGGAATTTTCCAGATTTTTCTAGCCTTTCAAAAATATATCTGAGGTGTCTGTTTACCAACTCCAGAAGCAGCAGATTCTACCCTATTATCAACTACCCTCTGCATTAAAAAAAATGTGCTCTTCAAATTCAAATGTACAAAACCCCAACTACTTGAGTTTTTTACTCTTAGGGGTAAAATGCTAAGCAAGCTATTTCTACCTCAACATCACTATAATGAAGTTTTGATTTATATGAATCACAAGGAGACTGGAAATAGTTAAATGAGAGGAAGTGCATACATAAATTCAATTATCATGCACGAACATGCAAATGATTTAAATGCTGCATCTGAAATTCTGGTTGATATTCATTAATCTCGGGTTGCACTTTTTGAAGGAGAAAGACATGCTAATATGGTCCAGATTAATGCACTCCCAAAGCTGTCCAATTTGTTTTAAGGTGAGGGTTAAGTGATATGTATTAAAATAAACACAGATGCTCACTGCCTCTACCTTTACCTCTGAGCTTTACCTCTCCCACCTCCCCCAGCTGCCTACCTCCCCTGCCTCCCTCACTCCCTTCCCAAGGGTCTCCCCCTCTCCAACACAACTCCCCCCCAACAGCTGGCTCTCACCTGATCTACTCTGCCTCTCAGAGTCCTGTCCTGTTGGTTTTTGTTTTCTTTTGTTTGAAACACATAAAAGAATGGTCCCTTTTTTAGCTACTTCAATTTGTTTCCTTTCATGAGGAACCTTAACACTCAATAAAGGGAATCATCCACATCTTGGACTCCAATGATGCTTAACTGTGGTACCAAACCCATATACCAATGAGAAAACAGCCTGGCATTTTTTCATGCTTTGGCTTTTTGGACAAGGACTGAAGGATAGTTTGAAGGACTCCAGGCACACGATTGCTAGGAGCCAAAATTGCTTAAAGTTGGCATGGAGATTCTGGGACTTGTTTGGGTGGGAAATCAAAGACTGAGGCCCAATGTGGGGAGTTGGCTGCATTCTTTCCCAGTGACTCACAAAGAACTTGAACTTTCCCTGCCCCTTCCCCTTAGCAAAATTAACCTTAAAAGAAGAAAAAATGTCATCACTTGTTTATTTACTTATTTGATGAAACATTAACGTGGCCCACAAAGAAGTGACACATTTGGGGGAGAATAGTGTGAGTAATGACAGTATTGAAGTAGTGAACTATTATTTCTCTTCGATCTAATCTTTAGAAGACTGAGACAAAAAAGATCTATGGTGTACTGGGGATAAAGTCAGAGGCTTAAAAAAACAAAAACAAAAACAAACCACAAATAAGCACCAAGGAGTTAACAGCCATCCTAAAGGAGAAGGGACCATCAAAGTAACTTGACACTCAAAGTGATATTCAGTCCTGCTTGTTTGGTCATGTGATAACTCATACCCATCAGCACCCTTCCTCTCTTTTCTGAACAGAAATGATGTGATGCATTTCTTTTTGACCTTTCCCAAAAATCAAATGGCAATCTTAGGTCCCATCTTTTGGAATCCTAACATGTGTCTAATTCTCCCAATGCACAGTCACAACAGAGCAGAGACAACAGGAACGCACACACATACACAGAGACAAAAGTTGCTGGACATGCCACACAGCACAGCACTGCACATGGAGACAGACAGCTGCTGACAGACATGGAACGCAGAGAGCCTTTGCACCTAAATTGATGTCTGCATATTTATAAATGTAAAATTAGTCATCGTAAATAACAGCAAGGGCAAGACCGATGTTAAATCTGTCAACATCTTCACAAATTGCCCTGAGTGTTGCTTGGATAGGAAATATGCTTAGGATCCTATTCGCTCCTAAAAGAGAAAATGATTATACGCTAAGCAAACCCTAAGTACAAGCTAAAGATATTCACCTCATGAAGCCATTCCTCAACTAGCCCCTTGGCACTCGCTGGAATTATTCGCAGCACGATCTCTTACTTTCTCATTTTCTGCTGTCTCCATGTGGGTAATTTCTTTCTTGTGATTAAAAGTGATCTTGGCAGATCCTTCAAACCGTGGTTTTAGGTGTGGTGGGGCCCCGAGTGCATCCATTGTCTGAGGCAAGATTGTAAGGACAGACCTTTAGAAGATCAGGAGGTCTCAACAATATTCATGTACCTAAAAAGACTGTGCTTTTTAAAAAGACAGACAGATATATGTATATTTGCTCTGAAACATGCAACTGAAAGATTACATGAACTGTTTACCTTTGAAAGAATAGGCAGGGTTTTCTCTTCCAAATAATTACTCCGGCTTTTCTGAATTCCATTCAGAAATGATTCTGCCTCCTTCGACTTATCCAACATCTGAGGTTGTGAGATAACCCTTGTAGGGGCCTCCTTCCCCATCCCCTTCATATTAGCCTCCTGGTGGGTGAGATAGAATACAGTGGCTGTAATAACCATACTTCACACAACAGGCTTACTCTCTCTTTTAAATGGAAAATCCCCTTATTACAAAACAAGGGGTGTTCTTTTTCTTCTACCTTTAAGTAGGAATGCCACATTCATCGCTTCTTACAAAAACCGCAGCTGCTTTTTAAGCTACAGATAAATAGAATGTGCTAGGCGGTAATTCGAATCAGTCTGAATGCATTATTTTCCAAGACACTTTGGCAAGGGGCTTTTTATTATAAACTGGGAAGAACAAGGAAAGTTCTTTTTCTCCTAATTATGAATGTGTTTTGTTTCCTACTATTAACCTATACTGTCAGATTGATCTTCTTTTGCTGTAGCCAGTTCAATAAATCAACATTTTTTTTTTCTGGAAAATTAGAGGGCTAATGATAAAGTCTTCCTGGCTTTAATGATGAAAATAAAATTAGCATAAGAGAAAAGCAGATGCTGAAACCAAAATTCACAATGGGTTGTCCACGGGGACTAAGGAAACAAACCTTGTTTTGACACCCAATGTTAAGATCAACAAGACTGAGTTGTAAATTTTAACTAATTTAATTTTAATAAAAGTAAGGCTTTGCAGCTATCTTGCCATGCTCATGTAGAAAGGGGGAGGGGAAATATATAAAAATAAGACTGCTGCTTCAAAAAATATGTGGATAAAAAATGAGACATTGTTCATAATAAAAAAAAAAAGAGTGCTCCTTCTACACAGTGTGTTAGTATTTGTGTTATTGCATACTGGTTCAGTATGGGTGATAACTTGGACATGCTGACAGCTAGTCTTATGTTTCACTCTGACCCAAGCAGTGAATTAAAGAGCTGACACAGAGGAAACTCTGAAAAAGTGATCAACTTGACCTTCTAATGTGCTGTTTAAAACTCAAAGATAAACAATGAGAAAAATTGCGAGTCCTGAATACTATCCCCAAATCAAAACAAAAATGGGAACACGCAAAACAAAAATAGGAACACCAAGAAACTCCATTAACCTAGGTTCTGGTTAAATTTTGGTCCCAATGTTACTATTTCTCAATATAATATTACACCCAGCCATGGTAATAGTGCTCTAGTTCTATAGGGATATATTGCCTTGCCAAGGGGGAAAATCCCACAGGGTGACAGTGGGGTTCCAATTAAGGCAAAATAAATAGTGCTGCAGCCTGACAGCAAGAGATTGCCAGGAGATCACAGCCCATGGGCAGGTGCACCACTCTGAAACCACAGACTGCGCCATGCTGTCAGCAAAGTGCTGAAGAAGGCCTGGGTGTGACAGACAGATTGAGAGTGATTTATTCCTGTTTGTTCATATTATTTTGAGGGTGCTTCCAAGACAAGATAGTGGCAATCAACGAGGATCTTGTGCAAAGTCTTTCCTGAACCCTGAGCCCAGTCTGCATGCATATTTAAGGGACCCCAGACCCAAGGAAGAAAGAAAGGAAACAAGGGAGGAAGAGAGAGACTTTCAAATTACATTTGCATTTAAAATTGCAATAGCTATTTCTATGCAGAACTGTCTGAAAAATTTTAAAAGGGTATATCTGTTTCCAATGAAGTGGTGACTAAGTTTTTCAAGCAGTCTCTTTAGAAAGAATGTGTGAGCAGGGAATTTTGGTGACTGCCTTCAGATCCTACCACTCTGATTAAATTTGAATCAGTTTCCCAACTGATATGACTGGGAATATATGACATGCAGAGAAGGTGCCCACCCTGGCTTACCAGCCTGAATGATGCCTTGGCAAGCCAAAGAGTCTCAGTTTTTTCCTGATAAATAATGAAGTCCTGTCCCTAAGCTACATTGTGAAGCATGTTTGACAGTGCCATAAGAGGAAAATTGAATCTCTGAGTGTCGATATCTCCATTGAGCGGGAAGCAAGTAATAAGCCTGCCTTGGAAATCAAGAGTGTTTTTGTTACAAAGATGTTGGAGGCAAATAAAAAACAAATTCTCTGCTGTATGTTTGATGTAATATTCCTAGATATCATGCTAGACAAACATTATTCAAATAGAAACAGGTTTTTAAAAAAAAATAAAAGAAGAAAGAAATAGATAAATAAATTATCCGTGAGTATATACATTCTTGCTTCAAGTTATTTTCTGCACTCCTATCCCCTTTACCCTGGGGAGATATTAGCAAAAACAGAGATGGGTAAGATAAATGTGACCCTGTGATCACTGTTCCAATACCTACATTATTGTTCTAAAGTAATAAGAAAATATGTGGTGATAATATGAGCCACCAGTTAGAACTCATGGCCACCATTAAAGTTAGTAGCTTTACTGAAGGCAATTCTCTGATAAGCAAGGAAGCCCTTTTTTAAAAAAAAAAAAAAAAAAAAAAAATGTTTTTAAAGAGCCAAAGTGATGCTTCAACAGGTTGGCCTTATTCTGTTCTCTCTTTGGAAAAGGAAAAATGAGAAATAAAAATAAGACAAAGAAAGAGGAAATGCAGGAAGCAGAGGAGGAAGGAATCAGGAAAAGTCAAAGTGCCACTCAGAATAGCTGAGTGACTTTTATTTCTTTTCCCATGTTAAAACAATCCTATCCTTCTGCTTCCTCAAAACTAATCTAGTTGAAAATTCTCTAAGCCTCACTTCCTTCCCTCTGTGTGGGACTGTTATCTCTGTCTTATTGTCTATGACATACCTGACAGTTATCTTTTAAGAAGCGGCTTATATTGTTCTTGACATTGCTATTTGGTCTTCTTTTTCCTTGTGTGTTTCTCCATCTAAATATTCCTTTCATGTCCCAGCCTCTCTAAGAACACCCAGCAAAGTAGACTAACCCAGTATAAACCAATGGTATGAATTCATCCAGGTTTATATCGGATAAATTCAAAACACTTCACTATTTCAGTGGCAAGTCTATATAGTGACTTCATTTTTTTATGAAAATAAGAAAAAAAAAAGTCTTAGGAATGAGATAGAGGTGCCACTAAGTACAGTGACATGTATTCTGTGTTCTCATAGACAAAGCACAGCCAAGTTTCCAATGAAGTAAGAGAGGCATATCCGTGGGGAGAAAATAGAATTTCTGGGCTGTGTAGTTGCTGCCACCCATTCCCAAATTAAGCGTAGTCTGCAGGCCTCCCACATAGCTGTACATCTATATACACACAGGGACATGTAACCTACACTCACAACACTGTAGCTCCTTTCCAGAGATCAACCGCTTTAATAACACATGAAAACCTTGACTCTTCAGTTGGTGATAAGACACTAATCTCATTTCAAATAGTGGGAAAAATATGAATTTTAAAAAGGAGTCATTGGATCTCACCACTTCATCTCTACTGAAGTACCAGCTAACCATACTGTCAGAGGACAGCAGGGATTGAACATCACTAGGAAGACAGATAAAGTTCTGAGTGACAGCATAGCAGCTTGTACTTAAACACCTTGAAGACATTTTAATTTTATTTTTTTTAAAAAAATTAGAGTCTCTTTTAAATGATAAAGAAAGCTATATTATGAATGATGAATTTTGGCATAAGGACATGTGGTCAAGCTTTTGAAACACAAAACCCACTGTGTAAATATAAAAATAGATTCCTTCAAGCCTTCCCCCAGGCCTGCTTTCTAGATAGGGTTCTCTGGAACCATAATCACAGCTTCATGAAGCCGTGTATTTTATGTGAATAAACTCAGCAAACTACTAAACAAGACAGAGAAGACCCCAAAACGGACAGCTTGAAAGAGGTGTCCTCCTCTAGATGGCTTGCTTGTGTGTCCATGAATTCACCCCCCTCCCCAAGTCAGAAGGATGCTCTGAGCTCCCCAGGTCATGTGGCACTCCAGTCAAGTGTGTACCGTCTGCAGAAAGCATTAGAAGGACAAGGAATGGGACCGCTGAACAGCTGTCACCAGAGCCACATTTAGCATGTGAGGTTGTGAATATGAAAGTCTCAGGAGCTCTTTAGCTTCTTGTCAAGGCTTCTTGTCACCAGGAGGTTTCAAGAGGTCAAAAAAAAAATGTGTCCCCAGCTTCGGTTCCCTGCTCTCCTTCCAGGAGGATAGTGAAAAATGGGGCCACTCAGCTGCCTTTTAACATGTCACACTTGGATAATTCCCTTCCTTACCAGAGAGCTTGTCTGTTCCATTTGGACTCACAGAAGAAAAGCAGAAATCGATTCAGAACAAAAGAAACTCCCATGTTTTTGCCTCTTTTGTATGTTTTTAAAGAGTGCTCACAGTGTAGTTAAGTTGAAAAAGTTTTTTTTTTTATAAAGACCACTGAGGCAACAAATCACACAGGTGAAAACTTGAGATTTAAGAGAGAATGAAATGTAAAAGATAATTAAATTCAACAAGGGCTTCTCAAAGGACCACATAATCAAATTCGTCTCAGGCTAACTTTCTATTTTTGAAGGGGGCAGTAAGTGGAAAGTCAACATGGCTGTAGATTCCATACTGTGGTAAAAGAAAAAAAAACTGAGATGGGGTTAAAAAAGATGAGATGCATGGATTTCTGTGCTGACTGAATGCCAGCACCAGGATGCAAGGAATAGATAAGTTCCAGCTCTGAAGGAACTAAATTTGAAGGCAGACGGTAAAACGGATTGAACCTTATTACCTCGAGTCCCTGAGAAATTCCCGAGACAGTTGGATGCAATTTGAAAAGGTCAGAAAAATATTTCCTGCACAGCACTGCTTCATGCTTTAAGGGTGTACATTTGTGAGATGCCAACTCTAATCATTTTTATTGACTTTGCTTTCTAGAGACAGACAGACGGTCTGGGAGACAAGACCAGCAGATAAGAGAAAGGCAATCTTACAAATGAAAACCTCTCTTACTTTGTTCTCTGGCTTGTGACTGTAAAAAATTCCAAGTCTTGCCCATTTGAAGAGAAATTCCCTCATCTTCCCTCTATAGGCTGACAAAATGGAAGTGCAGCACAGGAAGGCATCATCGTATCTCTAGTGCAGCTATTTCCCTTTAATTGCTATTTATTCACTCCTAACTATATGCTAAGCACAGGGAAACCTATGTGATGCTGCACTATTCTCCGGGAAAATGATGTAAATGAAATGCCAGGAAGGGCAGCATGCTAACATCAGCTTTCCACTAACATGTATTCTGAGCATGGTTGTGGGGGACACAGGAATCACACCACAGAGTGACATAAAACAAAGCATAAAAATATCCATCGAAAATACTATTCTACTAAAGATTCTACTATCATTATAGCCTTTCCCCAAACAAAGAACAAAAAGAAGGGTTTTTTTCCCCTTTAAATGAGACTGATGTTTAATAAGAACCTTTGTTAGCAAATATATTAGTGGGTCTTTTCCTTTTCTTTTTCTGCCTCTTTCTTTTTTGTTATTGTTGGCATCCAATTAGAAGTTAAAGCTGACTTTTCAATACAGAATGCCATGAACCTTTCCAGCTCTGCAAAATTTTAATTAACATCCGACTTGTCTTTCTGTGGGGAAGCAAACACAATCCTGTTTACTCTTGTTTGGAAGCGAAGCTAAACTACTTAATGGCCCTGAGACCTGTCTGCATGGATTCCTAAGATGTTCTGGACTCATGGGGGTATCTTGGCAGATCACTAGACCCTTTCAACCAGCAAGCTGTCTTTTCTATGGACAGTCTTCATGCTGATCAGTTCTACAGCGCTGTTATCCACAGACCATCACAACCAGCAATGAAGGAAGCCAGTCACAAGGAGGCTTTGCATAATGTCAAGTGCCCTTAACAAAGGAAAGTGAGCTCATTAGTTGGACATCTGGATTCTTGGCAGTGAGGGCAGGAAGTTCTTGCTTGTAATTGCCTTTCCTTCAGTATCACCTGAATATTTGGTATTGGTAATATTTTGTGTTGGTAAAAGCAACAAAACTTGGTAAGGTTAAAATTCCCACCTTAAACAATATCTTAAAACTTTAAAAATTAAAATAAAGTTCATAGGTACATTAGACCTTTGTGATATAGGCCTTCCATTGAATCATGTTTAACATATGAAGTTTTCTACATTTTTAATTTTTATCATTTTATTTGTAAAACAAAAGTGTTAAGTATGTATCTCCTTGTACTGTTTACATGACTCAAGGAAAGTCCAAGTCTTTTGCCTGTGAATATCATTAAAAACAAAAATAGCAAGAATCTTCCATATTAAAATAGCAATAATAAGAGAAGATACTATTTAATAGTCATGTCCATTATTAGTTAAGCACTTACTTTGTGGGCCATTTAAAAAAAACACCTCATCCTATTAAGTCCTCACAGACAATTTAAGTAAACTCAACTTGAGAATGGGGCCGAGGGCGGCAGGCTATTTGCCTAGATTTGAAAATGTGTGACTATTCAAACTGGAACTCAGATCAAGGCTTATTTAATTCTTCCAAAGCCCTAGGCTTTGAACCATGTTCCACACTCAGGGCAGAGCCGGGAAGAACAGTCCCAGGTTACATTGCACACTGCACACCCTTGATGGTGTGTTGAGCCAGCTTTACAACTCTGGGCTAGTGAAAGCCAGGGCCACTGAAAATTTACCTCAACTGAAGCTATTGTAGCCCACTGTGTAGCCCTAGATGTCTCCTGTCCTCATAGGTCGCAGCTCACAAAGAATACATTATACTACAACAGTCTCCTGAATCAGGTTGTATGGTTCATGGTTGAAAAGAAGCACCTGATAAATTCTAGTGCCTGATGACACACAGATTGCTGTGCTTATTTGGGCTATCTTTGAATTATTCGCTGAAAAATAAAATCAAGGCGATGAGCAAGAAAATATTTCTTAGTTGGAGCTGCATTAGGGCTAATGTGTTAGTTCAATAAATCATTCTTGAGACATGACTTTCAAAGGGGAAATGTACAGCTATTTTGTTATTATCACAGGTAAGTAGGTAGAATAAAATGATAATAATGATGGGTCACTGGAGTTTAGCACATAGAATAATACAGGTCACTGATTGCAACAAAATGCACCACATTTTGTCAGATTTCAACGAAATGCTATTTTATCATTTCTGCACAAACATTTATTTTAGCTGATTTACTAATGTATCCCCAGCAGTGGTTCATCTTGTTTATAGATATTATGGCTAAAAATGTCAAAATACTGCTTGGTTGTCTGGTACATGTTGTGCCAGAAGATCATGTAGAGACCTTCACCTGCCTTTTATTGGCTTCTTCCCTCTGAACTCCCTTTATTTAAAAAGCTTCCTTAAGGTATCAAGTCCCTTTACAGAAACAGGCCTTTTCCTCCCAAGCTTGAAAGGATACTTTCTACTGACAAAGGTGCCTTGTAACTCAAGGGCCATTAGAATGAACCAGGCAGCAGGAAGTATTCCAACAGCTTGGCTACACTTCGAACAAAATGATGTTATCTGTGAGGACTAATGGTGGAAACATTTAAAATGTAGAATGACATTCAGGTACATCTACTGAAAGAAGCATAGAGGAATGTACAAAGATGAGGCTGATCATAGAAGGAACTTACATCTGTACCATGGCCTGCCTTTCCGAAGTATCTCAGGGTCTTTCTTTTTCTCCAGTACAGAGCCGGACCAAGAACAATATGGAGAGTGTAATACAACATTTTGGCTCTCCCAAAGTGATTGGAAACTAAAGGAATCCAATTTCCAACCAAGAAGGAATGTAAAACACCACCTCGAATTGTTTACATTCGATACATTTTGTGGACGGATTATATATATCAAGTCTATTTAGTTTCAAAAGAGGAATGCTCTGAAAAATGTTTTAAAGACAGGATAATTGGCTAATTTTTTTTTCCAAATAGCAATTTGCTCTTAAAACAAATGACAGTTTCATAGAGAAAATTTCCTTCAAAAAGTGCTGGAAGAATCATCAAGCTAGCTTACTGCACAAGTTTTTATTTTTGTTTGTTTTTTGTTTGACTTTCCTCATCTTTGCTGTGTGCACAGACTCTGCTGTAGGCTTTAATTAACTCTTAGAAATAATACTATCAAGGAAGATGGTCCACAATTAAAATGTGGTATTATAGCAAGAGAAGCAGTAATCCTTCCCCAGTGCGGTGAAGGATGGAGAGATGCAAACAGCCCTTGTTTCCTTCCTGGACCACACAGAGTCACTCAGTGATTTCTCAGAGCATATTATTAGATTTTTATTTTAATCATTCTTTCAACACTTCAATGTCAGAATGTTAACTGCTTTGTGTACCTGGCTGTCCTTCTCAGGAGGACCGTGGTAGGATGAGAACCCAAATGCTATCCCAGTCCATTTTCTGTGAATTACAGGGTTCTCTGGAGCATATCATTTCTTGTGTTGGGAAAAAAAGCGTGGCTTAAATTTTTCTGAATAAATTTTCAAAATCAAATTTGAAAGTTTTCTTGAGAGATGATCCTCCCTGGTGGGTGATGTGAAGCATAACCTGAGGGGCAAACATAAAAATAATTAGCATAAAATGTATTAGCATATAGATGCCTTTGAAATAATAAATAGCAGAAAAACCCAAATGCTTATCCCCAAAAGAAAGTGATGAGGAAATATGAAATTAGTGTATTCTTCTTGGATGGCAACTCTAGCTGGAAAGCCAAAATGAACATTCTCATTCTGTGAAAGGTGCAATGACCAGGAAAATAGAGAAGTAATTCCCAAAACTTAAAGCTTATTCCTTTGCCTTCGTTGGTCATTAGCACCGTGTGCCTGTTCTCTGCTTACCCTTTCCTTTCTTTCCAAGCCTGCAGGTATTCAGTTGTAAAGGTTATGCTTTTCCCCTACCCACTTCTTTTATCAGCATTTCCACAATTTTTTTGAAGGCAAATCAAAATCTTTCAATTGCGCAGTTGGTGATTCCATTACCAAGAGGGCAGGGGAGCCTACTTTGAAAGTGATATAATATTCTGTGTTTTTATTAGCAATGGTCCATGAATGCAAACTATTTTTTTTCATATCTGTAATAGATGTTACTCCTGAATAGTATAATGATACAGGTTGGCATGGCTGCAAGAATGTGGTCTTTGTAGTCAATCCCCATTTTTAAATCTGTTGTAGCTCACCTTGGGAAAGATGACTTCACACAACTAAGTCAGTCATCCCTTTTGTAAAACAGTGACACATTTTATAGATCAGAAAGATTGTTATTACAAGTATGGGGTACGTATGTAACCTACATACTGTAGCTGTAATTATCTTCTTCAATAACATTAATGAAGAGTCTATATTTTGTGATTTTAGGATTTAGTAAGTTAAATGCCATCCCACTGTAACTTGTATATATTTAGATAAATATGTGGTCCTAACAGCATTAAAGAAAGATACCATAAGAGACAATGGACCTATACTGATCCATAGTGAATTTGCTATAAAAATTTACTGCCCTCTCAAAAAGTAGTCAAGGAAATAAAGATTCTAAAGCTTGAATTTATCCCATAGAAGCATGAATTTGACTTCCAATCAAATTTTGTAACAACTGGCAGAAATTTATGACTCTCTCACACAGTGCAACAGACATAAGGATTTGCTAGCCATACTTTAAATTACCTAAACCAAGGGATATAGATAAAACTCTGGCAAGAATCATGTTGCATTGTCCAAACACAGTGTATCAGTATCTAGGCTGCAATGCGTTATTTTGATTTATTTATGTATTTTTTAGACAAGGTCTCACTGTATATCCAAGTTTGTTCTGGAGCTTTCTATGTAGCCCATGTTTCCCTTGAAATCTTGTCTTTGGTTCCCAGTTTTAGAATTATAGGCCTGTACCACTATGCTAAGGGTTTCATTTTAACAATTAAAAGGTGTCGGTCGATAGAACACTTGGAATCCAAAGAAAGGGTATTGCCACCAAAATATCATTTGGCTTTCTCAGTTTGCCATGAATTTTAAACTTCTGATGGATAGTAATGGCTTCACAAAGGTAGGGTTTGGTCTCTTAACATACAGAAGGAGTAAGAACACATACACTGCAAAATAACAGATTCTACGGAAATTGGAAAGTCAGCCTTCATATATGTTTTTCTATGCAGCTCATTCCTCAGACCTGCCTTTTCTTAACTTACGTTGCTTACAGTCATCAAAACCTACCCTTACTTCACACACTCCTGGGGGAGGGGAAATAAAAACCTGCACTGTACATTGTCTCAACAAACATGCTGCTTGTTTGTGTCAGTGTGGCCAAGGCAGTTTCAAATGTGCTACATGAGCAGATTCATGACTCTGTTTACCTCTTCCCTTTTGGACTGACTTCAGTGAACCTGTGTCAAGAGATTGACATTATATTTGGGGCATTCCAGACAAATGGCATTCAATCCTCATTTTTCTTCTTCACTGGACCACATAGAGGTCACATACATTGTATTTCAGATTAGTTTGAAAAGGAAAATGTCAGTAAACTGTCTCTAAGCTAATATGGCATTGGCTTTCAGGATGCACAGAGACTTTGGTGGCCTGCTCGATGCTGACAATGGCTATGAAGGGTTAGAGCCTGTTATATGAGTTCTCTAAGTACATATGTATATAAAGCTATTCTACATGCTGTAGAATAGGTAAACTGGGAAAGGTAAACCATGTTCTCTGCTATCCAATCTCAAGTCAGGCCCTAGGAATTGGTTCCATTAAGAATAGCCCACCTTCTCCAGCATGGGCAGTGTGTGGAGCCTCTTTCAATCAGACCAGAGTTTATTCTTGGTACATGAACTGTCTCCTCGGAGTCTATTCCCTACAGAGGACCATCTTACTCAGCCTTGACACTGGGGGTTGGGGGAGGGCCTTGGTCCTACCTCAACTGGATATGCCAGACTGCATTGACTCACACTGGGAGTCCTCACCCTCTCTGAGGAATGGATGAGGGAATGGGTTGGAGAAAGCTGGGGAGGACTGGGAAGAGGAACGAGGAAAAGCAGTGCTGAATATAATATAATAATTTAAATAAAAAACCAAAAGTTAAGCAAAACTTCAGCACATATTAAAGAGAGATCACAGTTCAATATAGAACAGCAACTAATTCATTTCCACTGACGTTTTCATTCATGTTGGCAAGATTAATTTGTGTCTCATGTTACTTCACTCTCTTCTCACTGTCTTTGAAAAAAGAAATAAAATAAATACGGTCTCAAAAATAGCATATTCCATGTTCTCATAGGCCTTTGTTATATTGCTAATTATAGACAGATATAATATTTGGCCTAAAGTTAGTTTCAAACTTTATACCATATGAAAAGAATAAAATAAAAATAAACCTTCTCAAGACTTTTAAATTTTGCTTAAGTTTTTTCTAAGTGTAGTGACCTAGTTTTGCCCCCTGGCCCATTCATATTTGAAAAGCCTTACTAGGCATTTGGGCTCACAAACCCACCAACTTGGTTTTCATATATTTGAAGAGAAATTAGTAAACACAGCTTCATAACGAAGACGAATTTATTTACCGTTTGTTCTTTTTGGGGAAAGGACAGCTCCTAAATTTTTCCTACCTTGCCTGAATTGGTATTATAGTTCCCTAGAAGAGTTAAAAACAAAAACCAGGAGATAAACACTTGTCAGTGGAGATATGAGCTGGCCCTCAGGACAGGAGAGCTCTCTTCCTAGAAGGCAAGTTCCATTCTTTTCCTTCCACCAGCATATGATTTCTAGGAAAATTCTAATTCTTTGTGTCAGGAAGCCTATTTTAGCATCTCTGAATACTAGTAACAAGTTATCTAAAAACGAAATCATAAATCCAATCTCATTTATAAGAGATCTAAAAATGTATATATATGTACATATATGTCTACATATATATAACTCATGCAATGAAACCTACAAAATGATAAAACCCAAGAAAACATCAGTTTTTCCATGTTCATAGACTCATGCTGCCCAAATTAATCTATACATTCAATAAAAGCCCTATCAAAATTATTATGCAGTTTTCTACCAATATAGAAAAAAGATCTTAAAATTCATAAAGTAGCACAAAAAATTCTTCATTAAAAGGAATAAAGCTACTGGAAACATCAGAATCCCTAACTTTAAGATATACAAAGCTATAGCAATCAGCACAGCAAGAGGCTGGCAAGAAGACAGATACTGAAACTGGTGGAATGTACTAGAAAGCCCTGAAATAAACTAACACTTTTAACAGTCAATTGAGCCTCAACAAACACACCAAAAATACACATTGTGAGAAGATTGCTTCTTTAAAATATGATGCTGGGGCAATTGGGCATTTATGTGTAGAAAAATAAAACTGAGCCTATTTTAGAGCATACAGAAACTCTTAAGTGGATTAAAGTATAAGACTTGACACTCTAAAAGTATGAAAGGAAAACAGAAAAAAATCTCCCTGATACTGGAATAACTTATGATTGGTTATTACTTATCTATTCTTGGAGAGTATTATGAATCTATACAATGTGTTTTGATCATATTTACCCTGTTATCCCTCTGTTTCTCCCATATCACCAGTTTATGTTTCCTTCTTAATTCCTTATCCTCTTTCTACCATCCCATAATAACTCACTTCACTCAGTTATTGCTGGGTGTGTGCACAAAGATGTGGTATATGATTGTTTTATGGCCCAGAACACAGATAGGAGAAAGAGAATATAAACACTGGCACATACAAAGGACCAATCAACAAAAAACTTAGAAAAAAAATGGGATGGAGAAGGATCTGTGAGCTACGTATCTTATATGTAGTTAATGCATGAAGTATCCAGGGAGCTCAAATGACTCAGCAGAGGAAAAACAAGTAAGCTAAATAAATAATAGGCAAAAAAGACAAAGGAGATGTCTCAAGGGATAACACACAAATAATAAACAGATATATATATATATATAATGCTCACTTATCACTAATTACCAGAGAAATAACAAATTAAAAGCTCACTGAGAAATGATGCCACAGCTCTTAGAATACTATTACCAAAAGATAATGTGCTGGCAAGAACATGGGGAAGTGAAAAACTTGGTAGGCCATTGATGAGAGTGTAAATTAGTACAGTCATTTCAGAACCCAGCAATCCATCACTGGGTGCAAATTACTGAAATAAAATAAAATTAGTATGCTGGTGAGGAATCTCTAAGTGCATGTTCATTGCCAACATTAGTCACAATAGCCCAGAAACAGAATCAACTTATGTTTCCATCAACAGATGTGTGGATAAAGAAAATGAGGTATAAATAAAAACTGGAATGCTATCGGCTTTTAAAGAGAAGAAATTGACATTTACAACAGCATGGATGAAACCAAAGAACAATGTGAGCTACGAAACAAGCCAGAAACAGGCAGATTGCTCTTACATTTCAACTCTGAAATGCTGACCCCTAGGAGGATCACATGGTACCAGGGGTTGGGAGAAAGAAGTAAGAGCATGGGGATGAGAGAATGTGTTCTAGGGATAAAAATTATTTTGGATAAATATGCACAAGAGCTATGCATTGAACAAAGTGACTATATTTTATAACAGCACACATGAATTTTTGAAAAGTCACTAAAAATAAATTTTAAGTGCTCCCAACACACATAGAAACATCTGTGGGATAGTGCATTTCTTGGCTCAGTGGAACCATTCTCAGAAATATGCATATGTCAAAACATCATGTTATACATCTTACATATAAAACCTTTACTCAATTAAATTGTGATCGGTGTGCCTCTTATCCCAATATTCAGAAAGTTGAGGCAGGAGGATTGCAAGTTTGTGGTCAGTGCAGGCTAGGAAGGATAACACTATCTATAAAAATTGTTTTTTAACCTTCTATAAGTGAAAATAGTCTGTGTCACAAAATTAGTATTTTTTGTATGATATACAAGACTAGAAACATAAAATGCTAACAGAACAGCCTTGCTCATTCACCCCAGGTAGAAGCCATTTAAGGATAAAGGTGGCATCTAAATTTGATGAAAAAGAGGTAGGTAGTTCTGATGAAGACAAATCTCCAGTTCTCCTCAAATTGAATTTTGTGTTTCCTTCTTCCCTAACACCCACAATTATACCCCACAGAGACTGTAAATACTGGCAGTGATTTTTGGAGATGTAGTTATCATGGTGATGATAAATGATTATTAAATAAGGAGCAGCTTGATTTTTACAATATAGAGAAAGCCTAAAGTCTGCTAGGAAATCTATCATTTAATAAAAACATGGTTTTGTTGATCTAACCCTGACTTAGAAAAATTATGAAGTTATCTAGAAGTAAGGATATTTTGCATTTTTCTTTCAAGGTATATCAAGATCTTCACAATAAATGTCTAAAGATACCTCATTAGGGTTTGGTAGCAAGTACTTAATGTTGCTCAAAAATTTCTAAGAATGATCTCAGTTTAGAGGGAGAGGAATTGAGATTTTACAACATAAGCTAATAACAAGATTGCAAAATATACGACTGCATGTTACATAAAAGAAAACAATAAGGCTAAAGGATGTGAACCCCAAATAAAGTTATTTCATTTTGGACTTTATGAAACTGTTTAATCTTTTGGGGGGAAATGGATATAAAACATTTGATTTGGGAATCTGGAAGGCAATGGTGAAACGTGAATAAATTGGTGAAATCATACTGCTGGGGGGATGGATTACATGTGAGGAAAGGAAGAAAATGTATAACAGGCAAATTTCCTAATTATGCTAAAGATAGGGTGTCCTTGGTCATGTACCTTAGCACACAATTTTATTCCTGAGAATCATACTGTTGTTTTGAATATGTTTTAACCATTACATTCTATATACTGAGAGCTAATGCTCACCCATTTTTAGAAGACTTAGAATTCTGTTTCAGCTTCTCCATATTTTTTTCTAGAATTCACCTGGGACAGAGCCTGTAACACAATATCCAACTAACTAATTTTGAAAAGAAGCCTAACTAAATCCAACTGGCCAGACACATTTGCTCTTAAGTGTAGTGTGTGTGTTAATCTTCTTCTTAAATCTCATCATTCTATCATAATTTGTGTCAAATGAATCTGAGTCATGATGAGTAAGCTAAGATTAAATCCTCAATACCAAATTTTCCAATCAGCTTGGCAATGCGCTTTGGGCTTTTTAACATGCTATTTTAACCAGCACAGAGCCCCACAGTGCTAATTTATAGCATTAATCATGGCAGTTTTTTTTTTCTTTTCCTTCTGAAGAAAAGGTAGGCAGAGAGATCAATGAAGAAAGCAATTCAAAACAGGGCATGCTTCTCTGGGGGATGAAGGGGAGTAGGTGCAGGAGGGAGAGCAGCTTGGGGAAGGAGTGGGAAAGGGAGCAGTGGGTATGGGTTTTTTTTTTTTGTAAAGAGCATGTGACCACCTCTCAAGAGAACTGCATATGCAACGTAAAACTGGGACTGGCTTTCCTTGCACCACTGGATTGAACTGAATAGTATATTTAAAAATGATATAAAACTAACAGATCATGCTTGTGATATGTTTTGTTAATTGAAAGGGTGGGATGAATTTCTTAAAAGACTTATAGCCAAACCTACAGGCCACATTTCAATAACAAGTGATATAGAATATCAGGCTAATGGATCTCAATGTGGCTCTGTCACACATACCAATGTTTCAATGCCCCTACACATAGAATTGGGAGAACTCTGGCCCCAGCTTTATCGGTTTCTGTGCACGTTAAGAGGTTAAGTGCTGAGAACAGTTTCAAGAATATAGTAAATATTATATAAGTATTAGGTGGACATCATCATCACTATTGGCCACAACACCTGTCTATCATTTAAAATACAAAAGAAACTCTTCTTGTGTTACCTTCAGCATGAGGGAGAACAAAACGCCATTTCATTATACCAGTCATCACCAATTTATTCATCAGCATGTGCCAAGCACTAGAGAGCTAAAGGACATAAAACTATTTGTCCTTAGAGGAGTTTACATTGTAGGGGTATGATAGACAATAAACATATTTTTGTCATAAATTGTGAGCGCTATGGAAAACAACTATAGAAAGTCATAAAAAATTGCTTAGGGGCCATTCATCTGCCCCTACATTCAGCCTTGTTTGACAAAATAGCTTATCACAAAACCCTGTTTTCCCCTCCAGAAAACTTCTTGTGCTGACATTCTAGGTAACCGCTTCACTGAAATCCTAACTATTTGAATGAAACAGAAATAATCCAACATATGAACACATCCAGACAGACATATGTACACTGGCTCTCTGAAATGTAATGTGTATGCAATTTGCCGAATGGCTGCTTGTCACTTCCATCTGCTCCCATTTCCCTAGCACTTGAATGCACCACCAGGATGGAAAGCCTAAAAGCTAGAAAACAGAATTTAAACACTCAAACACATATGAGGGTGTGTTTTCCAAAGCAGCAGACCTCAAGCGAACACCATGGTAACTTCATTAATTCCTCAGCCAGAGTTGAGAGAAGCAGAGGCTGGGTACAAAGGCCACAGAGCATAAAAGACATTCCACTGCAGTCCTCATTAAAGGGGCTTAAGATAAGCTTGGCAAGCTAATGACAAAAATCTAATTTGGGTTTTCTGGACATCACCCAGAGTGAGTCCAAACATACTGCAACTCTACCATGTATACTGTCAAAGAGGGCAGCATCTCAGGGTCAATTAGCCCCATGGAGTTCATAAATCAAAGGCCAGGGAGGATATAGTCCTATTCAACCATATTAAATTGAAAAGCATGCCCTGTGTGTTTTGAGTTTGAGCTCTGGTCCTATTTAAACTGCACAGATGCCATAGGTCCCTAAATTAACAGTGGTTACCAAGGAAATGTTCACCAGGCTGCATATACTGAACAAAACATGGGCAGCTCTAGACACCACACTGTATAGGAAGTATCTTTGCCCTTTCTCTAAAAGCCCTTTCATAGTTCTACATTCTAGGCCCATCAAAAATGAGTCACAGCACTTATTTATGGCTATGCTACTATTCACGGGTTGTTCTAGTATATGACTATTTCAGTTATCTAACTTTTCCATCCCCAAATGTGTGTGCCTTGCAGTGAAAAGCACCTTACACATGTTCTTAATGTCCATGCCAATTTGTCATAATCAATCTAGGTTTACAGACAAGAGCACTGAGGATGCATGTAATTTACCCTGCTCCTAGTTCCTATTATTACAGGAACAAGAATATAAACTTTGCTAAGCTCATGTATGTAACCTGCTACCCAATGTGAGGAGGAAAGAATGCCTGTTGAGTGGATATAGGAATGAATGGATGCACTTCCTAATATCCCAAGTATTAAAAGAGATGATATGTACATGTAACCACCATATCTTTGAAGAACAGGTACACAATCATAGCTTAGTAGTTAGTAGTTTCAAAGGTTTAAAGGCACAACGCCCTGTACTCTCTCTGTTTCTACTGCACCTTTTCAAACACCTCACAGATAAAAGGTGTTTGTATGTTCCCCTCAAATCTCTTCTGTGTCTTGTGATGAATCCCGAATCCTTATCTTCCTGCTTCTGTCCCTAGAGTCCTGGGACCAAAGGCATGGCCACTACACCTATCTATATGCTAATTTATCAGGAAGTCCCTAGGCACTTCCCCATGTTTAGAGCACTGGACATCCAGGCTTAAGAGAGACCTCAGTTTCTGATCTCAGATTTTCCAATTCTGACCCACTCAATTTCCACCTAAGCTATAATAATAATAATACAGGAAGTATATGTTTAACTACTGTTAACAATGTGAGGACATTTTAGTAAATGTGTATTGAAAGCCAGAAACTAAGTTTATTTTCTTTTTGAAACCTGGTTAATATTCTGGATTTTTCAATAGCCTCATCCTGGGCCCTGACCTTGGATGCAGTGCTAGTTACAGAGAATGTCCCACAGATACAGAGCACTGTGTGCTTTAATCCATAAAGTCCAGAGAAGGATGCCAGTGTATTCTACCTTTCTTCTCCCCTCTCCCGTTGCAGTAGGATGCCTAAAGTAACTTGCTCTGCCTCATTTCTAGGTGTTAAGGCAATGTTTTCTTGTCCTATTCTGTTGCTATGAAATCACACAGGACAATATATAACAGAACTGATTTTGAGCTATAAAATGTTAGGGGTTGGAAATTAATAGAAAAACGGAAACTGGAAACATGTGTATTATGAACTTTCAAAGAGCCATTGATTTTCTCCTTTGCCTTACAAATTTGTACAAACACCTTCAAGACATGAGACATAAATGTATATGAATACAAGCTTAAGTAAGTCAATGAGTGCTATTTTAAAGTTCTACCAGTTGCTTTTTGTTTCTCTCTCTCTCTTTGTGTGTGTGTGTGTGTGTGTGTGTGCATGTGTGTAAGAGGCCAGAGCTCGACATTGGCTGTCTTCCTCAATCAATCTCTACCTTGTCATTTAAGACAGAGTTTCTTTCTGAACTTAGAACTCAGGTTGCTGGCCAATGAACTCCAGGGATCTGACTGCCTGTGCCCCCAGTGCTGGGACTACTGACCTGTATCATTGTGCCTGGTCTGTGCAGGTTTAAGGGATCCAGAATCAGATCCTCAGGCTTTCCTTACAGAACCTCTCTGGCAGGAGGATTTCCCTAACCTCTTGCCTGTTGATTTCTAGTAGATACTGCATTTTACATACTGGTTACAATGAGCACGTTTTTCATGATAATGGGTGTTGGGTTAAAGCATACGTTAATGCAAACATAGATGACCAACATAAAGAGTTTTTTTGCAGATGGGTAAACTAAGGTCCAGGGCAGTTAAAAAAAAAAATGGTTCCAGGTTAAACAGTTAACAAATCCTAAATTGAAGTGCACTTGCATAGAGCCTTGCTAACCAGTTCAAACCTCCTTATTCAAGATAGGCAGTAACCTATGGTAGCACATGTTACATTTATCTGAGAATCAGTTCAGAGAAACCACATCTGTTGTGAAATGTAAGAGTTCCTTTGGCCAGGATCCAAACTCATCAAGACTTTACAACTTCAAATAACCTCAAATAACCAGAAGCTTTCCAAGTTTTTCAGTGTCCTCAGAGAGTTTGAATCCCTAGGTTAGGGACACAGATCCTGTAATATAGGTAACTCAGGGTTACAAATAGGATTAATGGCCATGGTTCTTAATCTGGTAATGACTATTTATTCCAAGGGCACTTAGAGTGCCTACTGTGTGCATAGCACCTCTTGGGAAGAAAACTGTGTGAAGGGTGTATGAAAGGCTTACAGAGGCAGCTGATTTCCCTCAGGGAGCCTTCAATCTACACTTTGGGAAGGGACCCAGAATAACTAAAGCAGTAAGAATCAAATTAATCTTAGAATACATTAGCAATACTTACAAGAATTAAAAGTAAGTCAAAATTTCTTCAAAGGATTAAGTCCTTCGGCTTCAACTCAGTCAGACCTGCCTCCCCCACATGCCAATTAGAGTTCAAAGAAAAGATTCATACACCTCATTTGGAGATCAGTTGAACCTTGGGCACAAGTGATAAATCCTTAATAAGTCAGAAAGATAGATATATTTATTCTTAAAATTAACTAATTTTCACACCAAGGTTAAGTGATTTGCCCCAAGACAATTTACTGGGATGTCTGATAAGACACCATGGCCTGTCTCATTTGCTAACACTGACCCCACTCCCCTTTTTAAAGTGGCCCTACAGAAACCCTCACATGTGTCAATACAAAACACACTCATGCCTGAACACAGAAACAGAAAAGAAGAAAACAGTTTCCACTGAAACATTAGTCTCATGGGCAGCAGTGAGGAGAAGCCCAGACAGCAAAGGGAGCCGGAAATCTAGGATGCTACATCCTATGCCAGCACCTTGGGGTTTCCAGCATTTCCAGCAACTTCCTTAGCACACCCAGAAGTACAAAGGGAAAAAAATCCCAGATAATTTAACTTGTCAGCCAGGCACAGCATTCAAAGTCGTTGCTTCTGTGGTGATTTTGACGCATACACACACACACACACACACACACACACACACACACACACACACACACACGCTTTGAATCTATTACTGCTGAACTCTCTCAGAATATCCATACAACATTCAGCAAGTTGCCTTCAGCCACTGGAAAATAGAACCTTCCCAGGTTTTTGATATTTTTATCACAAATATGGAAATATATATGTATATATACATATATATATGTCAGGCACCTTTGGAGGGACATGTATGAATTTAATCTTTTAAAAAGTACAGAGATTATCTGCATTAATTAGATAGAAAACATTCCAAAACAATTATAAACTAGGGTTGGTGTTGATACAGAAAATCAAACGTTAGATACACAGTATCCTCTCCACACCTTGCATGCTGTTTACTTAAGCTCTGTAAAGCATTTCAAGTTCTCCTGGGCTAGTCAGCACTATATTAACATTTTAATAGCAAAACTGTAGTTAATACAGAGTCCTCGTTTCAGATTTCTTATGTTTCCTATTGAATTCCATTGTAATTTTGTTATGTCTTATGTAGGAGAACCCAAATCACACAAAACTTTGGGGATAGACATTAGCATAATTGAAATAATTAAATTTTTGGCAATTATAATTCTCACTTAAAACTAAATTAAATATGCCAAACTATAATTATGTTCAAATTTGCATCATGAAAATTATCCCCATTTTGCTCATGGCATCTTAAAATATCTAACAAGGGATCTTAAGCCCTTCAGGTTGAGTCAAGAGGCCTTATCTCCCCAGCCTTGGGGAGGAAGAGACATTTGCATTAGGCACAGTCACTTAGCCTCTTGGGAGAGGGGAGACGGCCCATTATTTCTTCACTGTGACGTGTAGGGTTGGTACAATAATCTTCAAATACCTGCAAATAGCAGTGCCATTAACAAGTGCAGAAGGCTAAAACAGACTGTAAAATATGAATGCTTCCTTTGCAGACAAGAAACCTTAAGCAAAGCAGGTCATGTTTTAGGACAAGGGTAATAAGAAACAAAGACACACACAGACACACACACAAATGTTGCAACATTTTGAACCAGACTCTGGAAAAAAAAAAACATCATTTCTTGACTTTGTCTTAAGAAATAAATAGAAAAACCACTTACAAAAGTGAAAGTCCATACAGACAAGTAACACTCACCTTTTAGTCCAGGGGATGCACAAGAATATTTAAGACTTCAAGGATTGAATCTTTATTATTTATTTGGGATGCAAAGTTAAAAGACAAAAATAGTAGATGTAGGCTGTGTTTTTAACTAGCCTTTCTGCTCTCCAGTTAAATGAACCAAATGGTGTGATTAAGCTTGCAAGATGGTAGTATATTTATCTTCATCTTTGGGGATAGTAGGTGGATATAATCTGTGAATATATTGATAAAGAAGTAGATTAGGCTCAGTGTACAGGACTGGCATGCTGACAAGGCACACAATGGATTTCTTACAAAAACATATGAATATATCTCCAGTTGAGTAAAATATTCACATTAATAAAGGAATAAGACAGAAGAAGCCTGGCTGACATCCCATCTGTTCTTATGAATTAAATTTAGCAATCATATGTAATATAGACATTCTGTCTGAATATCATAAAACCCTGACATATCCAGGCTTTTATTAGAAAGCTCCACAATGTGACTTGAATAACAATCTGTCTTAGCTAATTAGTATTTTCACTTTAGTGCATTCACTTCCAGACATATTGCTGTTTGCACATGGTAATTTAGGTAAACAGATCCCGTCCACAGCTGCATCAATTAACACTGCTAATCAAAACTGAATTCAGGTAATTAGGCACATTTATGCCAAAAATGCGTAATTTTGGGGAAAAAGCTAGATTCTTCAGTAATATGTCAATAAGTAAAAAAAAAATCTCATTTTGTTTATGAAAATGAAGAATGAGGGGAGAAAAAATATCATCATTAATATATACATCATGTAGACAGAGTAAAATTCCTAAATGAAATCTCACTCTTTAATTGGCCTGTATTTTCAGAAATTAGATGATATTTTTCATAAATGTTTTCCTCAATGTTTCCATATAGTGAAGTTGATTCATATCTGCCTAAGAGTGTAATCACCATCAAGTAAGATGCAAATGGTTAATGAATCCTCAAGGATTCATACAAGTTGGGGGTGGGGGAGACTCTGCTCACATTTGCTAATCTGTCTTGCCTCACATCTCCAGGCAGGACTCCTGGTGACTCATTTCACCACACACCTAAATCCGTCTGCCAGAAGTCCTAATCTTCCATAGTTTGAGTCATAAGAGCATCAGCCCACCTCCATTTCCACGCTATTGTCTTCTGAGTTCCTAACTCCACACAATGCCCTTTAATTAGACTTTAAATTTGTTTTCAGAATGGATATGATGAATTGTTCAATTTTTGTTTTGTTTCTTTAAAGACATAAACCAAAATGATAATTCTGAAGAACTATTCTGATCTGGTCAGAGAAACTGAACTGGGTTTTTGGCAAGGAGTAAGTGGGGCTGACAAGTGCCTTACCTTAAAAAAAAATCTGATCCAGAAACAATTTAGGATGTATCAGCCTACACACCTGTCTTCTATCAACAGCTCATACATCTATCTCTCTATTCTCTCAGCGGTTTTCTCCTCAGCCTGTGGTTTTCCTTTCGACACACCTGCCCTCTCTAATAAAGGAGGGCTTCACTTCTCTTAGCTTTATTTGAATCTTAAGAGGTTCTGTCAATCCAATGTAACCAACGTTTCCTAAGTTCCTGCCATGTGTTAGGAACCTCCTGAAACCCTGAGGGAGGATACAGAAATGTATCTACAGTACTCACACTCTTTTGGGCTACCTTCAGAAAGTTTGCAGACCAACAGAATCAACTTTCAGGAGGTAGAAAACTCATCAAGTAAAACTCTGTGCATTTTTGAGTCTGAAACTTGCTGGTCTAACCTTATGGATATTTACATTATTTTTCTTACTCAAGATAATTCTTTTTCTTCCTGATAATAAATTAGGAAATGAGAACAAACATTCTCTTGCTACACAGTATGCTGTCCTATCTTTACATTATAGGTTTCCAGCACAATTTTTACTCTTTATTTTTAACATTTATCAAAATGATTTTTTTCCACATAGCCTTTAGATAAATTTATCTTGAACAACTGGACTATTTTCTACAACCTGAAACCTGACAGATGCTGTCTTTGAAACACAATTTTAGTAATGGGAGCTATCAAATAGAAAGACACATTTATCAGCAGAGTGATGGAGTACAATCACCGAGAGGTGTAAAGAAGTGTGGCAAAAACACTTCTTGGTTAAAGCAAGTTCTTATGTACTTTAAATGAAAGAGAAGTAAGCATAAATCTTTCAAAGATAGATTTCGTGTGTGTGTGTGTGTGTGTGTGTGTGTGTGTGTGTGTGTGTGTGTGTATGCATGTCAAGGTCTGTGTTTGGAGGTCACAGGACAGCAGGGATTCAGACCTCATTCACCTTCTACTTTGTCTGAAATAGTGTCTCATGTTCACGTCTGCAGACCCTTGGCTAGCAAGCCCAGACCTATCCTGTCTTTGCTCCCCTCCTTCAGATAAGGATGTTCTGCAACTGTGTTAGACCTTCAAGTGGGCTCTAGATATCGGAACTTAGCTTGTCATGCCTGTGGAACAATCTCTTTACCCCCTGAGCCATCTTCCCTGTCACTGAAGATAATTTTTTAAGCGCTTACTGGTTGTTTGTCAGCAAAGTAAATGGTGTGATGATTTTAGTACAAATTGTATAGACAATGTCCAATAAGCCTCACCCGTGACCTGCTAGGTAAACATCATCTGAAAACTAGTACTAAGAAATTAACAACTCTCATTGATCTGGGAACCTAATAGTGAGGTATTTATCATTTTCCAAGTATATTCTTCTTTTTGATTATACCAAACAAATTCAAAGAAATAGTTCACGTAAGTACTATTAGTCATTAATTTTCCTCTAGTGTCTGCTGAAGAGAATAACATCTTGAAAGAGTTGTAGGGGACTGCTTTTTAACTGTAAGAAGAAAATCATGAAAAACCCTTAATTCTACAACTTTCTGTTTTTCTTTTGCTTGGTGGAATAAATCTACTCATGGGAGGCATATTCTTGAGGTTTGTGAATTTAAGTAGTTGACACAATACACAGAAAGGGAGAGTAAGAAATGAGTTAAGTGCAATTGATGGCCACTTTTTGAAAGTCTGATTTTTTTTTAAACAGAAGTATTCTAAACAAACATGTAGTCCACACAAATATCAAATGGATTAATCTTGGCTTATTAATGGCAAATGATTGGATTTCACAACTCCAAGGGAAAATGTCAGGGTTGAGAATAGTTAGATCAGAAAAGGAACACATTGTCGGAAAACAAAAGAAACATACACACACACACACACACACACACACATTTTTAAAACGCACTGAAGCAAAACCAACGCAGATCATTGCTTTGATACTCATCAACCTAGAATTTTATTCTGCCCTCCATTTCTTTTACTACCAAATCATTTTCCTAAACTAAGAAATCACCATGCTTCCTATGAGTCTCTTGCAGAGCAAAGGCTCCAGGTTATAACAGTATAGTGAAAGATAGGGTCAATACAGTGAACTTTAGCATTTTATGTCCACAGAGTGTTGTTATATTTGCTACAGTGTCTTCCTAAAAACTATATTCATTCATTTTTATAAGATGTCAAAGGAGGTTATGCTAAATTAGAAACAATTTGTAATTATGTCTGAAGAATGAATAGTGTGTTTTTGGGGGGTAAGCAGTGGGGTTTTTTTGTAAAAATTGTTTTTAATAAGCAAACAAGCATTAGCATATAAAAGATGAGTTTTTAAAAGTTTGACAGTTCAGTGTGCCAAAGATAAGGCTGGCAATCTGCATATTATCAGAGAGTAAGAAAACAATACATTTGTCTACAATTTATGGTGAATATTTGTCCCATGATTAAGAATAGGAAATTATCCTGGCAGCAAACAGACTCTAGTTAAACATATTGTTAATCTGCTTCAAGGTATTATAAGTCTCTGGAGGAGGCCAGAGTCGTTCTGCCTGCTGATTCATTTCAGTCCCCACTGTCACAGGATTTCTTCTGTGACTTTCTTCACAGGGCTTGTGTAGAAGCTTGTCTTTGAGAAGGCTGTTAAGAGCACACATGAAAAGCTTGTGCAAAAATAAATGATATCACCTCCAGTTCTTAATTTTATACTATAATTCATTGGACTTTTCTACCTTTACACATTCAGAGTGAATTCTTTCATGAAAGGAGAGAGAAATGAATTGCATACCATACGAAAAGAACATTTATTACCATTTTAATAGTTCACAGATTCATAAAAGGGGGACACATTCACTGTATGGATGGACCCAATACTAAAGAGAGCTGCTGGCTTTGTAACAAGAAAAGTGGTATGATCTGGGGAAGAACTTTTTTTGAAGCACTGTGAATATGCAAACTTTTCACAAAAGCTTTCAGATTTACCAAAGGGAAATACAGTAAATCATTATGTGAAATTCCAAAGAGATGGAGTTTTTCTTTCCTATCATGATGTTGGGCTCAGTGAACATATTCAGAAGAGCCATAGGCTGTAAGGAGATCATGGGAAAGAAATTGCAGATGTCAGAAATCAACTTTCAAGACTGCATAATAAGAAGCTATGGTAGAAGGCTCACACTTTGAGGAACAACTGTCTAAACTTAACCCTGGCATAGCGTTGTGTGCAGTGATCATTGTTGCTTTGGGTTAGGTTATTGACCAGTCGGTCATTCAGAACATTGCTTCGCTATGAAGAGCATTTATTTTCAATTGTTTAGAGCTAGCTGGGCTACCATGCCTCTATAGTAGAGGCTTTAAGGTTTTGTATCAGAAAATACCTGGGACTTTCCCTCCGTGGCTCCCAATTATGTATTCATTATTTCTAGATTTTTTTTTTTTTCTGCTTGTGCAATGCTCTTGTCAGAGCTGAGGTCCTTCCAAGACAACATATCATTGAGATATGCAAAAAAGAAAATTAAAATACATGGATTTTATTGTTATTACTATTTTAATGACTTGGGGCCTGCTTGATGTTTGCATTTAAATTAGACAGACTAATTCAGATAGGTCTTTTAATTTCACAAGGTTAATCACCCTAACAAAGATCAGTCAAACTTGAATCTTCAGTAAAATTACTATGGGCCCAATCACCTGCAGGACATTTATTATATTCCTATTTCCATGTGAAAGAATACATTTTATTCATTATGGGTCACTAGTCTCCTCTTTACATTAGCATATTTGACTAAAGGTATTAAATTCTTTTGGAACTCTGACAAAAGTTTGTTTCAATATATCTTAAGATGTAAATTTAAAAAGAAAAACAAATAACAATAAAAAATAGGCCTTCAGCTGTGAGTGGCTTTTCTAGCTCTCTCTAACCCTTACATACACTTGATAGTCATCAAGGTTCCCAAATGAGTACACACAATTAGAAGGTTTGGATTAAAACAGCAGTGTGGGGTTATAGGGACCTAAGCTTTCCACATTGCCTTAGACTATGATGATGCGCTACTCAGTTTTATAGATGAAGCTTATTGAAAACCAGAATTATTGATTTGGAGGGAGTACATGGTAATCATATTTGAAGAACAACAGACTACATCAACCCACTAACTCAGTCCATGACTGAATTGAGAGATATAGTGAGTGTCAGTTCCATGGAAGATGCAAGTGAGGGGGACTGTAGGTTAAAGAATAAAAGGGTCTCTATTATGATACATTGTGCTGTGAAAATGATCCTCAGGATATAATAAAATAATCAAAATTCTACTTTCAGCTTTTCTTTTTTGTTTTTGATTTTTTTATTATGAATAAAGTCATATTTTTTTATTCATGTATTCCGCTGCTGACCAGATTCATTAAGCCTTAGTGAAGATTCAAAAATACTTAAGTCAAATTATCCCACAATTTTGATAAACAATGCTTAAAATTATTTGCTTACTTAAATACTTCAAAACTCATAATTCTATGAGGTGATTATTTCCTATTTTGATAGCATAAAATTTGATTATCAAATTTTCAAATCAATATATTGAGAACATAAAGCTTTCTAAGGTTAGAAACCAGATCATGAAAAAGTTGAAATTGGGAATGTTTAAAACACATACACTATGCATTCCTTTTGAAAAATGCTGTAAGGTTCAAGAACTGCTATGAACACAAAAGACAGCAGCAATAGGCAAAAGTCAAATTACTGGTTTTTGTCATGATAAAATGAAATGGACTGGATTACAGGAAAGTGAAAGATCCTTAGTGTACGTCCCCAGTTCTATTGTACGTCAATCACCAGGATATTATGACAGTGGTGTGACACAGCATAAATAACCCAAACTTGCCTTTTGCATAGTCTTGAGACCCTTCCTTCCTTCTTTGTACTCCGATAAAGTGCACAGGCATGTTCACAAAGGCACATGGCTCTCCTCATCAATATTCACACTCATTAAATAATATGCGAAGGCTATAATTCGAGAAATACCCCAGAGCTTGAATATTCAATCAAGCCAAGCAAATCACAGTATAACAAAATACAAGTTAAAAAAAAAAAACTCATGGGCTGGATTGACAATGCAGAGGAGAACAACGTTTAGGAAACATTCTGGGGGTAAGAGAGGGCACTTGCCTTGTGTACAAAGCCCACCTCTCTCCAATTTGAACTCTTCTTCAAACTAAGATTGACTACGCATTCGGTAACTGCGCTCACCCTTTATCCCTCTTCTGACTAAATTAACACATAAAAGGAAGCAAAACAACTGCTTTTCCATGGTCAAGCAATAACATACAATGTTCCACAATATATTCCAATGATATTTGTTACCAGATATTCTGAAATGATTAAAAAAAAAAACCATCTATATAGAAAAGACAAAATGTTGTTCTATAACCCATTCTGAGTATCAAAAGCTATCTCATTATAGTTTTGAATTTTCAGATTTCTGAAAAATAACATCTTAAAGCTTTCAGAGACTGTAATACAAATAATCAAAACTGTGGATCTTTTAAGAAAGCATTCCAGTTACGAGATGGGAAGGAACACTCCAAACTACCACGCAAGAATCTTAACCAAAGAACCCTGGATGTAGAATTATAAAGAAAACATACCTTTGGCTGAACAACTCCACAATTCTTCATCTCGGCTCCATAGCTTTGCCGGTCCACCTGACGCAGAAGTCGACTCCAAGTCCCTTGTGATCTTGGTGACAATGCCATCATGCCACCGGTAAATTTTTTGATTAAACTTTGCAGATGTGGTAGCAACTTTGTTAATTATGATATTAGCCAGCTGGCAGGGACAATCAGTCACCCACTGTAAAGAAGCCAGACAAAGAGACATCTAATCATTGCGACCAGGGCAGATAAATTTTGTACCCTTCTCACTCGTGTCACAGATTCTTTCCCTGCTGACCCTCTCCTCAGCCATCGACTGTCAAATTTAGATTCCGCAAGCTCCCAGGCTTCCCTTTATCCCTGCCTCAGATCTGAAACTCCTGGTTATCAAGAAGACACACGTCACTGGCTGTCTCAGCGCAGGAAAGCAATCAGGTGAATACGACTTATTATCTTGCATTGCTTTCTGAGGACTGACAAGATTGATTTGAGACCAAGAACACACTCAGATCTGAGACATGGAGTTCCAAGGGTTCTGAGTTCAGACAACAGGCTTACTGCACAGTTCCAATAGGGGAGCAAACCTCAAGCTGTGCTAAGACTATAGAATGATGCACATTATACACAGATTATAAAGCACCCATCAGAGTTTCCTTTATCAAATGCCTTTCTATCTTCCTGTTCTGCTCTATTCTTCTCTAAGAATATGTCTCAGAGTACTATCCCCTGGAGACTCAGCTTCACAGCTGGGTAGCCTTAGATCAACCCTGGGGAAGCTATGTTCTGACATGACGTCATTTGTGCCCACTCTCTTTGGGCGTGGGGACATCTGTACAAGAGTGTTTCAAGTCTCCACATTTGGTTGATTTAGTCTAAAATCTTAAGAAAACAAACACATAGATTTGTGGTAATAAGAGGTTATACTCATTAGAGGTAGTATATGTGTGTAGGGAAAACTCCAAAAACCTCTTCAGAATTAGGAAGGTATTAGAATTTTTTAAAGATTATTTACATATTCATGTCTATGTTGATCTAGGTTTCTTCCTGAGAGCAATATAATCTTTAACCTTGATCTCTTGAGGCTGGCCTTTAAAGAAAATGAATCAGAAAAAGCAAAAGAACAAAGATGCTGAAAACGTCAGGGGATGGACGTTTGTCTGTCGTGGTTCAGTTTCAGGACAGAGACTTTGATGATCACTGTCAATATACTTTGCTTGGAAGTGAGCTCTTTCTATTGTTCTCAATGCCAGCTTTACAGCTGCTTGAGGTCTTAGCACACAGTAGTAACTCAAGTCAGATACACTGATGAAGTGTGGCTGCCTGGCCTATGCATATCATCTTAATAATGCAAAAAGTCACTCTTTTGGCCCTACATTGACCAACACACATTAATTATTCATATATTTATTTTTAAATTAACGATAAAACTCAATTCTAAAAAGGGAGAGTTAAAATAGGCACTTTTAAAAGAAAGTCAAATGTATCAATAATTCTCCCAGGAAATGAGTCTAATTCAGGATGTTACAATTTGTCTAAAAGGTTTTGACTCAGGCTGAAAAAGTTCTTTTTTTCTCTTAGAAAATTCAGATAATAAAATATATGAAACACAAAGTTTTTCATTGCTATAGAACATACAAGAAAAATGGAATGAATTGTATGTTTCTAAATAAACAAATTAATAAATAAATTTTGGCATCTGCTCATATGTAGTATGATGTGATTATGAGGAACACATAAAAAGTTGCCATTTAAAGATGAATACTAACTTCATATGATGCTTACAGAAAAGTGTATAAGGAAAAATGCTTAATAGAAACCCTAGACATCCCCATCATTCATGGTGGGGAGATGGAGGGGATCCATGTCAGAGTTAATATAGATGCTACATGAAATGTCCATATGTTTCTAGTTCTGATGTCATGGGCTTTTCTCTGAATATTTCAACCTGTGGGTAGTTGAATTCCTAGGCACAGAACTGGTGAATGCAGAACATCAAATATGTAACAGAACATGAGAAAGCGTTGTGTGGTTTACCATTGTGACTCTTCATTCTTGAGAGCAGCATAGAAGACCTCTACTACCAAACAGGTACAATAATCACCTTGACTACATGGAAGGACTTTGGTGCTAAAGCAGACAATATACATATATAAATCTTTTCCATGTGTCCTGAACTTCATTATGTAGCTTAATTATTTATCTTATTATAATATCCATATAAATAATTATTACATGTTTTTAGGTTTTCTATCAATCATTATTCAATATGCATGAAACTAAATGAGATGTTTTGAAAAAGAAAAATGTGGTATCTTCAGTTCAAAATGCCACACATAGATACGACCAAGATTAAAAAACTTGCAAAACATAAAAAAAAATAATTGGAAAAATATTAAAAATGCCCCTCACAAAACACACAAAATTTCAGTGACTAATTATAACTGAACTTAGAAAAAAAATGTCATTAAATACACAGGGTCCATTAAAAGGACTACATGCGTTTGAATTCACCATGACTGTCATTATCCATGAAGATGAGAATTCCCAGAAATATGGCAATTACACCATAAATGTGACAGAGAATGGACCACACTGAGAAAAGCCCCCTGCTCCTGCTTTGCTTGGAATGCACATTACTAGTTTGGCACTTGTTAATTTCTGCTACCCATGGCCACAAAGCCTGACATAGCAGAGCCTTCTACTGGTGCCTCTTATCATGATGGACTATTGTTATATAAACATGCCACATGGGTCTGAAATATTTTAAAGGCTGAAGCATCAATGAGGACAAGTCACTGTCCCATTGAAAATACTCTCCTGGGATGAGTATTCACTTGGGATCCACACAGACCAGTAAGCTTGACTTTGCTCTGGATGCCCTAAATTCTCTCCCATTGACTCATGGGACAGCTCTTTCTACCTAGCCCTCTGATGGTTCAAATATGTTTAATTACACCTCACATATGCATAAACTTCACTTCTGCATTCCAGAATGCTAAGCATGTAAGTAAATGCCTGGAAATCACTCCTCTGCTTGACTTATTCTCAGGAGTCTTATGTCCTGTTTCCTTTTTATTCTTACATCTTAACTTATTATCTCTGAGACTTTGGGAAAATTATTAAACCTCATGAGGACTGTTAGACAACAAAAACATTCTGTAATACTATGACAAAGACTGCACATAAAACATGCAAGTTGCTTATCAGACAGTAGGTATCTAATAAATGACCCATCATTAATACGGCAGCAATAGAATCACTGGAAATCAACACACTTTTTGAAGAACAACACAGGCTCTAAAGTCAAGCTTTGTAAGTGAACTAAAAGCCTAGCTTTCTCCATTAATAAATAACAACAATAATACAAGGGTTGATATCTACGTCAATGAGAAATAAGAATTAAATTAAAGGTGTAATTACAAAGTACCCCATAGTAAATGATGTTGCTAATTATTATTGCTCTGCCTTCTAGGCTAATTGGTTAGTGACTTGCTGGTCTTTAACTTGTTTCAGTCAAAACAAATAAGGACCTGGAAGGTGAAAACTGTAAAACCTGGGAATAAACACACGGTCACACACACACACTATATATATATATATATATTATATATATATATTATATATATATATAATACATGTGATGTATCTGCATATGTTCACAAATGATTGACAATGCATGGTAAATAGCTTAGATGTAGCACTATTTGTAATTTTAAAAAGTATACTATAATGATGTTATGAGGTTACTGAAATAAATGAAATTTTGAGATAGAGTTGTTTTTATATTCATTTTAAAGCAATTAACATCACAAAACCATATGTTATAAATCATTCTGATATAAAAATATTACATTTGATTTATATACTGAAAGACTATCTGTGACATTATGTCACAAATTGCCCATTATAGATGTCTTAATAGGGAAAGGTCTTAGAATAGGAAGAATTACTTTTCATGGTATAATATCCCAGATATACAAACTCTGGATGTATACTCACATACATGAACACATTTGTGTTATATTATAGTTGCATATACACATATATGTAGATTTAAAAATATTAACATACATAAAATCTTTTTAAAGAAAGATTTTTGGGAAGGATCGCCAAGGGCAGAGGGTGGATATGGAGAGACATGGAGATGAGGTGGATAGGATATATTATGTGAAATTCACAAAGAATCAATAAAAAGTTTAAAACAGAAAATTTGTTATACTTGCTTGAATGGGTAGTTGATTTCAACTTTTGTATAAATAGTGTTAGAAATTTCCATTTCCCCATAGCTATGAATGGTATTTTCAGCTTTTGTGTGCTTGAGTGATGAGCAGGAAGGTCATACAGCCTTTTATGCCCCTCGGTGCCATGGCAAGACCTCACTATTTCTTGCTTCAAAGCCTCATTTTAACACTTCTTCCAATACCATTTGTTGCACAGATTTATTTTCCTCATCCACTAAATGTTAAAATACTGGCCTGCATGCAGCCTGTCCTCTGTCCTGCAGCAAGCATCTCCTCTACCCAAAAATGCCTTCCTTAGACAAGGTTTCATTCAGAGTGAGAGACTGAAACTGAATTCCCATATTTTATTTGGTTCCTGAGTCATAACAAGTAAGGCGCTCTCTTCTCATGTACGGAAACTCAGATGTTTGTTGTCAAAAAGAGACATCAAGACCTCTAGATGTCGGAAGAATATAAAGCTCCTGGTGTGGCAAGTATAGCCACATGACACATGTTCTTTGTCTGTAATAAAGTGTGAACTGCTAACATCAAAGTCTAACATGAGCTTAAAATCCAAGGCATTCCTTGAAGTCCCAAATATACAAATCTGACAACGTAATGCTCATTACAAATATCATCTCAAGGACCCTCGCTATTCACCTTCGAATCTATCAACCATCACATTTTTTGGCACATACAAAAAAATATGTTTCTTAATTTTTAAAGGTGCTACTGCTAATTAAACTGCCTCGGGAATAGCTGGTTCTAGCCCTCAGAAGGTCTAAATTGATAAGGGGCAATAGTCCTGCGTAGCTTCAGCTGCAGCATTGTAAAGCATCTGCAGAACATAAAGGAGAAAGGTAATTGTTAAATGCATTAGTTCGAATGCTAGATGGTATGGTCAATACTTGAAGAGACATAATAACTAATGGGTGCTTTCATCAACATCATTGCCGCACCCTTCCAGTTCATTTTGAATAGTGGTTGGTAGTTAGTACCAGCTGTTGAGTATGAAAATTGCCATTGCTTTCAATTTTTCATTCAGAGAAAAATTTTATCCAAGAAACGGGTACTGTCTCATTATGTCTACTGGCAGAGAGAATATCCCATATACCCATTCTTCTCAAATTTAAATGGCAATGAAAAATACTGTTATTATTGTTAAGGTTTGGATTTTGATTCAGTAATTTTGAGTGGGCTTGACATTTTACATTTCTACCAAACTCTCTCGTGATGACAGATACCCCTGCTAGTGACCATGGAATATATTCTACTGTGAATGGTACAGAGAGTAAGAATACCATGCTTGTTAACAAACATAGGAATACTAATTCATGAAAGACCAAAGTATATTATTTTTTTCCTTTCTTACTTTACTAAGCAGAATTAGTCATTTTTCAGTCCTGAGATTCAATACAAATGTGTGATAAAAGCACAATTTTTAGTTCATTCCATGTGTTAAATCCTGGTAGATGCAAAGGAAAGAAAGATAAATGATTGTATAATTCCTAAAGAAAAAGGGGTCACATCTTCAAAGTATTTTTATGACACAATTTCTATTAACCTGAATTTATTCTCTTTCATAAGAATATAGCTGTAGTAAATATTCATCATGTTTGGCCCAATAACAAAATAAGGTATTAACACAATCGTTTTAAGAAACTTCTCTTGTACAACTAAATATTCATGTCTTTGCCTTATACAGCCACCTAAAGCTAAATAGTTTAATCAGTGAGAACACTGTAAGCGGATACAGCATGGCTTATAATAGTTCTGGAAGCATTTGCTGAGCTCCTGTGATTATTTATTTTTGCCAGAAGCTAATTCTCTTGAATTGCTTTAGGATAATTGTTTTGTTGTTTTGTTTTGTTTTTGTTTTTTTTTTAAAAAAAAAAAGTATGGGAAAATAATACTCTGAATTTAAAAGTCTAGCACTGAGGTTAAATTTTACAAGAGGATATATAATTTAGTCCCGTGTTTTGATTATGTTTTCCTTTTCAGGATTTTTTCCACTGAAACCCATAAGAAAACATTTATAGCATAGGCAAGTATAAGAGACTAAAATGATACTTGTAGAAAAATGTATTCATGAATCAAGACTCAGCCACATGTAAGCAATATTTTCTGACATTTATAATCTTTGTATTATCTATTTTAAATTATTTGGTGGATTTCATGATGTGTGTGTCCATGTGACATGTATGTGTATGTGCCATTTATATGTCTATATGAACATTCATGGCGGACAGGGAGGGTAGGTGCGTGTGTATAGTGGCCAGAAACTGATGTCAGTTGCCTTGAATGATTTTTGTACCTTATATATTGAGGAGGGGTCTGTTGTTTGATCCTAGAGATCACCATTTCAGCTAGTCTACCTAGCCAGTCTGCTCTGGAGCTCACCTGTCTCTGTCTTTGGAGCACTGGAAATACAGGCAGGCCTTCACACCCACCGGACATGAACATGGATGCTGGGACCTAAAATTTCCAGCCCTCATGATTATGTGGCAGGTACTTTACCAATATGAGCTATCAGCGCAGTTTCTTTGTGGCCTTTTAACTGGTTGTTCATGCTCAAGGTTCTGAAAAGGACAGTCACTTAGCAAACTCTGGGACCTGACTCTTGTCCTCTGAAGGTTCATGAGTATGAGATATGTTCAAGGAATGGTAATGCTACAGTGTGACAGGCAAGGAGTCTATGCAAGGGCATTCAGGGGAAAGTCCTTCAAGGAAAACCATTTTTCCGTCAACAAATTCAACACAAATGGTTTCTTTAGCATCTTCTCTGGAGATCAATGCAAAAAATATGGAGATTTAGAGTAACAGTTATTATATTTCACTGCTCAGTTACTAATAGGATTTAATATAAAAGTAAATGAGAAATAAAATAGATCATAATTGATAAGTACACAAGCCTACTCATGGCACTGCCTGTCAGTTTTAAAACAAATTCTGAGGTAGGAAGTTACATTTCCCTAAGTATTGCATCAATAGTCTGAATGACCATCATTCCAACACACTTTCAGAAACATATAAACCACGAAAAAACACAAATATAAGTAATTTTTATCTGTCCTGACCTATTTCGTATGGAAAAGGCCAAATAAAGTCTTTTAAACATTTAAATAGAAGAGAATCTCCATAGGCTAGAGCATGGGCATTTTATTTCACTATTAGCACAGAAATCAGGTGTGTGAGTTATGAGACAAAGCAAGCACAGATGAAGGAAACTATATGAAACACACTGAAATGACCCATCTTTGCTTGAGTAGGCTCTCAGTCTTTTCTCTCGAGCTGAAACACTAATTGGCTATGTAACTAAAACTGTATCCCAGTTGGTAGCAAGCTAGACATAGTAGATGTAAGAGGGAAGCTATCTTCAATCTATGTCTCTGAGCAGTTGTGCCTACAGAAAGATTGGGTAACCTTTCACATATCCTTCCTGCAGAGTTATTCTAAGCCTCCATATGAGAAATAAAAATAGCCTTGAAAAATCTGAGTTCAGAGTTGGAGATCGCACAGGAGCTTGAGGGTGGACCACAAATGAGCATGCCATAAAAACAATATTATAATTACGATAATGAATCAATTTCATCACATTTTCTTTTTATCTTTCACCATATCTAAGAAGAGCATGGATTCTGACAATCCACGGAGAGCTGTTGGTTGATTGTTCTCACATATGTTGGGATAAAGTCTGTGCTAAACAAAACAGACAAGGCAGCCGGCCACATCACCATCCTTCTCTCCAAGAGACATCTGCATAACTCTCAAAGGCCTCTGGCTTTTAAGAGACATCAATTCCTTGCTCAGTTTGAATTATTCTGACAGCTTTGACATTACATTATCATCACAAGTTCACGGTGTACTTAAGGAAAAATGAGGATCCTTGAGAATTAAAAGTAAAAATAATACAAGTTTCCCAACTGCTTGATCAATATCAAAGTAATTCACATCAAAACATGACACCTTAGAGATCAATCATCCATTGCTCTGTGTGCTTTCAGGGTCATGGCAAAAATAAACGCCATATATATTAAGTAATTTTGAATAAATCTTTTCTTAATATTTCTCTATTTCTATTTCATACCAGAACTTAATTATATATTTTTCATTTTAAAGATTATTTTTAAGGTACTCTACTCTGAAACTGATTTTTATGTATAATTTGTTCCTGGTTCATATGATTTTTCTCTACAAATTTCCTCATTCTCATAAAATAAGAATCATTTTTAAAAAAATGTTTTAGTAGAATCTCTAAGTAGTTCTTTGTTTCCCCCCACAATGTGATCTATTAATAAGTTTTTATGCTGCTTTACCAACTTACCAAATTACAAAGACTGATAATTGTCACTTTCTTTGCATGTGACTGACCCTACTCCATCAAATACATACATACCAGTTGGTACCTAAATACCCTCGAATCTTGTAATCTTTTCCAGAGTAGTGAATTAAATTGCCTCCTTTTCCCCCCTTTTCCTAGAAAGCTCACCATGTCACAAGGAAATTTTTAAAAATGATTTTATCTGGGTTTTAAACAGCAATGTTTGTTGTTTATATAATTCTGGGTTTATTTGAGGAATACTAGCTAGAATTAGAGTTTAGAAGAGAGCATTGGGGAGAAAGATGAAACAGATGTGATGCACGGTTAAGGTCAAAGAGTCCCATCAATTCATTCCTGTAGTCAAAATCCAGCTGAGCCTCAGAGCCTGGGTTGCTTAACCAGAAAGGTTGGCTGAAACAGAAGGATTAAACAGGTGGGCTGTGTCTTGCAAGGCAAGGGAGGGAAGACCCCAGGAGACACCTATAAAAATGCTTTGGACACTCATACTTGCTCCTCCCCAACCAACCTAAAGGACATTAATGTGACCAAAGACACACAGGCTTTAAAGAAAGGAAAGTGTGTCTGGTACACATGACTTTCTTCTTCCAGATAATTTCTTCCCCAGCAAGTGGCAAATTAATAAATTATTTCCATGTCTCCAGAGTGACTTATCCAGTGTGAAACTTTCAAAGAGAGGAAATAGATGAAGAAATGTTCCCTGGGCAGTGAAATCTTATTGGTTGATAGCTACCAGCTACCTGTGACTTCATCTTCCTCAAATGAATGGTGCTTTTAAAAAAAAAGTCAGCCTTTTAAACATTTGCCAATATCATTTTATTTTGCAGCCTCTGGCAGTATTAATTTTAGTCACCTGAATAGGAATTCAAATGTTTTATAAATGTATTGCCAAGTTCTACTTTATGTCAACACAAATCATTCGAAAGACCTTAGTGCGGTGTTAGATTGTAACTACTGATGGCTTACTCTGAACATTAAAATATTTTTTAAGAAAACTGAGTTAAGAGGCTGGAGAGATTGCTCAGTAGTTTAGAGCACTGACTGCTTCTTCCAGAGGATCGGGGTTCAATTCCCAGCACTCACAGGGCAGCTCACAACTATCGGTAGTTCCAGTTCCCAGTTTCAGGCAAACACCAAAGCAAATAAATAAAAACGTTTACAAAGAAAGAAAAGAAAACTGAGTTAAAGTTAAGTAAGCTGGGTCTTTAGCAAGATAGTTTGACAAAAGAGTACCAGCATTGTTTTGTAAGATAAATTTCAAGTAACATCTAGAAACTAACTTTGGTGTGGATTAACTTTCTCAAGCACTGAACATTCTGGGATTTAATATGCAGCTAACACATTCAAATAAACAGCAACCATTAGCTTTTATTGCATTCACCAAAATAAGGAACAGCCAATTAGTAGCTAGAGCGACATGGTCTCCCTGGAGTGGGGTTGAAGTGCAGGCTTTGGCTTTCTGGTGGCATTATTATTCATTTCCTCTTTCAACCATGTTTGTCAAGGATGGATTGGCTTTATAAGACAATGTGAGGGACATAGAGAAGAACCATACACAAATCACAGACAACAATGAGAAACCCTGAATGCCACATATGTAAAGAAAGAGACGCCTATAAGGGTAGACCATTGTGGAAACCATCCAGAGGTCACATGTAAGAAGTGAGGTTAGGCTGGGGACATAGTGACGGGAGACAGATAGAGCAGAGTGTTGGATTTCCCAGGGGAAAGAGCAGATGTAGAATGGAATATAATATATAACTATAAGACAGTAGGTGATTCTGTTTGGCTAGGGAGTAGAGAAAGGTGCCCAATAAAACAAACACAGAAATCAGTACAAAGAGGTTACAATACTCTGTAAGCAAATTAAATCTTCTATCCAGATTTTCCTCAAAATTCAGAGAATCACTTGCCAGGCATTCTGCTCAAACTCACAAGTTAGCAGACCCATTACAGACCTTGAGAGTCTAAATCTTCGGAAAGAAGATATGGCGACTGGAGATTTGAACACATCAACAGAATACATTGCTCCAATATCTGTGAGGCAGCAGACAACCTTAAGAGCATTTTGGATGATGAGAAATAAGAAAGAGATGATAGAAACTTTGGGCAAGAAGCTTAAACCTCCCTATTTTTTTTTCAGGGATATAGTGACTTGTTATTTTTGCCCAAAGTACACATCAGTATTTTTATTTTTCTTAGAAGATAAGCCAAAACCTCATCAGATGTCTCTATGTTTTAATATTCTGAATTATTTTTAAGAATGACTTTGACAATTATCTGATATCAGAAGGATACTTTCATAAATCCATCTTTTAACAGAATCTTTCATTCTGCTTTTGATAATTCTAATTTAATTAGCATTTTGGAGGTATGACTTAACTCTGACCATTCAGACAAATAAATGTTAGGTTTGGTGACCATTAGATAAAATTAAGAGAGTATCCACAGCACTGTCACATTGGCTCAGAAAAGTGATATTAAATGAAGATTCTGGAAAGAAACAAGTATATCCACAGATAGGGGCTTAGTGTGATCTACCTTTTCAACAGCCATGTGAGAGTCAGATAGTGTGTACTCTACAGCAGCAATAAACAGAGTGCACAATCCACTTTAGCAAAGCAGCTACAGTCACATGACAACACATAATAGACAGACAACTGAAGGTTCACATACATGTAACATGGGAGACAATTAGTGAGTGCTTCAGAAAGAAGTAAGGTAAGGAGACAGCAGGACATGCTTACTATTAAAATCTATGCAATGACAATATTAAATTCTGGAAAACATATGTGCTACTGTGAAACAATATTCACTATAAGCCACTTGATTTGAAAGAGCAAATTAGATTGAAATATATCATATAACTTTCAAGGTAAATAATGATGTGTTCTCCAGGCTATTGATGTCTGAGCCTCAGTTTTCAGAAAATGCTCCATTCAGAGTGGACAGGGAGAGTTGGGGCAGTATCATTTCCTACTACAGATTACATGCTGCAAAATCATTTTAACTTTTTAACAGTAACAAAAGTGCTTGTTTTAAAAAAGGAACTTGAAGGCAAAAAAATGCTACCATTCAAGCACTTTAGAAATGTTTAGCTATTTGGAAAAAAAATAAATGCTCATCAAAGATCTTTTAAAAGCTTCAGACAATAATACCAGAAAGATGGAAAAGAGAAGGGGATCTGGCCCCTGTTCCTTTTGCTTAATTGAGCGTCATATTTTAATGCAATTACAGCCTTTAAAAAATCACTTTGAAAAGTTAATAGATATACATATTGACTTCTACATTACAAAGAGCCTTTTATCTTAATTAACTTATCATTTTTTTCATTGATAGAAGAGAATTTGTGTTTTAAGTTCTCAAGAAATAGAATTTGAAATAAATACTTACATATGGTAACTAAATTCTTAGACTAAATTCTGCCATGTTCTTATTGGATGACTAAGGCTACCCTCTACTCCCTCCTTGACTTAAGATGATGAGGTTTCTGGTTCTCATCAAATACTGTAGCTCAAACAGAAAGCACTTCATAGCAATTCATCCTGAAGAGGATGTCCCATAGATACTGTTGAAATCTGTAATTCTATACTGAACAAGAAGGAGACTTCTCTACATTCATCATAACAATTTAAAAAATAACATAACCAATTTATGAACTTTTAAGGTTAGAAAAATGTCTTTGAGAATTTAAATATTTTCATAAAGAATATAATTCTGCCACGAAATTCTCATTTTTTCCACATTTTTAAGTAGTGGATTTTTATCAGAGTTTAGTTTAATTCCAATGTTAAGAAACATAAAGAAAAGGCTAAAATATCAAATGGTTATAAAACAAATTAAGTCAATATTTTAGATATTTTTAATATAATAGCACAGCTGATATACACATATCCCTCACTGGCTATTCAAGACAAGGAACAGTTTTACCTGTTCTAATAGGAAAACACTAAAATAAAAACAAAACAAAAACAACAACAAAAAAACCCTATGATTTCAGGATTCCATAGGGTAGAATCACAATAATCAGTGTCCCAACTTTATTATTTTATTCAAATTACTTTAAAAGTCATATTTTAAAATGTGGGCATACTTGAGCAAATATTCTTTATCCATTAAGTTACTGCATACAAATTTCTTCCGTAAATGTAAAACATTTCATTGAAGGAAATGAAAAGGTAATATCAAAGATGTCTCTAATCATATGATAAAAAGAAATTGCCAACTCTAGATTTGGATGAGCTATCCACAAATCTATAACAAATGGAAATCTATATCTGTCCAGTAAAGCTGACCTGACTTTCAGAGAGTCATGGAATCTAAAGAACATTCCCCTGACACTTCCCCCGGACATTCTATAGGTATTTATTTTTCAGCTTCAAGCAGGCCCTCTTTTTTCCCAATTATCCCACTCCTGGGGTTTATTACTCTACAGCAAATATTGATTAAAAAAAAAAAAGTAGAATGCTAGTATGCAGGATTCCATAGCACACATTAGTAGCTCAAGACACATAGCCTACTCTGTGTTTTGTTATTGAAGATTTTTCTGAAAACTAAGGCTCAGTCAGAAACATGTACAGGCACACATCTCTGATTAACTTACACTTAGATGACTTATTTCAGCCTCAGTTGCTCTTTCAAATCAATTGTTTATCTTGAACATCATTTCACAGTAGTACATTTTTTAAAAAAAAAATTTGAGATGATTACTGCATAGATTCTAATAATATGTTGTCCTAATATCTATTTTCCTTACTTTTGTTCCTGCTAATAGTCTCCCATATTTCTATAAGTTAATGCTGTCTGTTATCTGTTCTGTTGTGTTCTTTTATGTAACTTTGTAGTTGCTTTTGTAGAACATCTCTTTCATTCAGAAACCGGGAAGCCTGTTAATTTAGCAGATATTTAGGGGCCTGTAATATATGATGCTATGTTGGGTATGATGCTGGCTGATGCATGTAGAAAACAGAAAAATAGGTACAATCCTAAGCAGGCATAGACTGATACTTTGTTTCTTGTTTCAGAGAAAATAATGCTGTGTTATCTCTTGGCAATATTTCTACTTATACCACATTTTGTTTCAATGTCTCGAATATTAACTCTTTACTTCCAATGCCGCTTCGTTTCCTCTAGTGCTCTACATAATTTAATCCAGTGACAAGGCATGCATTTTTTTATGATATAAGCAATACTTCTTAGATGTTAAATTAAAGAGCAAAGCAGAATAATTAAAACATATTAATGCTTGGTCTATCTAGTTTTATCCTAGCTATTAAAAAATTAGAGTAAAAATAAAATCAGTTGAATTTTAAATGTAAGTTGCATAAATTACATCAGAAAAATTGGCTACTACCCATAGGCTTGTAACATTTGAAATGAACTTTCCATCGATCATGATTTACCTCTGCTCTACTCAAGCATGCTCAAGTAGGCTGGGTATCTATATCATGGCTTCAGCTCTGAAGGCTATGCCTACTAACCTGCTTCAAAGTACTCACAGAAGTACTTTTAAAAACTGACATTTGTTTGCTCCTACAGTGTTTGTACTGCTGTCAAACTTTTCTTTTTGTTTTTCTTGAAATACTATTTTTACCTCATCATCAACAGAAGAATTCATTAACTTCATTATTAATTCATATTTTATTTAATTTCTGTAAGGCCCATGTTTGTCTCACTGCGATCAGCTCTCTTACTGTGTGTGTTCCATAAAATATAATCAATCTCTATTATGGTCATGAAAATGGTATTTGTCACTTTGCTGAGAAAAAAATCAATATATCATCCAAGGCTGAACAGGCATTTAATGCAATGAATTGAAGACTATTAGAGAAATTTAGCTTGCCTAGAGACTAGGACAAACTAATGGAAATCCAGAAAATTCACTGAAGGGTTTACATGGATGTGCCATAAAAATTAATAGTGGGACATTAGAATAACCTGTCATTTCTAGTCCTGAGCAAACACAAAAATGCATTTAGAAAGTCAAATCTCAGAAGGTCACCATTTAAAATTTAAAAAATAAGGTGAAATTCATGTATCACATACTGTTTCTTTGAACAGTGCTGCTAAGTAAGAAAAAGCTCCATTTTATTTTTCTGTAAAATCTACTGGACAGATAAACAACTTTAAAATTGCAAAGCCTGAAATGTCACCACCTATAGCTGTATTTTTATGGGAAAATTTGTTGGCTCTGGGGGCTGTAAACATTGCTCAGTCGGTGAAATGCTTGTTATACAAGACCTGAGCTTCCAAACCAGAGCCTATGCAAAAAGCCAGAGTGTGATGACACCTGCTGAGAAATCCCAAGAGCTAGATGAGCAGAGATAGGCAAATTCCTGGAGCTAGCTGGCAGCCATTCTAGCTCCCTTGGCGAGTTCTAAGCTGGCAAGAGAAACTGTCGCAAAAACAACAAAAAATGTAGATGGTACCTAACGAATAGGAGCTGCAACTGGCCTTTGGCTCTACCAGGACTTGCATGCATACATATGCAAACACAACTATCTACCCAAAATTAACTAATTAATCAGTGACTTAATTAGTTAATTATGCAGTTTCCTAATTTTGAGAAACTACACAGTATACAATAAAAATGGTCTTAGAAACTTGGAGACTTTCTGGCACATGAGGCCCACTTGCTATTCAGACGTACCCTTGACCATGTTCTTCTGGTGTCTACTGAATTATGGTCAGCAAAAAATGAAGTTGGGATGTTTTATCTTGTTTACAGAATAAATCCTGTAGTTAGATTCTTGGTCTTCGGCTAAAAATCTACCATCTTTAAAAATAGTTATTTATTAATTCTAGTCTTACATTTTAACTTCAGAAACTCAATCTGTTACTTGTTCTTTAGATTGGATCCTCCAAGTTCAAGTATGAGTTCTTCTGACTCTTTGCTGGTCGTAACCTATCGAGTCTCTTTACCCACTATTTGCAGACAAACCAGGTTTCTTACGTTCTCTACTCAGGAAATCGGTCCTTAAAAATCCAAATAAGGGTTTTGGGTGTGCTGAATATCGCCTTGCTGATTTAGACGATAGCTAGCATAAAGTTCCAATAGCTAACATTAGGTTAAGATACATAAATGGTAGGGGGTTGAGCACAAAGGAATGTCCTGGTTGAGCTAGCCATCCATCATCGGTTCAGTTACTTTCCACTATAGAGCAGTGGCTCTCAGCCTTTCCAATGTTGTGAACCTTAGTACAGTTCCTCATGCTGTGGTGACCCCCAAACATAAAACTATTTTCATTGATTCTTCATGACTGTAATTTTGTTGCCATTATGAATCATAATGTAAATATTTGATATTCAGGATATCTGTTATGTGATTGTGTAAAAGGTTGTTTGACTCCCAAAGGGACAGCGATCCACAGGCTGAGATAGTTTTCAACTCCAAAGTAAACACCACTCTCTCCAGGTTAATTAATTTTATTTTAATCTTGTTTTAATTAGTTATTTTATTCGACCTTCTAAATAAAACCCATTTCTGTGGGAGACCATGAGACATGGTAAGACAATATGATAATATAAATAACATGCAAGTCAGGTGTCTTGGGGTCTGAACCATACTTTCATTTTACTAGTCCATATGACCATCCTTAGAGACTTATAAGATATTGTAGAAAAGAGCAGAGTGAAAAGGCTTTCCCGAATAATTTTTCTCTGTCCTCATGAAGAGGTGACATACAATTTCCCCAAAATTCAAACTGAAAAATAGAAAATGCTGCATTGATCTAAAAAAGAAAACTTATCCATTTTCCTAATGGAAATGATGCCAGCAGACCAGTAATGAGTTAAAATGTTAAACGTTTTTTTTCCATTTTAGTGCTGCAGCTGAGCTGTCTCCTTTGTCCAACTGTGGTACTGGTGGGTGTCACAAAGAGTGAACATTCCTGATTAATATTGATTTTACGTGTTCCTCTGCAGCAAGTTGCTCATGGTGTGAAAAAAGATGAAGGAGATTCTAACCAAGGAATTTAAGCAACTGCCATTTTGGTGAAAATGCTCCTTTCACATGGGGTAATTGTGTACTGAGAGAAATGAATAACCAGCTCTTTGAAAAATGGTATTATGAATATACAATGTACTGAGCTTTTTAACGACCATGGAACTTTTCTTTTTCAATAACAGTGAGTGATAGCCCATCTTTATCTGCTACAAAGCTGTGGGTGCTCATTTCGTTTAATGGCTTGCCCAATTACAAAACAAATAAGTGACTCACAGAAATCACTTATTAGATGGCAACAATGGGAATGGAAGGTCTTATTTTCTCTGTGTGCTTCATCGGCCTCTCATTTTTATAACCAGAATTTCATAACACCTTCATCAATTGCTGGCACCCTCAGAAAATGCTTCTGCTGGAAGTTTCACTAGAAATTTCCACCAGAATTACATAGTTGTTTTCATTTACTAAGACGTGAAAAAAAAAATACAGCCAATTAAATGAATTTCTTTATATTTAACACTATGGAGGTTTATAGGAGTTCATGCTTAAATATGAGTTCTCTAACATAAGTCCCAGAGTAGAAATGAGTATACATGTATATTAATAAAGATTAGCTCCTCATTAACTTATCCAAAAAGCTGTATTGATTACCCACTCTGTCTCCAGCACTGTTCTAGATGATGTGGATTTGACTAAAGGAATTATGATCTGACCCTTCAGGTCACTGTGTAAGGCAAATTGAAAAACAAAGCTTCAGTCACTTAGGAGGGATTAAAAAATAGCATTACAGAGCCAAATAAGTTTGCAGATGACCACAGATCCTAAAAAGATATCTCTACCATAACAGTCTCTCAACAAATACCAGTTGACTGGCTGAACAAGTGAATGAATCATTGCTGGGAAATCATTACAAAAGCACAATGGAGACACTTCTGCATCAGTAAGGACACCTATGCAGGGCATGTGAGTGATAAATAAGGAGGAATATCTGGCCTGATGAATATTTATTTTTAAAATATTCTGACCTCTTTGCATATGAGAAGAGATAGAAGGGGGGAAAAAGGCAAGGAAGAAGGTATTGGGTTGAAGGCTGTGAAGAGCAACGGAGAGGTAGCAAGGCCCTCTGGATTGTTGCCCCATGGGGATATGATTATCAGATCGTTTTTCCTATGTGGCATGTTCTCAGTCAAAATATGGAGAGAAGCACAAGAATTTTTATGCATATTTCACTGAGACTCTGAGATGTGAAATGGTATATTTGATTTTAAGTGGTTGGGGACTGAATAGGACCAGCAAGTTCAGCATCCCTCACACTGTATCACATCCCACGGAATGTATTAATGGAAAGGCTTTTTATATGTGAAGGCAGACCAGCAAATTTTGATGGCAGCAAACTGAAGGTTAGACTTCAGATGGCTACAGAACAGAAGCTCAAGGAACATTCCACAGTGAAATCTTCATGAATAAATCTGTAATGAGCCCTCCCCAGAGGTCATTATTATCCCATACCATCTAAATACAATGGGAAATGCAAGAAATTACAAACATAGCCGCTACCATAAAGGATTAACAATCCCCTAGTTAAAACCCTATTCAAAAGATGAACTTTCTGAGAATTCATTTTGCTTTAAAATCTCAGGAAAATGAATCCAGAGACTCTTGCTTTGCTTCGCCTATGTTGCCTTACACAATGAAGAATCTAGTAAAAAGAAAAAGTTGATTCCTGTCTAAATATTTGCTGTCTTTTAAAGCTGCCTTGGAATAAATTAAGTCTTTCTGCCTACACCTCTGAAACTAGAGCAGAGAAAAGCAGGGTAGGTCGAGAGTGTTACGTCTCTGCCCACCATGCCTTTCTCTTTGCTTCTTCTGTGTGTTTATGTTTTACCCCATTGTCCTTCTGCCAGCCTTCTGGAAGAGCATCCTCCTCTGGGTAAACTGAACAAATCTCTTCTCTACCCCTGATCCCAAGCTCTTCAATGATGCCAAGAAGAGTGAAGTCCTGGCTGGAAGCTACCATGACAGGTTAATGGTCTTGGGCTTTAGTGTGACACTATAAGGCTTGTAAGCAATGCCTCCATTTGCATCTTCTCATCTCCCTGATCTGCCTTGGTATTCAAAGCAGATGCCACACATATCTCTAGCGCTCTTTTCAGTGTTCCCATGCCCATCTTGCTCCTTACTGCCTGAGTACCAATGAACCTCAGAGGTAGGTTTTGATTCAGTTTCTCTACTGACAAATTTAGCTTCTTTCCTCTCATCTTGGAAGAGGGTGATATTCTCATTTTTCCCTGAGGACCCCCTTTTAGCCCTAAGTAGCTGTGTAGGCCTGTGTATCTTTTCTGCTTCTATTTCCTCACAAGCACCTCCTCCCCTTAGAGTGGCCATCCTTTCTCAAGAGGCTTCCACTGGTCCTATCATCCCTTGTAGTAACTATTGCTTCTCTTTTTTTACTTCAACAGCAGACTAGTAGGAACTATAAGCCACCTACCATTACTGACTCAGTTTCCTCATCATGTCATTGTTCTATCCCTTTCTACTCATCCCTCCTTTCCGAGGTAACTATAAACTTCATTTCTCATCAAAGCCTGATGCTACTGGAGCCTGTCTTTCTACTACTTGTAACTTCATGAACCTTGACCTGAGGGCCCCTAAGGCATCACATCCATTTTTGCTCGGTTCTATGTTGTAATTCCTATCTAAGTCTTTTTGATTTGTCCTAGATTGGTATTCTTCCATTCTATTGATCCCAAAGACTGACAAGGGTGATAAAGTTCCAACTGTGCTGTGGCACGTCCCCATGTTCCTATTCATTCCCTTAGATGATGGGTCTACAAATGCATGGCTGATACCACATAAGCACCAACCCCTTTACCTAGTTAAAGGGTTGAGAAGTAGAAATGAAAAAATAGAAGGTTATACTTTCAGGTCAATGTGCTAGTGCCGTGCTATAAATGTTGACATAAGAAGCACATTTTAAGAAAACTGGTCTTTGATGCTTAGTTTAAGCTGCATCATTAAAATGAGTGTCTATGCATCCAGGATTAGGTACTTACATCGACTTCCAGTTATCTTAAGATTCAATATAACTTATACGGAACCATAATAATAAACAAGCTCTGCATTTCTTTCTCAGCTTAAAATTCCTAGAACTCCATTAAAAATAACCACAAGTGTGTTGTGCGTTTGTGGTTTGAAAGAACTTTCAAGTGTTGAGAACCAAGAAAAAAAATGAGTTTTGGTTTCTGAATGTTCAATTATTCATGGAAATATGGAACAGAACAAACAGGAGGGGTGAATGAAGAGGAAGTCAAACCAAGGAAATGCTCTGGCCTCTGATCTGGAGTCTGAGGCAGGGCGTGAAGGAGGCATCTGAACCTTCTTAATAAGGGAGTGGCACATTCAGTTCTCAAATCTGACTCTGAGGGATGCATTAAATTTTATAGATGAGGGAGGAAAGATGAGAAAGGAGGCAGGTTTTAGTGGGAAGATGTCTTAGCTGTCTAGAGGCAAGAATCATGAAATTTGCCATCTATGTGACTCAGAATTCTAGCCTCATGTTCTTTTTGTATACAAAAGAAAGAGTATGGTTCATTATTATGATATGGACACTCAGTTCAAATGGTTGGGAATATATGGGAATTTATGACTGACTGATTTGCCCATATAGATCTGTACCCAAGGGCATAGTCTAATGGTTGGTTATAATTTGTGTCTCTGTCTGTCTCTCTGTTTCTATGTCTCTGTGTGTTTGTGTGTGTATTTCCCATTGCCTCGTATTATGTTAGTATTTGAACTAGACAGATAAGTCTCCAAACATGTTTAGTATCTGAATTCCCAGCTGTAACTTGAAATCTTTAAAATCTTTGGCCCAAGACAGAGCCAAGGTTTTGTTTTTAAAGGAATGCCATTTTGACAGGGACAACCCATCTTAACAAATAAAGAGCAGCTGACATTTAACAAGGACTGTTTATCAGCACCATCTCAAGTATAACTCTATTCATGTGAAAAATGTAGCCTTCTGGATGGGGATGGAATATGTGTCAGAACCGAACTACTGACATCTGATATCCACCCAACCTCCCTCTTGGCATATACAGAGATTTGCTGTCTTCACACTTTAGCTGGCATTTCCTGTAGTGTTGGTGTTTATGACTGATTCTCCAATTCTTTGTGGATCCACGGATGTCATGTATTTGCCAGTAAATACAGTAGCCTTGATGGCTCATATGGGCATGTGATAAACATCCCTTCTCTTTCTGGACCCTGTCTGACTTACAGTTAGCAGTGTGAATGGAGTTTTTTCTTGAAGTTCTTATTTATTTTCTTTCTTACTTAAAAGAAAAAAAAAAAGCAAAAACAAACAAAACCCTCTAATCTCCAGTGCTGCAAATGGAACCAGAGATCTTTCATATGCTAGGCTGGTATTCAACCAATGAGCCACAATTTCTCCAGATCCCTATAATCTCTTTTTTAAAAAAGGGAGAAGGGGGGTTAAGTTTATGTAGAGTAAGTGCCAGCTTACATATATTTTCTCCTGTGGATCTCCGATGCTAAACCTACAGTTTCCTTCTAGCCATGAACTATTTAGGTATTTTATGGATCATTATGTAGAGATGTAGGGAAACAACATAAAAGCATAGGCACTGTGCTGAGAGATAGCCCAGGGAAAAGAGGATGTGAATAAGGAATCTATGAGTGGTCATCTACAACTTGTTAAATTTCTTGGTAGTATGCTTGGTAGTATGAAAAGTCAATCTTGTGCTGAAGCATTTTTTTGACTCTAACCATCTAAGTTTGCCATCACTTCTGAATTCTTTGGGATAGTCATTCTTTTTATTATAGCAAGTGCTATTATATTCTAAATCTATCTTGGTATCCTCACCAACCACTTCTCTGTGGTGGCGAAATTAAGTGTTCACAATTATGTCTCAGAGACCTTAACACCCCACCACTACCACCACCACCAGAGACTTAATATAGACTGGGTGCCCCATAAACACATCATCAGTATATTATTGTGTGAACTCAATTTGAATCACAGATTAGATCTTATAATAGAGCAATGCTTTAAAAAGAGAATGCATATAAATTTCAAGGTACTAAAATGGCAAATGAATGTAATGATCAGTAACTGCTTCATTATAAGGATAAGCTAAGGCCCCTATCTACATTTGGTCATTATTTTTACCTTTTCTGACTGCAGAGGAAGCTCCACACTGACATGGAAGTAACACACAAAGCACAATGAGGGGTCCAAAGAGAAACTCTGATTAGCTGCCCTTTCCTTGAAGCTCCATTAAGACACAGAGCAGTCTTGGGATGGTAGCACATATATATAATCACAGCACTTATAAAGCAGAGGCAGAAATACTGCCACAAGTTCAAGGCTTGGACAACATAGCAGAAACCTGTCTCAACAAAACAAACCAACAAACAAAAAGGTTCTCAAAGCCAGCATCAGCACCACTAATGCAAAACTACACAAGCCAGTGGTGTGCTCAGAAGGGTGAGCAAGGTCAAAAGAAACTAAGCTTTGGCTTGAAATCTAGGGCATGTTGCTACTAGAGAAGCATAAATATGAGATGTTGAGCTTTTTTGTTTATTCTCTCTTTTGTTTCTATCAATTTTCTGTACCTAATTCTGTAGATGTAATAAACATTGGCACCTGCCCTAGTATGTCCTTCCCACAATCCCCCAGGAATGATGAATTTCCTATTTATTTACTTCTATATTTACTTTAAGATTTGTATAAGGGAATGGTACAAAGACTAAGATATCTTTTCTATCTGTCAAGCCACAGAAGGAGAGAATTTCTCCTATCACTGTAGAAAAAAACCTACAATGTTTTTTTCCTGTCTTTGATATCTGATTCTTTGAAATCCTTGAAACTCCCTAAATGCAGTGGGAAAGCATGTTAATTAATCAGCACAACACCAAGCCTGTCCTCCAGCAAGGAAAGAAATATACCTTCAATAGAGTGATACCTCTAGTATCTCAAAGGAACTCATTTAGTGGGGACTTTATTCCTCAGTGATGAGACTATAGGCTTTCATATTAGACATATACCACACAAAATAAGTTTAATTTTTATAGGTAAATTGTTAAAACATTCAATTTAACTTTGGTTAAATAAAAAAATACAAAAAAGTATAGACAGTGAGTTCTAATTGTATTTTTATTTATTTCCCACCTGGGTATAACCCAAGGCCTCTGCTATAAATATTCAAAGTAAGTATGTCCATTTAAAGACTAGTATATGTGGATCCTGAGGTGGATCTCAGCTTCCTGAGGAACTGCTACACTTATTTCCATAGGGACTGTACCACTCCTACCAGCAATAAATGAGTGTTCCCCTTTGCTGACATCTTTATCAGCAATGAATGAGTGCTCCCTTTCCCTACATTTTCACCAGCAATGAATGAGTGCTCCTCTTTTACTACATCTTCGCCAGCAATGAGTGAGTGTTCCCTTTACCTGTATCTTCACCAGCAGTGAATGAATGTACCCCTTTGCCTACATCTACCAGCAATGAATGTTTTCTCGATGCTCAGGTTTTTTAGTTCTTACATATTTTAAATAGTAACTCTTTATCAGATGTGTAATTCATAAAGATCTTTTCTCATTGGATAAGGAGGTGGGAAGGAATTGTGGGAGGGGAAATTATCAAAATTTTTCAATAAAAATGAAAAATATTACATGCATAAGGTATAAACGTTCTTATCATTCAATTCTTTAAAAATGCTTTTGCCATTTTAATTTTCTAGTAATTTCATTTTATTCTGTTTGAAGAAAGTATCAATTTACTGTGAGTTGTATTAGAGACAAAGGAAAAAATAAAAAAAAAAAACCAAACAAAAAACAGCAAAAAGTCCTTCCTAAGAATTCCAACACATAGAATGGCAGAAGAGGTTCATGGTAACCTCATGCATTCCAGCTCTTCCACTATAAGTCACATAGAAGTGACTTAAATGTTCGGTAACCTCAACCGTCAAATACACAAAAGGATATATTCATATCAGAATCATTGGGATATACTTAGCAAGCAGTGATCTTGGCATCTATTTCCTCAGTGTACCATAGTCAACAACACAAATATCACAGGTTAGATTATAAACTTAGCTTGTGTAAACTGGTACCTATTTAGTGCCTTGTAAAATCTCAAATTATCTATTATTATGATTATTATTATTGTTATGTGACAATGATTATTATAATAATAAGTGCTTAATATGTAGCAAGTATTCAGTAGACATTAATATTTATCTTTCCTTATTTGTGCAGAACATTCTGAAAATAGCATGTTTTGTGGTTTTAATGCAAACACGGGCACTGGACCTGGGCAGGCAATGTACTATGCTCTGGCCCCTGCTGTACCCATCTGTTCACAACTGGACATTTGTCCTATCTACCTCTGAGAAGATTCTCTTCTTGGATGTCTGTGTACTAAGAAAAGGAATTATAGGGTAGCCGTTGGCAACTATGCTACAGGATACCACAGGGCCATGTGGAGAATTGATGGAGAGATAAAGCTACCTAGTTTTATAAACTACTTTACACTACTATACTACTTTATCCTGCATGTCTACAAGCCCTTTCTTAAAACAAAACTACTTGAGAAGGTAGTTGATATAGGAAATAAATATTTTTTTGAGACAGGGTTTTACTGTGTAGTCCTGACTAGACTGAAGCAGACCATGCTAGAACTCACAGATACCCACCTCCTTCTGCCTCCTGGGTGCTGGAATCAAAGGTCATGCACTACATTTAAAGAGCTAAGAACAATGTCTGTACCACTGTGATGTTTACAAAATGCAGTGATCTGATTGGTTCTTACAAATGTGGGCAGGCCCTTTTCTTTCCACCCCATGAATAAAGAGGGCTGGTAGTAAAACTAGACATGATTATCTCTCTTTGAATTTCCCCCCTTCCTGGAAGAGCTTTTCTGTGGCAACCTTAACATGGCTACCTAGAATTCTTTACTTACTGCACACACATCAAAAAGAAATTACAGGGCTGGTGAAACATGAACCTCTAGTGAGGATGTACCTTAAATAGGAATGCTTCACATCTTAAATCTGCCTACAAGCTGCATAAAAGATAAAGAATATTTCCGAAGAAAGTATCAGGAATAGCATCTGACAGATGAAAAGCTGTGAGCCTTGAATACAAACCTTTGTGAGAGAAACACAATGGAAATATGGATAGAATATTGGTAGGAAAAAAACCCACATATATCCAAACAAGAGGGATAATATTGGGAAAACTGTTCAAAAGACTATATAGCCTGTGTCTGAGGCATAGCAAGAGTCAAAGCCTACAGTCATAAATGAAAAGTGGGGGTTTAAAAAAATGGAAAAGCTGACAGACATTCCTAAATGGCCCCAGGCTTAGAGAGAGGCTGCCTTTGAGGATGTCAAACATACTCCACAGAGAGCCCCAGCAGGCACCTTCAGCAGCTGAACTAAGCTCACCCCTTGGCCCAGTTAACCATCCCGACTCTGGGGAGTGCTTCAGAGGGTAGGTAAAGACTGCACAGGCAGAATAATTTCTCCAGCTGCTGCCTGGGCTCACAATCTCCTCGGCTCAGTACTTGATCCCTAATAAGAGGTCAGTGAACTTTCTAAGGGCAGGACAGCAAATGTTTTGAGTCACCAACACCTTTGTTTGGGCGAAGTACAGGTTCTGACTTAAAAGGATCTGCCAGCAAAGAGGGCCAGGGAGGCAGGACATTGTGACTGAGTAAGAAGATGCACCTGCTCACAAGAAGATGCCAATGCTGACGGCAAGAGGTGCCTTTTCACGATTTCCCCTGAAGATTAGCCAGCATGTTTTGAATAATACTGTGTTAGGTTGAAAATGTGTATATGGGTTACGTGTGTGTGTGTGTGTGTGTGTGTGTGTAGACACAATAAATGTTAGCTACATGAAAGTTGACTATTGTTATGTCTGACCTTTTCTCATATACTGTTCTTAGGCTCACTGTACTATTTAATTTCTATTGCCGTACTATGAGACTGAGGGTTAAAATCCTCATTTTGGAGGAGAAGAATGAGGTTGAAAATCTCTTTATGGAGCTAATGAATGAAATAGGGATTCAAGTTACTCAAGTCAATTCTAGATTAACCAGCACATGTGTGTACTCACATGAGCAATGTTCTATTTGGGTCTCTCTCTCTCTCTCTCTCTCTCTCTCTCTCTCTCTCACACACACACACACACACACACACACATGCAAATATAGATGTACAAAACAGCATTCTGGTCCCACACCAAGGAAGCCAGAAGCCCCTATTCTAAGTTTCCATTCTTCTGGTTTAATATGATCCCTGTACACAAAAGTTGAACAAAGAAACAAAAATGTAGTCAATCTTAAAAGGAAAAAAATGAAAATAAAATAGAACCATGAAGCATAGAACATTTGTCAAATATAATGATGAGGAGCCAAGAAGAAGTTTCCATATCTCCAAGATCTCAAGAACAGAGCTACAACCTACTAAAGCCCCAAAGAGCTTATTTGGGCTTGATACATTTTCGCAAATTCACAAGGAACTCATTTCTACTTTCTGAGAATGATCACCTAAAACTTCTAGGCAGAAATGTAAGTTCAGGTCTGTGATTGTCATTTACAAGTCACCGTCAGTGGCCCATTCATGTGTCATAACTCCGTGTTTCTCTAGTCTGTATTTTTCTCATTTAAATAAAGCATCTGATGTGTGTGCTAGGACACTGCCCATTAAACTATTGGTGGAACACAGGAGATGCCCAACAAAGATCTATCACAGTACAGAGGGCAAGATATATGACAATCTTATTTCAAACACCAGCTTTACTCAAAGAGGGTGCATTGAGACTATATGCGTGTGTGTGTGTGTATACATATACATATGCAAAGAAATACTAGAACAGGAGGCCAAGTGTGTATTTCTAAAATAAAACACAAACTTCAGATTTAGTGTGTTCTGCTTTGCTTCAACACCCCTAGACTTTAAGGTCTCCATCTCTTCCTGTTTTCATTACTTCCTGGAAGATATGCACAGTTCATGAAAGCATAGGTTCATGTATTTGTCCTGCATCATGGACCACTGGGATTAACAATTACAAAAGAGCCAGATCAAAGTGGACTATTATCTTTATGCAACATAAGACACCAAAGGTCCACCTTTTTAGTTTCAAGTTCATTAACAGCTTTGTCAGCCAAGTTGGCCCTTGGGAACCACAGCAGCTGAAGGGCCCTTCTTTTCTCCTTTATTACTTCTTATGACAGATATACTATGGTCTGCTTTGTATTCAACTATATGATCTACTAACAAAAATATTTTTCTAGCATTTTTTTTATTCAACAAACTATAATAACAACTTTTTGAAAGATTGCCTTTGTAGTCTAGCACTCCAAAAACTTGCCCTCACATATAACTATCGTGCAAAATTATTTTAAAAGCCAAAACACATCAAGTGAACACAAATAAGGCCTCTTCCTGATAGCAGGAAATGAAGCCACCTAATGCTCTAGAATGCAGTAGAGCTGGCCTTCTCTACCTTCTGAATGGTCAACATCCAACTGGTGTTGCCATAGACAAGCAGCAAAGCAGCCCTGAAAAACCTTTTAACTTACTAATTCTGAACCTTACTTCAGAAAACAAATGAGTATCTAGCCCTCCTTGTGGAGTCTACAGGACATTTATAAGTAGAAAATCTTTGTCAGCCTTGACAAATTGGCTACAGGAGACATCCAACTACTAAAGCAGAAGGGACCAGATGTCTCTGACAAGCTCCTAGGCATAGTCACAATTGGGGCATCCCTGGGCCTTCAATTCAGAATTTGCCTTAAAAATCTTCAGAGAAAGGATCTTTTATTTTTACACACTACACTTTTTGTTAAGATATGACCTAATCCAAACAGAAATGTCTATAGGATGTGCAGAGAATACACAATACACAAAACACCAGCCAAACTCCAAGGTAAGAGAGCACGTGTGTAGGCGCTAACTCCAATGGAAAAAACACTATAAAATAGATGTCAATAGCTGTGTATGTAGACACCAGCTGGGAAACTTCCCGATTCATTCACCGTGAGTAATGTACTCGTCACATTAATCTGACATATCTCAGAACTTCAGTCCTGTCAGCATAAACGTGACAGTATTATCCTCATTTATCCCAGGTGACTTGTATAGAGAGATCTAACTCTCCTTAAAAATGTAGTCAGCATGAATGCAAACTGATGTTATTTATCCAAATTTCACCAGTCTTGGGGAAATTTTCTCAGTCTACTCTTGCTCAGGGAGAAAAGCCAACTTCTCTTGTCTCGCAAGCTCCCATTTTTATAACCTTAGAGGTGTTCAGCCCAGCAGAGTGAAAGGTCACATGCTCAAAAGATCAACATATATTTGCTTTGTGATGTTTGCTTAAGTGAATTTTACTAAATATGGAAGGCGGTTCATACTTACCACTTAAGAACTCATAATAAAGTTAATAGAACACAGTCAAATTGAACCTCAGTGTCTCACTCTCATAGATCAAACAATAATGAACATCACGGACACAGATGCATTTGCAATGAAAATTTTTACTCCACACATTTAGTTTCTAATAACCCAAGAGTTGTCACCAAAACACTTTGCAATTCTTCCACTATATTCTGTTTAGGAGGTGACTGGGATGGAAGCAGACTGATCCCATGCTGTGTAGAAGGGGGCACCCATTTGAGTTGACAAAATCCGCCACAGTAATCTTTAAAAGTAAATTTTTTCTATCCTGTAATCAGGAGTTGCCAGGCATTTGATTAAATACCCCAGGCATTTGATCCCCAACTTATTTCCACTTTTCCCCCTGACCGGCAAGCCAGAAAAATTAAACCAAAAACCTGAAGAAACAAAATGTGTATTTTAATGCAGAAATGCTTTTACCTGCCATCCTGCTGTGAATGAAATGGGCCCAGCTCTCAAAATGTTTGTCAGCTGAACTCTCTGTTGGTGGCACTGTGAAAATGTAGCCAGGCAGCCTTATTGCTGCTTCTGTTCTTTAACTGCTAAGTGGAATACAATAGAAGTGACAAAGAGAAGCAGAAGAGAGGGGGAGTCCAGAAAGACCCCAAAGAATGACGAGAAGCAAGCAAAGAAAAAGTTCCCAACTCAAAGACATTGTATGTTGACATGCTGGCATCTCAGATAGCTTGCTCGCTAAACATAAGCGTGCCTCAGTGAATTGCTGCTTCTAAATTGTTTAGGAAATACTCAACTTGAAATACTCATAAAACACGCATAATCTTAATCTTGAAGGAAAATGACTGACTCATATTGCTTAGATGGTAACAAATATTCAATATCTTATGAGAGATTCCAATTCAATGTTTTTGATAGACATGAAAAAAATTCATTTTGATCCACACAATACACATGCCACGTAAAGAGAGTTAGCTACTAGTGCATTCTGAATTGTGTAGACAGGTATCTGGAAGTGTATCCATTTCTAACTCTTGGATCATCTCACCCTTGGTGGCTGTAATTTTATTCTCATCTTTAATCCCATTCCATTACTGCAACAGTATACGTATGGTTATCACTCATCACAAACATCTTTATTTCCCTTTTTAACCTCAGTGTTTGAAAACTGCCATTGTCTTTGTTCACATCAAAGAATTTATGAACCGTTCTTTAAACCTCGGTCAGGAATAGAAAACAGCATGCCCTTTCCCCTAAAGAGCTATAATGCATACCATTTACACTTTATTTATATACCTTGCATAATATTCTGAGTCATAAGCTAAAAAGATAGACAAGAGTAAAAAAAATTGATTTATATAGAAACATAATCACTAAATATACTAGTTTCAAACGTCACACACACACAAAAAAAAAAAAAATCACAATTCAGAAAAGACATACTGGGCATGATGGGATGGTGATGAAATCAAATACAGTTTCAAAGCACTTGATAAAAGCTTACCATATCAAATGGGAAATCCAAAGATTTTTACTTTCCAGTACTTTATATATAATTCTCAGTCTTCTAGTCAGTTTTCTTGCATGATACAGTTATGAGAGGTACAGAGTCAGGATATTGTCTGGTTGATTAAACTTTTAGTAAAGATTATATATAGCCTTTAGTATTTCAGCCAATTTAAAAGTTTAGACTAAAGAAAAGAGAAGAAGACTGCTTTTACTGGCCAATTTAAAAACAAAAACCAAAAAACCCCACAAAAATGCTATCTGAGCAATGGTAGTGCACACCTTTAATCCCAACACTCGGAAGGCAGAGACAGGTAGATCTTTATGAGTCTGAGGCTAGCCTGGTCTACAGAAAAAGTTTCAGGTCAGCCCGGGAAACAAAGAAAAACCCTGCCTTGTAAAACAAAAACAAATGAACAAAAATAAATGACAAGATCATCACATTGATTATTATGAACTGGCAAGTTCTTTATATTTTGACATTTTATAATCAATTCCTGATTACACAAATGATTCAAATATAATTCAGATATATCTCGTTCTAGCCAGATTAAAGTAGCAATTTGCCCATTTTCTGCTGTTAGGCCTACATAATCTTCCTGAATCATCAACTCCACTCAAATTCATTATTTAAAATTCCCTAAGCCATTTCCCATGAGGAAGACAAAACCACAGAACCCAGGCCCCAGGACAGAACACACCCCACCAGGGATGAATGAAGATGCCATCATGTGAGCCATGATGTTTAATCACTACAATTATGCTTTGCTTAGGAAAACAAGCTGCATAGTCTCCATTGTTACTTGCAGAAAAATATACATGTTAAAAGCAGGTTCCACCAGCATACAACATCCTCTACTTCTTGTAGTCAATTCACAATAAATCTCTTACCTTGTGCAAAGACGAAGAGCAGCAGACTTGTAATAGAATGAGTGATGCATAAAATGTTCTCCAGTTGACTTCCCATGGGATTTATACTTCCCAAACCAGAAACACCTCTGTCTGTGCAGATGGAATGCTAAGCAATGTCGTAAAACAACCAAGGAGTTAGGAACAGTTTTGTTCATTTTTGTTTTTTCTTTTCCCTTCAATTCAGATATCCAGAAGAAATTGTTATGTAAACATATGAGCGAGTATGTGTCTAAAAGTCAAAGTGAAAATTAGGTAGGGAAGCATAGTTTAAACATGAGGCTAATGATAAGTCTCTATTTTTAAGTAAGATGATACAAATAATGGGGTTGTTTTCCTTAGAAATGGACAAGTTATTGTATTCACATTAGGAATTTGAGAGACTTCCACATTATATGAAACAAATATTCCACCAATTTTTTTTAGCTGAATCAGAACTACAAAGGTCAAACAATTACGCTTTTTAATAAAATGTACCAAGAGTACTATTTTTTTTAAAGCAAATCTAAGAAAACTGAATGAGACCAACTTATTAAGTTTATGTTCTCATTGAATTTCCACACTTATTTGTTTGATGAATTTATTGCATTTTTTGGAAATAAAGGGTCATGTCACACTTGTTTCCAATCTAAATTTAGCCTCTGTTCCTTGGGCCATATTTCCTCAAGCTTGAGAAAGAAAATCAATGCTCCCACTCACCTTTGGAAGAATTTCACTGCCAAGTCTCCACGGTTCTGTGGGATCCAATAATCCGTGGCTCAGCATTGATTTTTCTGTGATACCTGTAGAAACAGCCTTGCCTTCCTTTCTAACAAAATGGAGACTGTGTAGTTTCTGAACAAATTAAGCGTATAGGCTATTAAGTACAACTTGATCTTCTAAAGAGACATGGTTTATATTTTCTAAAGCTGTTAATGTTGCTTTTTTTTTCTGAACCACTTAACCAACATTTAAAGATAATGCGAACATCTATTTTGAAGAGATTTCGAAGGTAATATTTTTCTTAGGTTTCTCACCGTTAATTCATATCACCAATAACACTTATTTTTTTCCCCTGAGGAAATAGGCAAATACTTTTTTAAAAATCCAGACTCAAGACTCAATTTTTTAACATAGCTCAAAAACCAAGTTGTTTTTAACTTATTAAAAAAATATCATCATGTTTTTAAACCCTAAAACTTGGAAGCTTGTGAGACATAGAGGGTCAGGGAAAGCCCAGATTGGAGTATGTCAAGTTCTAGGAAAGAGTGGTTAGTGTTATGGAGTGTGTTTTAAAACTCAAGCCCTTTCCCCTTTCATTGGTGGACCTAAATGCAAGAAAAGAAAGACACAATAATTCATGTTTACAGCATCCTTCACACACCTGGTTTAAATCTCAGCTGTATCTCAATGAGCCTGGGCAAACACTCCCTGCAGCCCTCCTGGGCAGAGCGCAATGGGTGCTGTCCAGAAACCACTGACTCACTGACTCCATCAGCCTGTGAATCTGCAAGAGAAGAGTGCAGTGTTAAGGGAGGGAGGCATCCCCTCTGTATTTGCTGTCCCCAGTAAAATGGAAGGAGGCGAGTACAAGGCAGGTTGCTTCTCATGAGGTAGGTGACATCTTGGTTAAGAATGCCATGACCAAGTAGTAAGTACTCTGACAGGTTTAGTGCTAAGACTTGACAGATATAAGCCTGCAAGAACCTCCCTGCCACACATAGTTAAGCTCACAGGAAACCTTTGATTTGATAGGGCCCTTGATTAACTTTTGCAACACTCAGCACTACTCCTTTGAAGTTCATTATAAATTATGCGACTCATCACATTATCGTCAATTTAGGATCCATTTTACTAGAAATGCAGTCTTCTAAACCATTCATCAAACCTGTGCACAATTTTCGGTTAAAGAATTCTATCAATCCACACTCCAGTTCTCAAGGGAGAAGTTCCATTGTTTATCAGGCCATGTCTACACTGGCTGAGCAAAGCGCTCTGTTCAGAAGGAGAAGCGCCTTTGGCAGCTAGAGTTCACATAGCTGACCCATGGATGATCACGAGGCTCTCCTTCACCTGATTACCCAAGTGTGATAAAATCACTAAGCATCACATGAGGACAACAAAAAACCAGGACATGATTGTTGTACTAATTTATTTATAAGGCAATGATCTAGAATTCTATTCAAAAAGCTAGAAGAATAATGCATACATCTGGCACAAAAGATGGATGTCAGTATGGAAGATATTCAGAGCTCCATGGTGATCTTGACCACGCCTCTTCTCTCTAAGCAAGACAGCAGTGGTACTATCTTTCCTAAGTAGATAGAATTAAGTTCAAGACGCTACCTTTTTATTTACACAGGAAAGTCCTCATCAGAGACAATTTCATTCTTAAAAATAATGAGACTAAGTTAGTTAATATTTTGGAGTCAATATTTACATTCTGATGATCTGTATTGTCAATAATTAGTACCAAGTCTGGGTAGATACTATACTGGTGATAGAGCAGTCTAGAACTGTCATGAGTGCTAAAATTTTTCAACCAATTTTTAAAATAAAAAGAGTTTTAGCAGAAATGTTCTAGTAATAGCTATAAAATTATAGGCTTCCCCTTTTATCCACCCAAACTCACTTCACCCCATGACATTATATAATATATATATATATATATAATACATAATATATATATATAATAAAATCGTCTATGGAATTTTGCAAACTTTCCCATTGGTGAGCTGGCAGAGGAGCTGGGCTAAACTGCCTTAAAGGCATAAAGACTGCTTTACCCCAAAAAAAGCTCTTTAAGGACTTCCTGGAATCCAGTCTGATTTTTTGGTGGAAACAGAAATGAAGACTTACACATGTGGGAATTGATCAGATCTATAAGTTATCAGATACTTTACAGTATTTTCCCAAGATGAATTGTCAAGATGAAATGCTACATTTTGGCTTCCTAACCACTTGATCTTTGCAGATAGGAATGTTGTCCACTTTCTGACATGTCAAGAATCGGGAGTGTGTGTGTGTGTTTGTGTGTGTGTTTGTGTGTGTGTGTGTGTGTGTGTGTGTGTGTGTGTGTGTGTGTGTGTGTGTGTGTGTGTGTGTGTGTGTGTGTGTGTGTGTGTGTGTGTGTGTGTGTGTGTGTGTGTGTGTGTGTGTGTGTGTGTGTGTGTGTGTGTGTGTGTGTGTGTGTGTGTGTGTGTG
>PVIH01001870.1:0-11484 GCA_004025045.1 Sigmodon hispidus
AAAAAAAAAAAAAAAAAAAAAAAAAAAAAAAAAAAAAAAAAAAAAAAAAAAAAAAAAAAAAAAAAAAAAAAAAAAAAAAAAAAAAAAAAAAAAAAAAAAAAAAAAAAAAAAAAAAAAAAAAAAAAAAAAAAAAAAAAAAAAACCACTATCGGGGCTGGAGAGATGGCTCAGCGGTTAAGAGCACCCTCTGCTCTTCCAGAGGACCCGGGTTCGATTCCCAGCACCCACATGGCAGCTAACAACTGTCTGTAGTTCCAGTTCCAGGCAAACACCAAGGCAAATAAATAAATAAAAGTGTTTTTTTTATAAAAAAAAAAACACTATCCAGAGCCTATCTTTTCAAAGTCTCCAAAAACTGCCCTTGGAAAGATTTAACAACTGCTTTCAAATCTTAAATTCAGCTCAGGCTAAAAGCAACAGATTAAAGGAAAGGAAGCATTTCCTGACATCTACACTGAAACACCTGAGATGTTAAAGGGTTGACCCTGCTTCTAGCAGTGTTTAAAACTTCAGACAGCTAAACCAAAAAAAAAAAAAAAAAAAAAGAAGAAAAAAATCACTTTTAGGTGCTGGAGAGAGTGGAGAGATGGCTCAGTGGTTAAGAGCACTCACTGTTCTTAGGAAGGACTTGAGTTCGACTCCCAGGATCCACGTGGCAGCTAACAACTGTCTGGAATTCCAAGATCTGATACCCTTACACAGTTATACACGCAGGCTGAACATCAATTCACATAAAATAAAAATAAATATTTTCAAAAAAATCACTTTTAGAATATAATTAAAATCTTTGGAAAAAATTTCACTGATACCAACTAAAAATGGTCAAAACAGCAAAATCTCAACTAGAATTCTGTGTTGCTTGGCATTCAAGAGTATGCTAGTTGTGGATATGGCGAGGGACCCCTTTCATCTCAGCTCTGTGAGCTCTAGCCAGCCACTGCTACAAAGTGAGAGCTAGAGTTAAAGAAGATATGCTAGGTGAGACAACTTTTAAAAAGCTAAAATAATTTTTTAATTAATAATAATTAAATAGAATCCTGAACAACTCAAATGAATAGACAATAGTGAACAGTAGAATCCAAGAAAGGCAAAGGCATTATGAATGATTCTGAAAGTGTCTGAGCAAGAACTGACCAAAGCAATGATAAATAAACTTTCCTACTCAGGTATCTAACAAATTTTTATTTGCTCTCCTAATGCAAGAATTTGTGCCATAAGCTTTCAAGACATTTAAATCCTTTACCCACACTATCCTAATGGGTATAGTCTTTCACTTTTACATTAAACTCTAAAGATCTCAAAAAACTAAATTCTAGAATTGAGCCTGGAGTACTATCCCCAACCCTTCCCAAGGTTATCACAAAAGCAGATAGAACAGGTTCCAGGGCATCAAATAATAAAATAAAATAAAATAATAAAAAAGACATTTAGTACAGGCTTTTAACCTTGGGAGTAAGTGGGGAAACGATGTCATTTCAAAAGGTTCATTTACCAGCATGCAAAATGGAATAGAAGAGCAGGCGCTAGAGATGGCTCAGCCATGAAAAGCACTGGTTGCTCTTGTTGAGGAGAGGGGTTTGGTTTCCAGCACCCATAGGAAGGTTAACATAGTCTATAATAACCCCAGTTCCAGAGGATACCTTCTCTCTCCTGGGAGCACCAGGTATGCATGTCGTATACTACCCACACACATAAAATAATAACTCTTTAAAACAATTTTTTAAAATAGTGTAAATGAGAAAGAAGCTCCTCTGAACAGCTCATCGATTAGTTTCAGTAACAGTGGAGGTTGGAATATTGCATGTTCAGAGTCTAATTACATGATATTTATGCTACTATACTTTTAAGAGCATATTTTTCTTGATTACTTAAGGTATCTTACAGTATAGTCAGACAGGATTAAAATTATTATTTTGTTTTATTCAAAACAGAGTCTCTCTGTGTAGCCCTGGCTTTCCTGGAACTCACTCAACAGACCAGCCTGGCCTCAAAGTCAGAAAGATCTGCCTATCTGAGTGCTGAGATTAAAGGTCGCTTGGTCAGTTTGTTAAAATTTAAAACAGGACACTGGCTTTGTCTATAGACATACCACCCTGGATATACCTGGCCTAAAATACTATACTGCTATCTGATTTATTCTGTAAAGTAACTTTACTTCCCCAAACTAAAATCTGGTATGAATCCAAGATAATCAAACAGTGTCAACAGTTTAAAATTAGCTGGGAGGGAAGTCTTGGCACACACCTTTAATCCCAGCACTGAGGAGGCAGAGACAGGCAGATCTCTGAGTTTGAGGCTAGCCTGGTCTATAGAGCTAGTTGCAGGACAGGCTCTGTAGCTACAGAGAAACCCTGTTTCTGTTGTTAAAAAAAAATAAAAAAGCCACTTAAAAAGGTTAAAATTTCAAAAATAGCCATGAATACACAGAAAACCCAGTCTTGAATAACAAAAGTTATAATAATATAGATACCATGGACTAAACTTTAAAAATAATTAGGCCTGACTACTCCACATGGGGTTATATAGAATCATATTCCCTCAAAATAAACCAAGCACTAACATTAAAAGAGAATATAATTTGTTAAATACTCCAAATGTAAAATAAAAATACGCCACAGAATACAAAAAATTGTAAATACAGAGAGACACAGCTAATCTAGTTTTTCAACAATGTAATCAGTTGGCTATATTTCCCTCATCTGCTACCTTCATTTTGTAAAATGTTCTTAAACTTTAGTGTTCGTGTCATGTTGCATCACATGCAGAGGTAAAGGAAATGAACAAGACAGACTGGGACCCTAACGGCAGTTTGAAGACATGATCCAAGAATTTCTTCCTTGCCAGCTTGAAGAGCTATTCATCTCTACTGAAAACTGCTCTCTTGCCTACTATTTAGCCATGTCTATATCAGATCCTAGGACTGAATGGCATGAGATATTCCTAATGTTTAATAAGTAACATGTGGTCTCACATGCACAAATGTGATGAATGAAGAACACAACTGAGAATGGAACTTTCTGGAAAGGACTACACCTTATATTGAACTTCTAATTAGGTTGCTTAACCTACAGAAATAGCATTGATTGTAGAGATTGGAATGTTACGAGCCAGAAGCCTAATTACAATTTACTCTGGGCTATCTTTAGCTCCCCTGATAAGACATTCATTTCCTGGTGGTGGTGGTGGTGGTGGTGGTGATCCATGCCTAAAGTCCCACACTAACAAGGTAGAGGTAGGTGAATCTCTGAGTTCCAGGCCAGCCTGGTCTACAGAGTGAGCTCCAGGAAAACCCAAGGCTGTTACAGAGACATCCTGTCTGGGAGGAAGAAAAAAAAAAGTCCCTGCACATTTCTGTGTTAACCTAACAGCCTTGTGACTAACAGGAACCTTTCCAAAGGTATTAACTTGATAGGCCACTAGCTTCCAATTGCTAGTGTATATTCAAGAGCGGCTTCCTTAATCAAGAATACAAACAGTGTCATATTATTATCCAAATTTCTCTATCCTCCATAGTCTCCTTTTATTTTCTCACCTAACCTATTCTCAGCAAAAGCATTCTCCATGCCTCACTGTTCCACTCTGCTAACCTGGATTTCTCCGGAACAGAAATTAGTACTGTTTTCTTGCTCACTTTCAATTTCCAACCATACTCACGGCTCGTGTAAAAAAAAAAAAAAAAAAAAAAATCTGTTCTCTCTAATTTTTAACACTTACATGGGACCTCAAATTGAGAATCAACAGGTGACTTTTATCAAAAAATAAAACAAAACCCTTAAAAGCTGAGATTAAAAAAACAGGTGTGGTGGCACAGGCCTTCAATGTCAGCAATGTGGGAGGCAGACACAGTGGGGTCTGAGTCGGAGGCCAGCCTGATCTACCTAAGTCCAGGACAGCCAGGGTAGCACAAAAAAATTCTAAAACCCTATGGGGGACTGAGGGGTGGAATTGAGGGCTGAGGGATAGATAGGCGTCTGTTGTTCATAGTATCTGAGCACACCTTTAATGAATTGGAAGGCAGCAGCAGGCAGCTGGCAGTTGAATTTGAGACCAGCTACCACGGCACCACACAAAAGAAAGGCATTTGGAACTGTTTCTTGAACAAACTGGAGGATCTCCCAAGGGTGAGATCACACCTCACAAACCACCCATTTGTAATGCCTAAGTAGGAGTCAAACAGTTCCTGCTACTTACATATTCATCATTCACTACCTTAACCTTTAGAACTAAAAACAGCTTAATTCCAAAGATAAGCAAAACCAACACACCTTCCCTCACAGCTTAATTTAAGTGTAAGGACAAAAGACACGATTAGGAAACAAACGACTCACTAGAAGGGTAACAGAAGGCACTCTAAGAACTTAGCTGCGTACTCAGAAATAGAGCACTACAAAGCCTGAGGAAGCACAGTCACCAGAACTCGATTTCCACAGAAAAGGATCACCAGTTCCAGGCCAGTCTGGACTACAGGAGAGACCATGCTTAAGGGGGAGGGGAAATAACTAGGGGTGGGAATTAATTATATTAATTATATTAATGAGGTAGACGTTGGCAGAGAAATTACGTCCGAAAGGAAAAATGAGAACTCAGCAAGACATTGAAGAGGCAAAAACTATTTTAAGGAAATGCAATCAAATCGGTATAGATGGACACCGGTGTCAGAAACCACAAAAACGATTCGGAAAGCACGGAGATGATGTGCTGGGGTGAACTAAGGAAGAAGCAGCGGTACCCCAAATCAAGAGAGGAAGGACGACAAAACAACACGGAGGTGAAATAATGCATAGAAGACCGAAGGGGCTTACATCTTGGGCGATAACCAAGCACAACCGGGATGTGAAGCATGGTAGTTTTGGCTGGCCACAAGTTTGCCAAGAGAATTAGTCCCAGTGGTCCCTTGGCGGACGCCAAGGCATTAATGCCTCTCAAAACTCAGCTGCGCCCTGGGTGGATTGCACTTCGTCCCTCCGCTTCAGGCAGGATTGATTGTGCAGGCTTCAGGACAGGCTCTGGGCTCCGGGCTGCTGCCACGCAGGTTCCCAGGGGGTAGTTACAGGCCTGGTCTGTATGTGCTGGTGGGTAGAAGTTAAGTATAAACTACCATGCATTATTTTATCAGTGCGTGCCCATTCCATCTTTACAGGGGGGAGGGAAGAAAGGTATCAAGGTCAACATCTGTCCATGCCAGTACTCAAAAAGGCTCACTGTAAATCCAACTCTCCTCACGTTGGCTTTGTCCCCCAGCCACACTGAGATTCTCAACAGCAAGTGGGCTATTTTTTTTTTTTTTTGCCCTTCTTTTCAGTCTCTGAAAGTGCCTACTATAAAGATCTGGGTACGTCCAAATGTAAAAATCACAGACTTCCTGACTGACCTCAAGCCACTGAAGTTTACCTAGCTCCGTTATTCCCTTTTGCATATTATTAAACTGTTAACAAGAAGCCGAACCTGTGTCTGACACTCAAGACTTTGCTTTCTGCCCAAATCCACTGAGTCTCTCCACGAGAGCAGGACGATGCACACCTCCAGCGCGGCAGGAAAGGCTCACCCGGCCACCCGCCCACCGCGTGCGCCCCTCGCGCCTCTGGGGAGAGCAACTCGCTCACCTACGTTCCGCTGCTGTCCCTGAAACCCGCCAAGGCAGATGTCCGCTATCCCAGAAGGAACTTCCGGCGCGAGCGATGACGTCGCTGGGCGCGCCGACCTCGGGCTCGTCTTCTCCCAGCTCTCGGTGTTACCGGGGAAGCGGTGCACCGCGCCGCGGCCGCGGATGCTCGGGCTGCAGACAGCAGCTTGGGGTGAGGCCTCCCCGGGATCGCAGCCTCCGTGCACGGCCGCTGCGCTGAAGGTAAGCGCCCACGCCGCGGCCCCGCGACCTCCGCGGCCCCGGCCCCGGCCCCGGCCTCGTCCCCGGCCCCGGCCCCGGCCTCGGCCTCGGCCCCGGTCCCAACTCGGAGGACATCCAGCCTGCATCTTGAGAAACTGGAAAAGTGATCTCCAGCAGGTGTGACTACCTCAGTCTTTGTAAATAATCCCCTCAAGCGCCGGGCGTGAAGCTTTCTTCCGGCTAAAGCGTTCATTGTCATTCCTAAAGCAGATACTTTGTTATTCCCAGGTACTCGGTAATCCTCCTGACACCTGGGCTTTTTAAATCAAAATGTTGAACTCATTGACGTCGAATATAGTTTTTCCCTTGTAATTTGCAGAGTTGTAAGCAGTGAAATTGATTACTAAGCATACTTATAAATATACAGGTTAAGGTTCATTCAGAGTACGTAATTCGTAACAATAAGATAACGTCACTTCATAAATTGCTTAGGCACAAAATTAAAAATGCTGAAGAACTTTATCAAAAGATGAAGCTAAATTTCCCGCGGAAAAATCACTCGGGAGAAAAATAGTAAGAAAATAAAAACAAGTACCCAAAGTTAACAAAAATGAGACTGGCGTAGTGGACTACACCTGTATTACCTGTATTTCAGGGGTAGAAGCTGGAGGTTATGGTGTTAAAAAACAACCAAAAGGGATTGGCAGGTATCCCTTTTTTCGGAAGTGGGCGGGAAAGCTATGGAGTATACTTTCAAAGCTTTTACCCTAAAAAGACGTTAAATAAATAAGTAAATGGATGAATGAATGAAAAACTAACTAACCAGCGTAGTGGCTTCTCTAGCTCTTTAAATCTTTCACTCCGACCGCAGAGCAGCATCAGCTGTTTGGGGAGGATTATGGTAATTCACACTCTTGCCCCCCAGAACCTACTCTAATCTTTTTAAATGAATGGAAGATGCAGGGTTCGGCTTTAATTAAATCAGCGATTGCCCGTGTTCGGTTTTATTTGGAATAAGATTCTTTATGGTTTGTTTTCCGTTTTAGAAATGAGTGGTGGCTTGGCTCCAAGTAAGAGCACTGTTTATGTCTCCAACTTGCCCTTCTCCCTGACAAACAATGACTTATACCGGGTAAGTTTTACTGTTAGTACTGCTAACTAATGAATTCTCTAAGAAAGAAACTTTAGTGTAAGCAAATTACTGTTCTGTGGGAAAAATCTTAATAGATATCTCCTACAAATTTTTGTGAAAAATTAGAAATTTTTAATTTCCATAGAGAATTTACACTGCTTGTTTAGTTTTTTTTGTTTGTTTGTTTTTCTAGACAAGGTTTCACAGTACAGCCCTGGCTGTCCTGGAACTCATTTTGTAGACCTGGCTGGCCTTGAACTCAGAAATAGACACCAGCCTCAGTCTCCAGAGTGCTTGGATGAAAGACTTGGAACACTACTGCTTTTATATATAAAGAAAATAATGCATGCTCACTGGTGGTGGTACATGCCTTTAATCCTAGCACTCAGGAGGCAGAAGCAGTCAGATCTCTGTGAGTTCAAGGCCAGCCTGGTTTACAGAGTGAGTTCCAGGACAGCCAGGGCTGTTACACAGAGAAACCCTGTCTCAAAAAACCAAAAGAAAGAAAAAGAAAATAATATGTGGTTTATAAATGGTTAGAAAAATGATGTGTGCCTATGACCCTAACATCATGAGTTCCAAGCTAGCTGAAACTATAGCAGTATACCATCTCAAACAAAAAACAAGCTGGACCACTTGCCTAGCATAGTTACACATTCCTGTAATCCCAGCACACTGTAAAATGAAGCAGGGGGCCAGACCTGGTAATTAGACCTTATCTCACAAAAGAGAAAGATAGTGAATTAGGCTTGGGGGTGAAATTTTAGACTGGGTGGTAAGAAATACCTTTAGTTAGAAGGTAACTAGGGGCTGGTGATGGTGTGAAGTAGTTGTTAGAATGCTTGTCCTGCATGCACGAAGTCCTATGCATAAACTAGGCATTGATGGAAGGTTGGCTGAATATGGGGAATTCAAGGTTTTCTCAGCTACATGGGGAATTTTGAGGCAGTCTTGGGATGCATGAGACCCTGTCACAAAACAAAAAAAAAAAAGTGACTTTTCAATAAAAATGTGAAGCAGGAGCTGGAGAAATGTCTCAGCGGTGAAAGCATTGACTGCTCTTCCACAGGTGTTAAGTTCAATTCCAAGCAACCACATGGGTGCTCACAACCATCCATAAAGAGATCTGGTGCCCTCCTCTGGCATGCAGGCATACATGGAGGCAGAACAAAGTGTGCCAGGCAGTGGTGGCCCATGCCTTTAATCCCAGCACTCAGGAAGCAGAGGCAGGAGGATGTCTGTCTGTGAGAAGAGGAAGAAAAGTGAAGCCGTAGGAGGCAGTTGTAGAGACGTCTAGAGTACAAGCATTTCCAGAAGTGGGGCGGGGAATAGGTAAACTCACTTTTCCCTTCCTTTACTGTAGCTTCACTCTGAAATGAGAACTCATTAGAAAGTTACACTTACACAGGAAACTTCCTATGGACCTTGGAATTTAATGTTGCTAACACTATGACCCAGAACTCAGCATTTCATTATTAAACTCCATGTGATAAGATCTCCAAAAAGCCTTTTCTTAGGAATTTTATTTTTAAGCATTAAGTAAGTCTGAACTGTAAGTATCTAGATATTTGCTGAAACTATAGGAATGGGTAAGTTTGTTACGATGTATGTAGAAGTACGAGGGAAGAAAGGCCCGGTTTACACTAAACATGGGATGGATGGGACAAGGGCTACGCCTTTAGGAAGATTTTTGGTTTGTTTTTGATCTTTGCCATCAAGGTCTCACTTTGTAGCCTGGGCTTGCCTCAAACTCATGGTCTTCTTGCTTCAGTCTTCTGAGTACTAGGATTATAGCCATTTACCAATACTCCTAGCTGGAGATGCTTTATCATTATCATAGGAAGCTTTTGGTAATGTATGCAGTCAGAGCTCTGTCTGTCTTTAAGCAGCTAATTGTTTAAGCCATTGGTGTGGTGATGTTCCGCAGCACAGGTTTTGCTGGAGCTTTGGTGAGGTTGATGGTCCCATAGATAGATGAGGAATTCAGCTGCTACCTAGTATATATGCCATAGATCTAGACATGTCCATGTTTTTTTTTTTTTGTCTGCAGCAGATTACCTGTAACTATATTATTTTAGTAACTTAGAAAATATTTCTTTGGTTTGTTGATTCTGGGTTTTGCTTTGTTGCCCAAGGTGACCCCTAAGTCATGATTCTTCTTCTCAGTCTTCTAGGTAGGAATATTTCTTGTAAAGTTTGCATAGACTGAAAGCTGAAATTTTTCATAAAATATAACAAGAATCTGGTCAATGTGTACAATTAGAATATTTAATTTTGGTAATATTTTAAATTATAAATTATTCTGTGATCTTTTGTTTCAGATATTTTCCAAGTATGGCAAAGTAGTGAAGTAAGTATTTACATTACAAGATACTTGGTTAAATAAAAATACTACAGTTACCATTTTTATGTTAAAGTTACTTATTTTCTCATGTACATAAAAACTACAGTTTTCATTATCATAAACGACTTATATATTATAAAGATGTAATAGTTTAATAACATGGTTTTAATAGTGCTGAGAACTGCCTTGAGGGCCTCAGACTTACTTAGAGCAATCCTAACCTCTGAGCTATATATCCAGCTCCTGAAGGTTTTCAGATCTTATCCTGAATGTAGGTGCAATGTAGAGATTAGTTGGAAATGTCTAAGGGGGAAATTACACTGGAGTAACATCGTCTCCATGCTCATGGTTGTGTCAAGCCACTATTAAAATGATGTCATATATCTCCACAGCCAAACCTTTGAACTGGCAGTAGACATGCCCCCCACCCCCCAAGAAACGTTCCTTTTTTTTTTTTTTTTTTAATTTATTTTATGTGCGTTGGTATGAAGATGTCAGATCCCAGGAACTGTAGTTACAGATAGCTTTGAACTTCCATTTGGGTGCCTGAATTGAACGAGTCCTCTGGAAGAACAGCCAGTGCTCTCAACCACTGAGCCATCTCTCCAGCCCAACTTGAAACATTCTTAACCTTTGTTGACCTGTGTATAATGGGCTGTTCCCCAGACTACCTAGAGACCAACACCAAACCCAGGTATAATTCCTGAATAAGAAGTGCTGTGATTTCAAACTCACTGTAGTTTTAAGCAGTAACCACAGCACTATTTTATAAGTCCTCAGAGCACATCTTCAGGACTACTTGAATCTGTTTTAGTGGGCTATAATCCTTATTAGCTCCAAGTCACTGTAATTCCCACTGTTGTAGACCACCTTGATGTTCTTCTCAGCTAACAGGAGAATGAACAAATTGAGATAGCTCCACTGAAATCTGTAAGTGCATCACCATAGAAACCTGGAACAAGATGGTCATATAGAAAGGCTGTCTGTTCATCCTTAAGAGAACATTTGGGAGTTAAGTTGGTTATACTTGGTGTAAATAAGGACTGGATATGCAAAAAGGATCTCTCAGGATGGTCTCCATGTTTTCAGGGTAGGGTCTGCTTTACAGTATATGCTCAAATGAGCCCCTTATACCTACCCTACATCTGAAAACAGTGCCACTCACCTCTTTCTGCATGCCAGAAACAGGAAGGTCATTACAGATTTGGTTGTTTTGTTTTTAAGTCCTTGCTATGATACTATTTTTATTTTTATAGATATAAGTGTTCTCCTATAATAATAGTTTATAGTTCTCCATCATTAAACTTATCTTTTCCTAGAGGTGCATGGCTTCTATCTTTTTTCTGTAGTGTTAATTGCCCACGCCTGAATATAATGTGACTGAGTATCTAAATGATTAACCATGTAGGTGTGACCTATCTGTGTATTTTTGGTCTAGTGTAATGAGCAAGACACAGAGGTTACATTGGTAGCATAAAAGACATAAAATGAGGGGCTGGAGAGATGGCTCAGCGGTTATCAGCACTGACTGTTCTTCCAGAGGACCTGAGTTCAATTCCCAGCACCCACATGGCTGCTCACAACTGTCTGTATTTCCAAGATCTGACACCCTTACACAGTTATACATGCAGGCAAGACACCAATTCACATAAAATAAAAATAAATATTTTTAAAAAACACATAAAAGATGAGTTGAGGTATTACCTATATTAATAGATAAATGAAGGACAGCGTAGTCAGTAGGAAGGAGAAGGATTTTCCATAGAACATATTAGGACAGATATAGAATCTTACAAGGCCAATTTTAATAAGCAAGGGTTAAGAGGTGGAAACAAAACATGTCAGCAGACTCCCATTTGGAGAAGCGCCGGCCATGCTGCATGAACCCAGTGCCTCCCTCACTGTTTCTGAGTAGAAAAGGGCAGGGAAAAATAAGAAGAGTGGGAGCCCAGAATACTGAATTCCAGAGAAGTCCCACTGATGGGGCCAGTTGTGCTGTGCTGCTATAACTGCAGTTGATCAGAAGGCTGAGGCAGGGACTAGAGACGTAAGGACTGACTTACACATGGAGACTCCTGTCTCAGACAGTGGCTCATCTTGTGTTGAAACCCTCATGTAAATCCCATGATAGGCGGCTACCAGAGCCACTGAGCCCTGTTTTCATAAAAGGTTGTGTTTACCCTA
>PVIH01001870.1:11584-49982 GCA_004025045.1 Sigmodon hispidus
AAAAACTATTTCTTTTTTTTTTTTTTTTTTTTTTAAAACTTTTTATTTATTTGTTTATTTGCCTTGGTGTTTGCCTGGAACTGGAACTACAGACAGTTGTTAGCTGCCATGTGGGTGCTGGGAGTCGAACCCGGGTCCTCTGGAAGAGCAGGCGGTGCTCTTAACCACTGAGCCATCTCTCCAGCCCCGAAAAAACTATTTCTTATGGACCTCTGAATCACAGCTTGTAAGTAGTAATAGGTCAGTGTTGACCACTCACACTTGTTGGAGATGGTTTATAGTAAATTGTTACTACCTAGTGAGTGTATCTGTCTGTGGAGGCCAGAGGTTGACTTTGGCTGTTTCTAGATTGCTCTCCAGCTTTTAAAGAAAATTTTATCACTAAGACTAGAGCCCACTGGTGTTGCTAGGCTGCCCAAGCAGTAAGCTGCAGTGACCCACGTGTCTACCTATTACTCACACACACACACACACACACACACACACACACACACATACACACACATACATACACACTGAGGTGATAGGCACTTGCATGGGTATTGGGGATCATCATTAAACTCACGTCCTTGTGTTGCACAGCAAGGATTTTTCTGAATGAGCTCTCTCGGGGTTTAGCTGGCTCTTGATGAAGCCAATGACTTGAGATGCTGTAACAGAAGAAAACTCCATTCTCTAAACTGCAAAGCATGGAGAAGTAATAGCCTTGCCTGAGCTCTCGGGAGTAGACGGGTTGTAGATACAGACAACAGTGAACAAAGGGAAAGGAACTCTGGCGCCACCTCTCTCACCTTATAGTCTGGTATTTTCAGGCTCAGTAAATAGTAGCCTGGGAAAGGGTGCAAAAGAGACAGACACTCAGAATACAGATTCAGTCAAGCCTTTTCATCTTGTTTTAATGACCTGTCAACTGCAAGACCAAGTGAGGAGTTAATATTTTCTGGAATTTTGCCCTTCAGGTCACTGAAAAGTAACCTAGGGAACTGTTACCATCACCTCCTCAGCAGGGATGCCTTCTGCTTCCGCTGTTGGGAGACAGATAATGTATTGTCTGACTGTCCAGAATTAGTGGTTTTAAAGTCAGCCAAAAGCACAGACAACTAGGCTTATTAGATACCTTTGAAATAAGAACAAAGTCTCTAGGGAAACTAATGTAATTGTAACCCCTCTTTTCTTCCTATGTGCACACAAAGAGAACAGGAGGACCTGGATCTACCACTCTCTACCTTAGTCCCTCAAGACAGGGCCTCTCACTGATCCTGAAGCTGTTTTTGCTAGGCTTGCCAGTGAGCTCCCAGGATATACCATTTCTGCACACCAAGACTGAGGGTACAGGCATGTGCATCCATGTCCAGCTTTTATGTGAATGCTGAGAATTCAGTCTCATGTTTGTACAACAAAGCATGCTTCCCTTTTTAGAAGATTCCTTTATCCACATGGACCTGTCCCTAGCATTTCCACTTGCTCTGTAGCTTGCACTCTTGACTCTGTGTGTGTGTGTGCACACACTGTTTTTATAAATTGTTGCAGAATATTTGTGCCCTGTGTGAAGATGTATTGCTGTGACTAGTGTATTAAGCTGAACGGCCAATAGCTAGGCAGGAGGTATAGGTGAGACTTCAGGAAGAGAGAGAACCCTGGGAAGAAGGGCTGGGTTGCCAGCCAGACACAAAAGGGAGGTGAGGCTACAAGATGGAAGAGAGGTAATGCCACATGGCAGAACATAGATTAATGTAAATGGGTCAATTTAAGTTATGATGTAGTTGAGACAAGCCTAAGTGAGGCTTTGTGAGCTGGCAGTTGACAAAAAAAAAAAAAAAACTTACTACGGTCTCAGGCTGGAGAAATGGCTTAGCCATTAGGAACACTGAGTGCTCTTCTAGAGTCCCCAGGTTTGATTCCCAATACTTATTTGGTAGCCAACTGTTGTCTATAATTCTAGTTCTTGGGGCACCTGGCACTCAGTCACTACGCACACATGATACACAGACATACATACAGGCAAAATACCCATGCACATAAAATAAAAATCTCAAGTAAATAAACAGATAGGACAGAGTCTCGCTGCATACCTTAAACTAGCCTTGAGCTTAGTACAGTCTTTCTGCCTTAGCATCCCGAGTGTTGGCATTCTAAGCAGGTGCCACCACAGCCAATTCAAGCATTATTCTTGTAAATTTCACCAAGTAACACCGGTTAGCAGTCCCTAAACCCTGGGGCCACTTAGGTAGGGCTAAGGACCACTAAACTTGATATTCTTTGAAATAGAGACACTTGGATCTAAAACTTGAAAAACAGTCTGTCATTTTGCTCTTTGTATACAAGAGAATAGCTCAGCTTGTGTTTGGGAGTTTGCTGGGAAGAAGCTAGGCATTTGGATATGCAGTTCGTAATGATGTAAGGACTGCATCTATCTGTCTCTGTATTAGTTCCCAGTTCTAGCAGTGTTCTTGTATTGTCAGTGTCGTCTTCTCATTTCTGCTTTCCTTGATTCCCTCAGGACTTTGAAGAGCTGGATGGTTTAAATCATTTTTTTTAAAGGATTTATTTATTATGCATACAGTATACAGAAGAGGACACCAGATGTCCTCATAGATGATTGTGAGCCACCATGTGGTTGCTGGGAATTGAACTCAGGCCCTCTGGAAGAACAGCCAGTGCTCTTAACCTCTGAACCCTCTCTCCAGCCCAGTTTATTAAATTGTATTTATACTTAGTTGAATATATTTATAATTATATGCATTTTTATTTCATTTCATTTGGTTTTGGGGATTGAACCCGGGGCCTTGGACATGCTAAGCAAGTATTCTACCTCTGAGCCACACCCAAGCCCTTCCAGCCCAGTTTAAATCATTCTTTAGACAGGATCTGTTAGCCAAGGCTGGCCTCAAGCTCTCTAGCCAAGGATGACCCAGAACACCTATTCCTTCCTCCTGCCTGTGCTAACTCCTGGGATCACAAGCATCTACCACTAACCATGACTTTTTTTTTTTTTTTTCAAATAATTTATTATTTAACCTTATAAAAATAGTTTTGAGTTTCCTGAGTAGTTCCAAGTTTTTCTCTTAGTTTTAACTGACTCTTTGTGCTTTAAGGGTCACGATAATGAAAGATAAAGACACGAGGAAGAGTAAAGGTGTTGCATTTATTTTGTTTTTGGATAAAGACTCTGCCTTAAACTGCACCAGAGCAATAAATAACAAACAGGTAAGTGATTTCAGCATTGTATTGGATTATCAAAACACTGGAAAAATCTTAAGAAAAAATTATGGCATAGAATCTATCACATTTATTACAACAAGAATTTAGGAGACAGTATCTGATAACTTCGCCTTGGCGAACTACATCCTCTGCATTTACAGTTTTCTCTGATTTAGTTATTTGGTAGAGTGATAAAGGCAAGCATTGCTATCGACAATGGAAGAGCAGCCGAGTTCATCCGAAGGCGAAACTACTTTGATAAATCCAAGTGTTATGAGTGCGGAGTGAGTAACCCTAATAACTCTTCTGTGGTGTGCAGTATTCTTTATGTTAGTCTGTGGTTGTGCCCACAGAGAGGGAGTGGGTGGACGGGGAGGCACTGCGGTGAGTGGAGGCCGTAGGACTCCAAATGTCCTGCCTGTTCTGTCACTTACTTCCTTCTAACAAGAGTCTCTGAACTTGAGGCTCAGCCAGTGACTTGCAAACTGCAGCAGTCCTCTCTATACATTGTAGACAGAAGGGAAGATGACTAAGAAAGAAGCACGCATGCTAATTTAGTCAGTTCATATTGTTTAAGTCTGATAAAAAAAAATAATTTGAGGGACTGGAGAGAGTGGAGAGATGGTTCAGTGGTTAAGAGAACTGTTCTTCCAGAGGACCTGAGTTCGATTCCCAGCACTCACATGGCAGCTCACAACTGTCTGTAATTCCAAGATCTGACACCCTTACACAGTTATACATACAAGCAAAACAATTCACATAAAATAAAAATAAATATTAAAAAAAAAATAACTTGAAAGTATTCTAAAGTCCTAAGTTGTATTTACAAAGAAAACAGTGCTAGCTGAGAATAGCAGCACAAGCCTACAGTCCTAGCAGTCAGGAGGCTCAGGCAGAAGGATGTCCAGCTCAGGGTTATTCTGAAGTCCATGGGGAATTTTTGGGTAGCCTAGGCCATAGGTTTGTTTAAGAATTTCCTTACTTCACATTTATAGCTAATACAGATCATCTGAGAAACACTAAATAGTATATATTCCTGGTGGCACACACCTTTGATCCCAGCACTTGGGAGGCAGAGGCAGGCAAATCTCTGAGTTCAAGTCAACCTGGTCTACAGAGTGAGTTTCAGGACAGCCAGGGATACACAGAGAAACCCTGTCTCAAAAAATTAAAATAAAAAAAGAAAAATACAAATATTCCTTTTGATTTATGGATTTAGACAGATTTGGTATTGTCATGCTTTCTACATTTTCATTATTTATTATTTTGGGTCTTTTGTTTATTTACCTTGTCTCATTGTGTAAACTTAGCTGACCTAGATTTTATTGGTAGACCAGGCTGCCGTCAAATTCAGAAAGATGTGCCTGCCTCTATCTCCCAAGTGCTGGGATCAAAGTTGTGTGCCACCACAGCAGGATCAGTACGTTCTATTTAAAGACAGTGCCTCTAACACAGGTTAGCCTGAAACCTGTTACATAGCAGAAGGCGGCACTAAATCTCTTACCGTCCTCCACTTCCAGCATGCAGGGATTACAGATGAGCCACCAACCGTGGTTCACTGTTGCAGGGAGTCAGACCCAGTGCTTTGATGTGCTAGGGCAGGTACTGCAGCAACTGAACTACATCACACACTCACTCTGTGCATTTTTACAGTTCTAAACAAAATCTATTTACATTTCTATATCCTGAGTTTTCCCAAAGCAATTTTACTAGTAACCTTTTTCTTTAATGATATAAGTTGGTATTGTTATTCCAAAACACAATAGAATTTTCTACAGAGTAAATTGACAGTAAATAGTACCTCTTGGATTCAGCCATGTGCCAGGTATAAAGTTACTTAAGGCATTGTCAATTTTTTTTCCTTTTGTTATAATCTTACTTTCATGTAGTTTAGTAATATTTCATGTAGGTTAGTAAGCTAATGTACAGATTGTAGCTATGTTTTACAATTTATCTCATTATAATAATCCAGCTCAGTAAAATAGGATGATAATATGAGCCACGTATGTAAGAATAAGAAAAAAGACATGTAGTACTTGGGCTCAGTTCCCACCCTGTGCTTGTCAGGCAGGTCCTCTGTCCCTGAGCTGTACCATCAGCCTCCATCTGTTTTTAAAGCTGAATATTCAACAGCATATTACAAGTTAATAGAAATAATTTTATTTTCATTTATCAAGCTAATCTAAAACTTTTATTAGAGTTGATCCATTAAATTTAGAATTCTTTTGTATGGTGAAAGTTGATATTTAAAATGTTTTGAGAAAGAATGCTTCTTTGCTCCCTAGTTATCACTGCAGATGCTAGCATTCAGAGTATCACACACTCTGCCTTCTTGATTGGAAAGGAACACATCTGGTCCTATGTTCCCACAATGAGAACATTGTTTTCTGGATTCTAGCCCTTCGGTCACGGGGTCAGGGCAGGTTTCTGTCAACAACAGCAGCTCTAGTCTTTTTTCTTTCTTTTTAAATGTGAAACGAAAGGAAAGTGGACACTTAAGTTATGCCTGTCCTAAAAACATGCTTGGAGAACGTGAGCCTCCAAAGAAGAAAGAAAAGAAGAAGAAGAAGAAAGTTCCTGAACCAGAAGAAGTGTATGTATAGCATGCTAAGACTGTTGTGTTGTTTGCCATTTTGTTGCTAGTGGACTGCATCTGAATTCTCTTCCTTTGCTTACCTAGTGAGGAGGTAGGAGTGAGTGAAGAAGAAGGGGAGGACCCGGCCCTGGACAGCCTCAGTCAGGCCATCGCTTTCCAGGTACTGATGTTCCGCAGGGACCGGGGACCGGGGCTGGGGACTCAGCTCAGGGATGACCATTTGACTGAGTGAAGCTTCAGCCTTTAATCCTGCCAGATTGGGAGGCCTAGGTGAAGAACCAAGTGAGCCTGTAAATTCAAAACCCACCCTGAGAAACCTTGTGTCCATGAAAACAGTCTATGTAGCAGGCATAGTGGTCCGTGTCTGTGAACTCAGACAGAGGGAGAATGTAGAGATCTATAGGTCCATTCTGTGAACTCAGAGGGAGAATGTAGGGATCTATAGGTCCATGCTTGTGAACTCAGACAGAGGGAGAATGTAGGGATATATAGGTCCATGTCTGTGAACTCAGAGGAAGAATGAAGGGATCCACAGGTCCATGTCTGTGAACTCAGAGGGAAAATGTAGGAATCTATAGATCCGTGTCTGAATTCAGACAGAGGGAGAATGTAGGCATCCACAGGCCCATGTCTGTGAACTCAAAGGGAGAATGTGGGGGAATCTATAGGTCCATGCCTGTGAACTCAGCACTCAACAGGGTAAAGCAGGAAGATGGGTTTGAGCCTCACCTGAATTACAGAATGAAACCCTGTCTTAAAAACTGAATAAATAGGGGCTGGAGAGATGGCTCAGTGGTTAAGAGCACCGTCTGCTCTTCCAGAGGACCCGGGTTCGATTCCCAGCACCCACATGGCAGCTAACAACTGTCTGTAGTTCCAGTTCCAGGCAAACACCAAGGCAAATAAATAAATAAATAAAGTTTTAAAAAAAAAAAAAAAAAAAAAAAAACTGAATAAATAATAAAAACTGAATATTTTTTTAAATGTATAAATTATACAAAACATTAGGGTATACTTCATGTTAAAGTTTGTTGTTATATCACTGTATTGACCATCTTATAATGGCAATTTCTGTGTTTCCCTTTCACCTTGAAAATTTGAGGCAAGACATTATTCTAAGATCTTTATCTGGATAAAGTAGTCTCATTTATTCTTCTTAGACTGTAAGGTCCATGTACTTTTAGTATATTATTAATCTGTCTTCATTACAAAATCAGGTGGAAATATTGGATCATCTCAAAAATTCTCAGCCTCCTAATTGTTTCACCCCTTAAATGATGGTGACCCCCCATCATAAAAGTATTTCATTGCTACTTCATAACTATAATTTTGCTATTGTTATAAATCATAATGTAAATACCTGATATGCAGGACAGGATCTGATTCGTGACCTCCAAAGGAGTCACAGGCTGAGAATCAGTCTAGTAGCTAGATGTGTTGTTGCACACATCTGAAATCCCAGCACATGTGAAGTAGAGACAGAATCAGGATTTAAGACCAAGCTGGGTAAAATTATTGTTTAAAGTACAATAGTAGTTTTATTTTAAAATGTCTGTAGCTAACCTAAAAGGAATCTTTTGAAATTCCCTAGCATGGAACTAATCATCATATTTCATACTTATATTCTCACCTGAGGAGTTGAGATAGGAGATGATGAGTTCAAAGCTAGGCTGAGCTACCTAACAAGTTCTAGGCCAGCATAAGCTACATAGTGAGACCCCTGTGTCAAAACAAACTGGAAAACAAAAATGGCTAGGGGTTCAGGGATTCGGTTTAGTTGCCAGTATGCACAGTGCCCTGGATTTTACCCGAGCACTGCATTATCCTGGGGTGGGGATGCAGCCCCAGCATTGTGGAAAGAGAGGCAAAAGGCCCAGAAGTTCAAAGTCATCCTCTATCACAAGGATGTCAGCACTTATCTGGGGGGTGGGGAGGAGTCCTTGGATAATGATGAGGATCATATCAGTATGACCTAGGAGGGTGGAGATTATTTATGTTCTGGTTTTTCCTTGGTACCTCCTTTGAATTAGCATGATGTGCATAACTAACTGGCTTTGTTGTGCTTCTGAATCATTCCAGCAAGCCAAGATGGAGGAAGAGCAAGACAAATGGAGACCCAGTGCAGGGGGCCCCTCAACCTCAGATGATTCTAGACGACCAAGGATAAAGAAAAGTGCATATTTCAGTGATGAAGAGGAGCTTAGTGATTAAAATTGTATTTATTTTGTAAATATTATTCAAATAAACTCTTATTATACAAAATGCAGTTCTGAACTAGAGATTGTTTTAATATTTGAGTACATAAGAAATATCATGATTCTAGCTTGCCTTAGTACAGTGCAAATATTAAATCTGAAAATCCAGTATCTAAAGTATCCTAAACTTTGAGCACCAATATGATGTCTCAGGTAGGAATATGAAACTATTTCATAAACAATGTTATAAATGATGTATAAAACCAGTCTCAAACTGCTGTGTATGTAAGACAACTTGGTTCTCATCCAAGTATTCCTTTATGTATCTGAAGTATTACCAAAATCTGAGCTACTATAGTTCAAAGCATATCATATATGAAATAATCTGTACTAAAGTCAGAATGTGTTACTATATTCAATCTTAAAAATACTACCAACTATCAGAAGTGGAAGGGTAAATAGTTAAAATACATTCAGAACTTAATGTAAAACTTTATTTGTGCCTGATTGGCTTATGTAAGAACTTATGGAAAACAATTTCATCTCTTAATTTTTTGCCTGCATGTATGTCTGTGCATCATATGCATATAGTGCACCTGGAGGCCAGAAGACCGGCAGTCTGACTCCAGGAACTGGTCACTGTGGCCCGAGATCTCCCTAGAAGTAAGCACTTGTTACCCATTTCTTCATGCCTACCCATAAAAGGATAGGAAGGGTATTTAGTTTTTTCTGGTTTTTTCCCAGCCTTCCAGCTCCACAATGTTTTTGTTACTTTTTTTTTTGTTTTTTTTTTTTTGTTTGTTTGTTTGTTTTTTTTTTTTTTTGTTAAATACTTATTGCATTTGGAGCAGGAAAGTTACAATGATGTAAGTTTTTTCATGTTGAGTATTATATTTTTATTTATGAATAAGACTTTTCCAGTCCTCTAAACTTAACTCTGTAAAAAATGGTATTGCGGAGTCTTTGTATTTAAATTTCTATAGGTTGACTAAGAATTCCCACTTTTTAATACTAAAAGTAGTAAAACTAACAGCAATAAAAGTGTTAACCTTGGGGCTGGAGAAATGGCTCAGCAGTTAAGGGCACTGATTGTTTTTCCAGAGGACCTGAGCTCAATTCCCAGCATCCACATGGCAGCTAACAACTGTCTGTAATTCCAAGATCTGACACCCTTAGAAAGTTATACATGCACGCAAAACATCAATTCACATAAAAATAAATATTAAAAAAAGTTAACCATTCCACTAGCAAAGACTATTAAAGCTGTGGTTTATAACCAGATATGGTTATACACACACGGTAATCCCAACAGAAGGAGACTGAGGCAGGACTATGAGTTCAAGACCAGCATGGGCTACAGAGACTACCTCAAAACATTAAACTATCTTCCAAATCTCAATAAGGAAACAAGGCAGAAGGATGGAGCGCATTACTTCCTGCTCACCTATTATTTAGAAAACATGCTGAAAAAACTGAAAGCACTGGTGGGTTGAGGCAGGAGACTCAAGAGTTTAATGTCAGCTGAGCTATATGCGGTCATATTAAAAACAAAAATATATACAAAATGTGGCTCATAGTTTAGAAAATATATATGTTCCATCATTTGAACCAGAAATCCTACCCTATTTTATTCTAGAATCCTAATCAGATACGCAGGTTATAGTCAAACACAATGATGCACACCTTTGTCTCAGCAGGACGATAAGGAATTTGAGGCCAGGGCTTTAAAGGCATCATGGCTAAAGTCTCTTGCTATTCTTTTAGAGGGCCTAGGCTCAGTTCCCAGCACCCATGTGGTTACTGCTCACATCCATCTAGTACTCCTCTCCCAAAGTATCTGGTGCAACTTTCTGGTCTTTGTAGACACCGGGCAAAACACTCAGACACAATTAAGAATTCCAGGCCAGCTTAAACTTTAAAGTGAAACCCTGTCTCAAAAAAATCATTTTGGGGGCTGAAGCAGTGCCTCAGAGGTTAAGAGCACTGACTGTTCTTCCAGAGGTCCTGAGTTCAATTTCCAACAACCACATGGTGGCTCACAACCATCTATGATGACATCTGGTACCCTCTTCTGTATACTGTATGCATAATAAATAAATCTTTAAAAAAATCATTTTTGACCGACACATCTACATCTCTAGCCACATTCCCACTGAGATTTGTGAACCTTGGGCAGTGTATATAACGTGGATTGGAAAACAGTAAAACAAAATGAGAAATGTTTATTTTACCTAATCTAATAGTTTGAGGCCAGTCTGTACTTGATGACCTTCTCTCCCTTTTTCCCTTCCTCTCCATCCCCCTCTCCCTCTCCATCCCCCTCTCCCCTCCCTCCCTTTGTCCCTCTTCTTTCCTCCCTGACCCTGACCCTGACCCTGACCCTGACCCTGACCCTGACCCTGACCCTGACCCTGACCCTGACCCTGACCCTGACCCTGACCCTGACCCTGACCCTGACCCTGACCCTGACCCTGACCCTGACCCTAACCCTAACCCCCCCCCAATACACTGAAGAAATGAGTGTTAGTAATAAAGAGTGCTTGCTGCTTTCACAGAGTACCCAAGTTCTACTCCCAGCACCCAAGGCAAGGTGCTCTGAACCATCTGTACCTAGTCGTCAGAGGCCTTCCCTCTAAGATTGGGAATGAGGGCAGAAGATTTATCCTCCAATTTTCAACATGGCACTTGTGATATTAGGCAGTACAATCTGTTAAGGAAAAAAAAAAATTCCAAGGAAACCACAAAAAAAGTTAACAGAACTAATAATCTCTGCTGATGCGATTCAGGACTGAGATACAAAAGTAAGCAAACACAGCAGGGCCAGTAAGATGGCTCAGCAGGTTATTGAGGTTGCAAAAGCCTGGCAACCTGAGCTAGATCCCTGGGACCTACTTAAAGGTTCGGAGGGGCAGAGCTGACTGTACAAATTTGTTCTCTTACCTTTACACGTCCCCTTATACATAACAATTAAAAAAAAAAAAAAAGAATGAATTTAGGAAAAGTAGTACCTTGCACACTGGAAATATTTTGCTGAAGGAAATCTTTTTTTTAAAAAACTTTATTTATTTATTTATTTGCCTTGGTGTTTGCCTGGAACTGGAACTACAGACAGTTGTTAGCTGCCATGTGGGTGCTGGGAATCGAACCCGGGTCCTCTGGAAGAGCAGCCGGTGCTCTTAACCGCTGAGCCATCTCTCCAGCCCCTGAAGGAAATCTTGAGTGGTCAAAATAAATGGAAAGGTACTGCATCAGCTCACAACTTGGAAGGTTATAATGGTGGTTGTTTCCCTGGTTAAAATATAAATTAATGCAATGCTATTAAAACTCTTAACAGAATTATTATTTTTAAAATTGACAAGGCAACCCTAAATATGGAAATAAAAAGATAGCCAAGCAGTTGTAGAAAGACCAAAGTTAAAGGACCCACCTGTCTAGCTTTTAAAACCTCACATAAAGCTATAGCGGTTCAGAGACTAGCAAGAGCATGAGAGTGGACAGGCTGGAAAAACAAAACAGCTTTTTGCCTAGAAACAAAGTAGCTATGGTAAACCCTCCTGACCATCCAGGAGGGAGATATCCTGAACAAGGTGTGTTGTCAGAACAATCATGCATTTACGTTCAGCAGGATGCACTGGTAAACAGAGCTTGAGGGGACTAGACAAAGTCCAGGCTTCTGGTAGGATCCCAAAGGGCTGTAGCTTATGATACAACCAAACTCCTTGCAAGGACAACTCCAGATCGGCCCATCTTATTCCAGCCAAAGCAGTTAACCTGTGATCCCAGCATTTGGGTGGCAGAGACAGGAAGATTGCTACAAGATTAAGGCTAGTCAGCTCCATGTAATAAGTTATAGGCCAAAAAGTGATAAGGGATACACATGGAGAGCTCGGAGAGGAGTGTTCTGCAGTTAAGACTGCTTGCTTCTCTTTCAGAAAAAGAGTTCTGTGCTCCCTCCCTCCCCATTAGTAGCTCACACTGACCTTAAGTCCAACTCCAGGGGATCCAACACCCTCTTTTGGCCTGGGAGGAGACACCCAAATAAATACTAAATGCCCAAAACACAGAATGATTCTCCAATAATGTCACTGCTGCTAGAACAAAGCTCCGCACTGGTCATAGGATGATGTCACCACTCATAAATGTCTCATGTTGTCCATTGCTTCAGCTAGCAACGCAAAGGCAAAGTTACTAGACACATGAAGAAACTGATTAAATCACCAAACTAATCATGTCAGTCATGAGCCATTTGGACTTTTCCCCCCACCAAAAACACATATAAACATTTTGAATGTTCAATGTAAAGCGCAGAATAAATTCCTGAGTGTTGGGTGTCTGCCCATAATTCTAGTACTTGGGAAGCACAGGCACAAATATTGTAAATTTGAGGTCAGCCTCGGCTATGCAGTGAGACTCTGACTCAGGAAGAGCAATGCCAGGTCTTGCTGTGAAGCTCTGGCTGGACTGGTTCCCAGTGTCCCCTGAATCTGCAGCAATCGTTGTTGGTCTCTGCAGTGCTGGGATGGCAGGCATGTGCCACATTATCCACCCCACTTTTCTAAGCTTAACAACTGTGAATTGGAAACCATATAATTACTGTCTTCTTTGGGGCACTGAACACTCCTCTGAGTGTTTTTGAAGTAGCATAATTCCTACCTGTTAATGCTTTCTTGGATCTAGAAACTCAAAAGTTTCTACCTTAATGTTAGACTCATGAGAAAGATCAAAGAGTTTTCTAATAGTGAATTTTAGAGGGTTGGATATATATCTCAGCTGGTAAATATTTTCCCCGTGTGTAAAAGGCGCTGGGTTCAATCCCCAGTAGCACATAGACTCGTGGACACCTGTAATTATAGTGCTATCGAGGTGGAGACAGGAGAATCAGAAGCTTAGAGCAATCTGACTGCATGGCAATTTTAGGGCCAGACTGGGCAAAAGATCCTTTCTTAAAATTAAATGAATATATGCATCAAATAAATCAATAAATATAGAATGACATTTTATTTTTTCCCTTTTTTATTATGAATAAAGTCTCACTTTTTATCCATGTATCCCCTTATTCAAACTCCCTTCCCCCTCTCTCCCCTCCCAGTCACTCTCTCTTCTCCCCATCTCCTTATCTCCTCCCTAGCAAGGGCAGAACGTCCCAAGCTCCCAAGGTGGCTTAGTTCAGCATCCACTTCCGACAGATCCGCTTTCCTCACCACAACATCAAGACTGAGTCAGGTGTTCCTCTGGAGGAAATGGGCTCCAGGGTGTTTCAGATCCCAAGCTGCTCAGTGGTTGTGGTTTGCAGCTTGGGTGTGCTTTGCTTTTTTGTTTAGAGTCCACTAATGAGTGAGTACATCCCCTGCTTATCTTTCTGGGTTTGTGATACCTCGCTCAGGAGGATATTCTCCAAATCCATCCATTGGCCTGCAAATTTTAGGATATCATTTTTTCTTATTGCTGAGCAATACTCCCTTGTGTAGATGTACCACAGCTTGTTAATCCATTCTTCAGTTAAAGGGCATGTAGGTTGTTTCCAGGTTCTTGCTATTACGAATAATGCTGCTATGAACATAGTTGAGCTAATGCCTTTGGAGTGCAAATGTGAATCTTTAGGGTATACACCCAGTAGTGGTATTGCTTGATCCTTGGGGAGATTGAGTCCCAGTTTTTTTTTTTGTTTTTTTGGTTTTTTTTTTTTTTTAAAAAAAAAACTCTATTTATTTGCCTCGGTGTTTGCCTGGAACTGGAACTACAGACAGTTGTTAGCTGCCATGTGGGTGCTGGGAATCGAACCAGGGTCCTCTGGAAGAGCAGACGGTGCTCTTAACCGCTGAGCCATCTCTCCAGCCCCGAGTCCCAGTTTTTTAAGAAACCGCCATACTGCATTCCAGTGTGGCTGAACAAGCTTACACTCCCACCAACAATGGAGGAGTGTTCCCCTTGCTCCATACCCTCTCCAGCATAGGCTGTCATCTGTGTAGAATGACATTAAAAAAAAACTGAAATATCCTTTCTCTTCTTGGACCAAGCTTAGAGTCTGACTGAGAGCAGATAAAGTGTTACTATAGTATGTCTTCTGTATCTAACCCAGAAAACCCATTCTCTCTCTGTCTCTCTGTCTCTCTCTGTCTCTCTCTGTCTCTCTCTCTCTCTCTCTCTCTCTGTGTGTGTGTGTGTGTGTGTGTGTTACAGGGGGCCATGTAGTCCAGGTTATCCTCAGACTCACTGTAACTGAAGTCCTACTGTGTTTGCCTCCTCCTAAGGAGCTTACAGTGTGTCCAGTCACATTCTGTTTATCTCAACTCACTATTTGTAATGATACAAATAAAACTACCTTAATTCCCTTTTCTCCATGACTAGTATACTACCTAGAAATTAAGAAACTTTGTGTTCTACCATGATTCCCCATCTCTTCAATTACTTTTCCCACATTTAACAGGGAATACTTACTCCCTCTAAATGAATTTTCAAAGGAAATTCAAGTAAATTCAGGCTGATTCACTGCTCATTCTCTGTCTTATTCCTTAAGAAAAAAATGGGAAAATATTGTGATAAACATTGCTTATAAGGCCAAATAATTCAAGATATCAGGACAGAAGTGTGTGTGTGTGTGCTCAGTTATACACAGACATAGAATGAATGTAGTTGTGAATTTAAGCTACGCTTTGGGGAACACTACAGTCAGAGTCTTCACACGGATCAAAGTTATGATCAGATGTTAACATTGTAGGTATAACTTGAGCGTTGGGGCTCAAGCCAAACCCAAGGACACAGTTTACACCTGAAAAGGCCACTTCTTTAGCTCCAAAGATGAGAGCCAAGGGCAGTCATTTATGTGTCCTGGTCTAACCAGTCTGTCCACTACATCTGTCCACTGAATGGACAGTAGCTTGAGCAGATGAACTTCAATCAGGAATGAATTGTTCCTTAGAACAAGACAAGTAGAGATCATTGCTGCTAATGTGTACTTGAATAACTGTTTTAAATGACCAAAATTTTAAAATTGTATTCCCAGGGCTGGAGAGATGGCTCAGTGGTTAAGATCACTGACTGCTCTTCCAGAGGACCTGGGTTCGATTCCCAGCACCTACATGGCAGCTCACAACTGTTTGTAGTTCCATTTCCCAGTTCCAGGCAAACACCAAGGCAGAAATAAAAATAAATAAATAAAGTTGAAAAAAAATTGTATCCCCAAGTGACTCTTCTTTCTGAAGTCTACAGTTATGATCTAGGGTACACCATATTTTCTGAGTGCCTCACGATTAAAGATTTTACAAAATGTTTTTAAGTGGTATGTGGTGGTGCACACTTGAGACACAGAATCAGGGGGATCTCTGTGAGTTAAATCCCAGCCTGATCTTTATGGTGAGTTTCAGGCCAACCAGGACTACACAGTGAGAGCTAAGTATATATTGGATTTTAAAAACAAAAAAAGCAAACAAAGAACAACAAAAATTCAACTCTGCTTCATACTGATTACTCTTGAAATTCTTCCTGCATCCAAGCCAAGTTTTACCTGAGTTACGATCCATAAGGTATAAGAGAAACTAGGCTGTAATCCAAACACATGGAACTATGTCACTGTCTCTGTGTCCACAGGTGCCATCTCTTTCAGAGCTCATCCTTTCGAAGCATTGCTGTCTCAGAGCCCTTCGCAGACAAAACTATTTATACTTGTAAACCATTAAATAATTTACATGTGCTCTTCAAACAAACAACCAAAAAAAAAATAAAAAAGAAAAAAGAAAAAAAAAAAGCCTTCTTAAATGCAAAGGGAATATCTCCATTAAGTACCTATTAGTGGTTGTACCTTTTTTTCTTTGTTTTGCTTTCTTGTTTTTAAAGGTACTGTTAATATATACTTGGTGATTATAATCTCATACTATTTCCCTTTTAATTTGTTCACTTTCTTAAAATTGTTCCTTTATGTTCTGCTATCCTATTAGTATGTGACCATTGAAGAGAGTAAACTTAGCTCAAGAAATGCCATTTTGTATTCTAGTAGCCATAGAGATAAAATAAAGTTCAGTTCCACATTCCTGGCAGGGGCTTACCCAGTTCTAGGAGAAAATGAGCTGGACACCTGGATGATCCAAGCGGGGTCCAAGACTAAAAAGAGTCTTCCATTTTAGAGAACTATGCATAACTAAAGCAGACAGAGCCCTGAGAAAGAGTCCCTCACCCAGTTCCCAGAGACCATTGCTAGAAACTGCTGCTCACAGAGGGCAGCATGACCTAAGTTCTGACTGCAGAATCCATACCACCCTGACCCTTCTACCTGATCACTAAATACTCTAGTTAAAATACACCACCATCTTTCCTGGGCCCAGATTCAAGGAGAAATTCCCCAGATTAGCTGTCAGCACACAACCTTGCACTAGAGTAACCCCAAATTGTGGTTTTTCCCTTTAAAAGTGGCTGTTAAGCTCCCCTCAGGAGCCCCTTGAAGGTACCATCTGTCATTATAGATGGTTGTGAGCCACCATGTAGTTGCTGGGAATTGAATTCAGGACCTCTGAAAGAACAGTCAGTGCTCTTAACCTCTGAGTCACCTCAGTATATTTTTCTCACAATCTTTAGGATTTCATTCTTAAAGTTAAAATGATGCAGGAAGTCATCTTACAAAACCAGACAGCCATTGATATAACGGCACAAGGAGGAAGTTGTGCCATTGTTGAAGGGCCAGACAACCCATTTAACATATCCTCAGCCCTCCAAGATGTACATATTGAAACTAGATCTACGTCATGCTCTTGCTCAAACTTAATTGATTTTCTAACACCATGGTTGCAGGCACCTCACAGTGTAAAACAGCTTTACTACTGTTGACACTAATCCTGACATTTGGGCAAAACAGTCTGTCTGATGTAGCATCTAGTGGTTTGATATCCAGAGTAATGACATCCTTTCTTACAGACTCCCTTCAGTGAGCACTGTTGACCAGCCCCATGGTCAGTGAGGCTACATCTAAGGATTGAAGAATATTCTAAAGACCTGCCTGGAGTGCCAGGGGACTACAGGCTTTGAGCTCAAGAACAGAAAAACTGTTTACCATCTAGAGGTGGTGGAAATCAGGAGAACAGAGCCTAAAAGACAAGGCAGGCTCAAGTCTCATGAAATAGGCACAATTATTCAGAAATCAGGCAATTTATACTCTAGGGGTCATGAAAAGTCACCTGAGGAAAGTTCTCATGCGTTCAAGCTGTATACAATCAAGGGGAGGAGATACTTTCAGCAAAAACTTATTTTTCCATAGAGGCAAATAAACACTCTCGTATTACACCCAGGAGGGAGGGGCATGAAAGGACATTCCAGGAACAATTCCATGTTTTTGAAGATCACAAGACTCTTGTTTATTGGTGTTGGGGAGGGAGTCTCACGAGCACTCAGAATTCCCCACACACAACTCCATTCCTACATAAACAAAACACTTCTCATTTTTATTATTAAAGCAAGCAAAACATGAGGTGATGTTACAGTCGGCTTAAGCAAACAAAAGTAAGTGAGGAAACACACCTAGTGTTATGTCTTATCACCTTTAGTCACATGAAAGAGCCTAGAATACCCCCCCCTTTGCCTTTCCCACCAAGATGATGTACATAAGCCAGGGCATTCCCTTCCATTTCCTTGCTTTCAAGCGTATCCGCTTATCATACTTTTATGTAATTCTTTCTAGAAGGCCACCTTGTAGGAAGAGCATTCTGTACTCTACACCATCCATAGTTCACAGCTTTCTTATACTTGCTGCCACAGAGGACTTTCTGATTTCCAAGCTTCATTGTAAATGTTTGTTACAGCTCTGTAGAGAAAGGTATCCTGGCACACCTGTATGGCTTTCATAGTAAAAGGAAACTAAGCAGGGAGCTCTGTAGTGACACCCAGGAGAGGAGGAGAGGCCAGTGGTTAGCGCAGGTACAGTAGATAATGCCTGGAGAAGTGCCGGTGTCTTAGTAAGTAGAATTGCATATGTGGTGGGGTCCTGCCTGAAAGGTGTTGCAGGGAGAGTAGGGGTGGGCAGCCCAAAGCGTGTAGAAGATTCTTTATTAGAAGGTTATTGCTCCTGTTGCAGCCGCCATCGTAGAGTAGCAACCTTATGGCTGTGGGCCTCAACAAGGGCCACAAGTGACGAAGAACTTGAATAAGCCGAGGCACAGCCGGCGCCTTGGGCGCCTCACCAAGCACACCAAGTTTGTGCGGGACATGATCCCGGAGGTGTGCGACTTCGCACCCTATGATTGGTGCGCCATGGAGCTGCTCAAGATGTCCAAGGATAAACGCTCATCAAGATAAGGGTAGGCATGCACATCCGTGCCAAGAGGAAGCTAGAGGAGCTGAGCTTCGTGCTGGCGGCGATCAGAAAGATAATAATAAAAACCCAGAGCCAGATATTGGGGAAAAACTGAAAGATCTGGGGCTGGAGAGATGGCTCAGAGGTTAAGAGCACTGACTGTTCTTCCAGAGGACCTGAGTTCAATTCCCAGCAAAACCACATGGTGGCTCACAACCATCTATGATGAGGTCTGGTGCCCTCTTCTGTAAAACTGTATGCATAATAAATAAATAAATCTTAAAAAAAAAAAAAAAACTGAAAGATCAGAGAAAAAGAGGAACAAGTCACAGCCACTTCTCACCTGGCCACTCCTCAGGAATCCTCAGACTGAATGCCTTTGAGTCCTCACCTGAAGGATACAAGGGAGTCACAGATAAAGGGGTGAATTCCTGCCTCCTCCTCTTTCTTTCTTTGCCCAGCTATCTCATTTCCTGATTCAACTTTCCTAGTGCTAGGATTAAAGGCGTGTGCCAGCACCATCTGGCTCTGCTTGGCCTTGAACTCACAGATCTCTGCTTTTGAAGTGTGAGTCATCACTCCCTGACTTTCAAGGCTAACTGTGGTTTGGCTCTGTCCTCTGATTTCCAAGCAAACTTTATTAAATATACAATATATCAGCACATAAACTTAAGTCAAGGGGTTAGAGAGATGGCTCAGAGGTTAAGTGCACATGATGTTCTTCCAGAGGTCCTTGAGTTCAATTCCCAGGAACCACATGGTGGCTCACAACCATCTAAAATGAGATTGGATGCACTCTTCTGGCCTGCAGGGACACATGCAGACAGAACATTGTATACACAATAAATAAATATTAAAATATAGTTAAAAAAAAAAAACAACTTAGGTCCCTATGAGACTATGGAGAGTGGGTATAGAGCCTGAGACTGGTAAAGTGATCACCCTACCCTGACAATAGGGGAACAAGAAGATGTTGGTCCCTAAAACTCCATTAGGACTAAATAGATGGCCCTGGTGTCCAGAAAGTGAGCCTCCTGACTACATTTGAAACAGAAATCTGGAGGTTCTCAGGCTTTGAGAAGCCAAGGAGCCTGGGCAGTTGCTAGCATCAGGTATTTTATATGGGGGCTTTTTCATATCTCCCATGGTGCACCTTAATGGCCATTGCCTTCTGCCTCTGGAGTCTGGGGTCTTTTCTCTTAGACATTTAACTTTGGCCCTAATATCAGGGAAACTCTGGGACAAGAAGCAAGTCATAAGGAGTTGTTTTCCATCTGAGGTCTTGGGAATCCAAATTGGTCTATTTCAAGAGGGGCTTTGTGAGGCTGGCTAGGAATTGAAATGGGTTATCATGTTTTCATAATTTACCTCTATAAGGGTAGCCAGCCGGGAGGCAGGTTACAAACTGATCCCTACCAAGAATGTCCTGGGGTATTGTAATTTCATTAATAGTCCTGGTTGGGGACTGCCTCGGCCCTGACCGTGTGCAGCTTGTTGCTGAGAAGAGAGAAAAGGAAACCCGAGAGGCTGGAGAAGAAGAGACTGTAGGCCGCAGTTTGTTAATGTGATTGAAAATAGTGGAAGAATAACCTGGTTTGGGCCTCACAGCTGGGAGGAGCTGTTTCTCCTTAGGTGGCTTATGAAAAGCAGTCACTTTTATCAAGATGAGGATGAGGTCACATGCCAAATCCATCCTTTCCAATCCTAGCAAAGATGGCTGTCAGCCACATGCCTACTTCCATCCCAATGTGGGAACAGCAAGCCCATCACTGTGTAGATGTTTAACTCTCAATCCTGGTCTCATAAGTTTTAATTAATCTTTTTTTGTTACAGATTTTACAGGGTTTTAATCATAACCCAATAAGCTCACAAATCTTAATGTTCAGTGTCAGGGACCAAGACCCTGGCTTGAGCCTCTAGGCCTCTAGCTAAAGGCTCCCATGGGAACTGACTGAGAAACCAACCACTGAGCCAGAACAATGTTCTCCCAAGTAAAATAGATGTTCTCCCAGGTAGAATAGATGTTTTTCCAAAGTAAAAGAGATGTTCTGGTTTGCTTCACAGTAACAGAGAAGTAACTCTAAAGAATAGAATAACAGGAACATTCTGTGGCTAAGTTATGTAGCAGTCCTCCCTTAAAGGTAGCTCTAAAGAATAGAATAGCAAGAATATTCTATGGTTAGGTTACCTAGCAACTCTCCCCTGAAGCAAGACCAGTCACCCTTTTACCCTGCCAATATCCTGCCTCCCCTGGCCAGCTTCCTGCAGGTGTTTGAAGATTGCCCCCTCCCCATATTCTACTATATAAGCATGTTTAGAATCTTAATAAAACTGCAGCTCGATCAGAATCCCGTTTGACCTGCTGCCTTCCTTTGCGTCTCCCTTCCCTTCATTCTCTCTCGTAGGTGGTCTCCCGTGTTGAAGTCCCGCGGGTCGGGGCAGTTCAGGAAGTGTATGCAATACTTTTTACAAACCTTGAGATAATATTTACACCTTAGCAAAAGTTTTAGAGAGTTAATCTAAAACCAAAAGAGTATGAGATGTGTAGCAAGAGTTCATATTGGAACTGTGGAAACTAAAGTCCCTCCACCTTGAGGCCTGGAATTATTTTGGGAGCTGAAAAGTTTCTAAACCCCCAAGGCTAAGCTAAAATAATCAGAGGTCATTTCTGCCCAGCTGGGAAGCATCTTCTCCTCATCCTAACACAACCAATCAGCCAGCAGCTGCCCTCCTGACAGCGATAGCGAAGAAACTTTGTCTGGGCTTCTCACTCCCCAGCTCCATAATGGCATTTCTTTCTTTCTTTCTTTCTTTTTTTTTTTTTTAAGTTTAGAAGAGGGCACCAGATGTCATTATAGATGGTTGTGAGCCATCATGTGGTTGCTGGGAATTGGACTCAGGACCTCTGGGAGAGCAGTCAGTGCTCTTAACCTCTGAGCCATCTCTCCAGCTCCCCATAATGGCATTTCTATGGTCTTTGTTTGATCTTTGCTTTTAAAAGTCTTACTTTAGGGTAGCCTGGCTAGCTCAGGTACCCACTAGTAGGATCTGAGCTTAGTTGTACAGCTGCAATAAACCTTGCTTTGCATTTGCATTCGGAGAGTCAGTGTGATTCTGAGGATTTTTCTGGGGGTGGCTGAGATCGGCCAATGCGGAACTAGTCCCTTTATTTTGTTTGGCTCTCCTTCCCGTCACACAGCAGATGCCTCACTTGATATGGGATGGAAGTTGTGGGAAAAAAAAAAAAAAAAACAACTTTAAACAAGCATGCTTGGGTCTAGAAGAGGGAAAGCCGTACCCTAACTCTAGAACCAGTTTTTTGTTCAAATGGGACAGTTTAAAACAACAACAGTCTAATGACACTCATACCTAAAATACACCCAAATCCCTGTGAAACTGAATCTAGGAAGCAGAGAACAAAGAAGGCTAGAGATGGAAATGTTTTAGTTTGGGCTATAGACAAGGATGGTGCAGGACGGAGCTGTTGAGAAGCGCCCGCCAGAGAAGACTGTGTGCTGGGTGTAAGCCTGTTGAAACTGGCCTACTCCTCCTAGCAGCCCTCCCGCAGATTTCCTGTTAATCTCCTGCTTTGCAACAAATTTACAGATTCATCGATGGTAACTTAGAGACAGAACATTTGTTGGGGTGGGAGGAGACTAGAGAAAAACAAACGGGGCTTTGTGCTGATATATTGTATATTTAATAAATCAGTCTGGGACAACAGAGCACAGAATCACCTGCAGTCAAGCCGTGAAGGTCAGGGAGTGGTGACCCACACCTTTAATCCCATCAATCACTGGGAAGACAGAGATCAAGATTTAACAGACGTGTAGGGTGGCACACACTATTAGTCCTAGCACTTGAGAGACAGAAGCAGGAGAATCTCTGTGAGTTCGTGGCCAGCCTGGTCTACAGCCAGGACTGTTACACAGAAAACCCTGTATCAAATAAACAAAGCAAAAGGCTGGAAAATGTCCTCTGATATTCCAGACTGATTTTATTAAATATGCAATATGTCACCATAGGGTATCTCTTTCCATTTCCCAAATAATACTAGTGTCTAAGGTGCCTTAGGTTTAGATTGATTATCTCAGGAGTATTGAAGCTGAATGTGAAGCAAAAGTCAATAAATGTAGAGCCTTTCAGGTCACCTGTCATGTGGGCAGGCTGGAGGTTTTCTAAGACGCATCCCAAGGTGAAATGAAACTTTCCCGTGGATGAGAGAGGGGAAGGAAAATGTCACTGCAGCCTGTAGTCATGGGTGTCACCAAGACTCAGGGAGGGCTGAAGGAGGACCAAGCCATCCAGTGGGTTCTCAGCATATTCAACAAGGGTCAGGGGCTTAGCCTGGCTAAATGGTGGAAAGAACTGGTGTCTGGTGCCAGGGCTTTTTTAGAGGATAAGAATGAAAACCAAGCTCTAGGAGGAGAGACTCATCCACAGAAAAGGACCAGAGAATGGGTCACAAAAGCTGGGGCTTAAAGGAGCTGTGGGAAGGTGGGAGCAGAGGGCAGGAAGGGGCAAAATAGCACAAGGAAACTGCAGGATTGATGCTCCAAGAGTAGGGGATGGGGTCAGATGAAGATGGCCAGCCATATCCTAAAGACTGTGGTTGGAAGTACCTCTGCCTCCAATAGTGTTAGAGGGGTGCACACACAGCTGTTACTTCCTCAATAGTGTTAGAGGGGTGCACACACAGCCGTTACTTCCTCAATAGTGTCAGAGGGGTGCACACACAGCCGTTACTTCCTCAATAGTGTCAGAGGGGTGCACACACAGCTGTTACTTCCTCAATAGTGTTAGAGGGGTGCACACACAGCCGTTACTTCCTCAATAGTGTTAGAGGGGTGCACACACAGCCGTTACTTCCTCAATAGTGTCAGAGGGGTGCACACACAGCCGTTACTTCCTCAATAGTGTTAGAGGTTACAGCTCAAACCACCATACCTTCCCAAAGGCAAATATCTGGAGCCTAAGTTGGGAACAATGTAATATCAAAGACATGAATGTCAAGATGGCGCAGTGTAGGTGAAGGCACTTGCTATCAAGCTAAAAGACCGCGTTTGATTTTCTAGAAGCACTTGGTGGAAGGAGAGAACTGCCCCCTTCTGGTTGTCTTCTGACCTCCATATTTGTGCCATGGTATGTGCACACTCATGTGTATATGCAAACACACACACACACATTAAAAAGTAAACTTAAAAAGAAGGACTGGAGAGATAACTGGACAGTTAAGAGCACTGGCTGCCCTTCTGGAGGACCTGGATTTGACTCCCAGGATCCACACTTGTAACTTCAGTTTCAGGGGATCCACTGCCCTCTTCTGGCCTCTGTGAACACTAGACATACAATGCAGCTCACAGATATACATGCAGATAAAACACTAGTATTCCTAAAATAAAAGATAAGAATATTTATTTATTTTTCCTTTTGAAAAATTTATGTTGGAGCTGGAGAGATGGCTCAGAGGTTAAGATCACTAACTGCTCTTCCAGAGGACCTGAGTTCAATTCCCAGTAATCACATGGTGGTTCACAACCATCTATAAGGAGATCTGGTGCCCTCTTCTGGTCTGCAAGCATACATACAGGCAGAACATTGTATACATAATAAATAAATAAATCTTTTTTTTTTTTTTTTTTAAGAAAAACTTACATCTACTCTGGTTTTTAGAAAATTTAAATTTTGGCATCCTGCTAGAATTAGAAATATTTTTCCACGGTAACTATTTTTTCTAGTGAAGTACTGAGACCACGACATTGGCCAACAAAAGAAAAGCCTATTGATTCATCCATCCTTCAGTGACCTTACCAACAGCACATATATATTTTTAAACTGGCTGTTAAGCACTCTTGAAATCTTATCAACCTCAACTATGCTCTCCTGAGTGGGTCTACAACCTCAGCACCAATAATGCCCATTTGGGTGGTACACATCCACATCTCCAAGTCCACCATTTTACCCAATTCATTCTGCACATCCAGGCTGTGTCAGATACCTCCATTTTCAATTCTGAGTAAAGGAACCAGTGTGGCATCCCACGGTAACAGTGATGTACCCCTGATTTAAAGGGGCCCGAACATATATGGCATCCATGGATAGAAGAAGAAAAGGGATAAGGTTGGAAAGCACAGGAGCCCCTCTCTGCTTCCTGGTTGGCTGGAATGGCTCTCATCTGCCACAGGTTCGCCACGATGATGGACCAACATTGATCGACCTGAACAAGAGCACATCCTAATTCCCTTTGCTTCCTTTTCAGGGGCTGGAGATTGAGCTGTCATTTTCTCTATTAAGTTTAGTTTTCTCAGGCATGTTGAGACAGTGACAATATAAACTCAATTAGAATGCGGAGGAAGATTTAGTTCTCTCAGCATCATACTATATTTTTCCTTTGGGAAATATAATATTATTTGATTCATAGTTTAATCAAAGAATAGAGCTGGGAGTGTGGCTCACTGGTAGAGCGAGAATTTAAAAGGTACAAGTTTTGGGTCTAATCTCCTGTTCCAGGACAAATGATCATTTTCAGAAGAACTGTGTTGGAGGATGTATACAAATAAGTATTAACAAAATATCTTCTACTGGAGTTTTTAAAAAATAATTTATTTTCATTTTATATGCATTAGGGTTTTGCCTGCAAGTGTGTCCGTCTCAAATCTTGGAAATATAGCCAGTTGTGAGTGAGCATGTGAATTCTGGGAATTAAACCCCAGACCTCTGGAAGAGCAATCAGTGCCCTTAACTGTTGAGCCATGTCTCCAGCTCCACTCTGCGGGAGTTTTAACAGACTAATAATCTACAGTGGAAGATTTTATGGGGGCTGGTCTTGGGATTTGAGAAAAATCAAAAACAAATTGATAATAATTAGTACTCTCTATATTTTACATTACATTTTCAGTGTATTACATTTTACTTTATATACTTAAAGGACCAAAATTAAATGTTCTGAGTGTTTGCTAAATGTAAATTAAATGTGCATAGTGTTTAGAAATCTCTTTATTGTTTAGGAAATAAAAAAGGGTCTGTTATGCTTATTTACTTTTATATAACTGCATGATAAGTCATTTTTCCCCCTGGGAATTTGGTTTGCTTTGGATAAAGGTGTATGTGTCTTTAAACTTAAGAATACACTCTACACTTTTCACCTACCTCTTTAGATTTTTACATTCGGGTTGAAGCTGAAGATACAGCTCACAGTGAATTATGGTGTTGTCTCATTTGGTCCAGTTATGCATGTAGCTCCCTGTGCCATCACAGACAGGGGTGACAGGCCCAATAGTAAATTAGGACATTCCTGACAAAATACTATTAGCACCAACATGATACTAATCCACTTTATCTATTATCTATCTATCTATCTATCTATCTATCTATCTATCTATCTATCCTTTGATTTTTTGAGACACAGCTTCTCTATTTGTAGGTCTGGTTGTCCTGGAACTCCCTCTGTAGAACAGGCTGGCCTCAAAACCACAGACATTTGCCTCTTTTGCCTCTCAAGTGCTGGGAATAAAGGCGTGCATCATCACCTCCTGGCAATCTATTTCATTTTTGAAAATAAAATTTATCAAATTATAAGAGCAAGGTTTTTTGTTATGTGCTCTTCTGTGTTTCAATTGATTTAATCCTCATACTAAACATATTGTTTCTGAAATGCAACAATCCATCAATAATTGAAAAAAAAATACTATATACTAAATATCAGCAATAATGAAAGTTAAAACATACAACACTAATGTGTAGTATATACTTCCTTTGTGCTGGTATGAATAGTTCTATCTCTCAGCTGCAACAAACCTGAAAATCATAAGACAAAGCACCTATACATATGTATGCTCATTACTTACCTAAGGGATTATATTGAGATTTTTTTTCTTTCCTGAATTTTAATCTCTAATTAGTAATGGTGTCATTCTATATTTATTTTTGTGAAATAACTTCAAATTAGTTTCAAGAGCATGCTTCAGCTGAGATTTGTTTGGTAAATTAAGCACTTTCTCCCATGAAGATTCACTATTTCTGCTACAAATGGTAAGGATAGGAAGTGGGGGGGAAATGTTTATTGTTTATTCATCTGCATCAAAGCTTTCTTACTAAAAGGTCAGAATCCAAGGCTGTCAAGCAGCTTCAGCTAAACAGCCCCACAGATCAAACCATTTCAGTAGAAAGGTCACAGGGCGAACAGAGTCAGCTCCTCCCTGCGGTTTAATGCATTTATCATCTTGTGCTGTGAGGTAGATCAAGGTTTTCACACACTGTCAGGCCAAGAGCTAAGATAAAAGCTGGGCACAAGTTGGAGCCAGATACAGATGAGCCAGGCCTGGGAAGTGGAGCAGAAGCAGAAGCGGGAATTGGCACAGGACAGAAATCATGTTCCCAGTAACAATGAGAACTGATAAAGATGGACAGGAAAGAGTCCTAAAGAAAATTCTGATTAACTCAGCTTGAGCTAAAAGAATCAAATAAAGGGAAAACATAGGGAGATTTTTGTAGAATCTAATAAAGATGTGCTATGTAGTTTGATTTCCAGTGGTCTCAAAGATGGTGTGTCTGCATCTGTGTGTGTGTGTGTGTGTGTGTGTGTGTGTGTGTGTGTGTGTGTGTGAGAGAGAGAGAGAGAGAGAGAGAGAGAGAGAGAGAGAGAGAGAGAGAGAGAGGAGAGGAGATATGCAGGGCCTTGCTTATGCGAGGAAAATGTTCCACCACTGACCAACATCTCTAGACCTCAAACCTGACTTTTGATAGAAGCTAACATTAGATCCCATGGGCAGGTTCTTTGATTCTCTCCCTTCCTTAAATATATCCATCCATTTACATCTTAAATATAGTTAGGTGTTTATACAAGTGCTCAGCCAGAAAGCACAAGAATGGGTGTAAATCTGTCTCTATTATCAGGAAACAACTCAGGGCACATGACCTGCCAGCAATAAATCAGCAGAGCCCTATTTGTCTTGCGTTATGAACAGCAGGAATTGGCCCATTTGCAAAGGCTCTGACTATGGCTCTTTCTAAATGTAGGAAAACATTTATCATCTTTCTTGGGACCAGTGATATTATCAGCCTTGGCTTCAGATAAGTGAATAAACAAACCTTAGCCCTAGTTTCTTCCACATCAGGACCTTATAGCTAATTTTACTTGGGAATGTCTAATGGATTACCCAGATTTGCTTATTGGCTTTGTGCGTGTGTGTCTGTCTTTACATATATCAGGGCTAATGAGGAGCTCCTAAGAGTGTTCTCCAAGGAAGAATCTTCAAATACTATTTGTGTTGTTAGGCAGGACTAATGACCTCACTTGCAGAAAGGATTGCCAGTGGGTTTACTTACTGCTTTGTTAGAGCAAAGGATCCAATATGTAATGGCAGCTACTGTCTTTTTTAGGGTTTCTATTGCTGTGAAGGGATACCATGATCAAAGAACCCCTTATAAAGGAAAACATTTAATTGAGGTGGCCACTTACAGTTCAGAGCTTCAATCCTTTATCATCATGATGGGTAGCATGGCAGCATGCAGACAGATATGATGGGGGAGAGGTAGCTGAGAGTCCTACATCTTGCAGGCAATAGGAAGCTGACTGAGACACTGGGCAGTATCTTGAGCACAGGAAACCTTAAAGCCTGTCCCCACTATGACACACTTCCTCCAATAAAGTTGTATCTACTTCAACAAAGCCACATCTACTAATAGTGCCACTTCCTTTAAGTTTGGGGGGATCAATTACATTCAAACGTGTAGGATAAGTTACGACTATGCCAAGAGATGTAATTTCACATGATCTAAGCGCTAAATGTCATAACATTGGCAGTAAAAACCATTGGTATTTTTGATATTTCTACTCCATGATTATATGTAATTCTATATAGTTTTTGAGAATGCAATGATATAGAAGTAGGAAAATAAAATTCAAGAAAGTGGGATGCATAAAAAGACATTTATAATTTATGCATATTAAGTCCTAGAGTATTGACTTGCAAATAGACTAGTTTCACCACACACAATCTATATATAAAGCTCATACAGATATTATGTTTTATTCCCATATAATTATATATCCCACCAGTCTAAAAGATATTCACCTGAAAGCCTTCTTGCAATATAACCAAAAAAATATAGTGTGTTGTGGGATAATGCTCTTGTACACACTGTACAGATTTATTACTCCAATTGGTTTAATAAAATACTGATTGGCCAGTAGCCAGGCAGGAAGTATAGGTGGGGTGACCAGACCAGGGAAATTCTGGGAAAAGGAAGGATGGACTCAGGAGTCGGCAGCCAGATGCAGAGAAACCAAGATGAAAATGCTTTACTCAGAAAAGGTTCCCAGACACGTGTGACTAAACACAGATAAGAATTATGGGTTAATTTAAGTATGAGACCTACACCAAGACATCAGCTCTTTGGCTTTATAAGGGTTAAGGTCATCACTGCCATGGTGTTTTTTCAGGTGTGAGGCTGTTTATCCAGCTGCTTGTATTCAACTCGCTCCTTTTTTCTCACCAGCAACTGCTTCTCTTCCATTCATACACACCTTCCCTGGGTGTGTGTTGGGGGGGAAACAGTCTCCAGCCATTGGCAGGATTCCTTCCAGGTTGACATTGGCTGATGTTCCCCACCTTGGCTCCATGCTTCATCTATACCGGCCTTGCACTTTGACTGCTTTCAGAGGACACAGTCCCTTCAGGACAGAAGCATCTCTCTTGCTTGACCCTCCACTCTGCAACCATTGCCTTGAGAAGAGGAGAGGCACCTCTCCTCTATTACTTATGATCAAAATGGGGAGACAGGACAGGATGCAGCTTCATTTCTAGAGTGTGCTTCTAGCATGTATGAAGCCCTATGAGTTTGAGCATAACATAGCATTAAAAAAAAAAAAAATGAGCATGATGTCACCAGCCTGTGAACTCTGCACTCAGGAGATAGAGACAGGTGGGTCATCCTTGGCTGCATAGTAAATTCAAGGCCAATCTGGGCTACCTGTAATCTTGTTTCAAAAAAAAAGAAAAAAAAAATAGAGAGAAGCAGGCAAGGGTAGGAGACAGCACTTAGTGGAGCCCCTGATACAGTCCATGTGTAGACACAGGAATCTTCATAGGAGAGCCAATAACAAAACTCATCACAGAACAGGCTGAGAATTCAGGCTTAGTGTTGGCACTTCATTGCATCATCAGGGAAAAATCCTCTATGCTTCCTGCTACCCCATTCTTAGCAAGTGGCTTTCATGGCAGGCAGATCATGGCCTTCACAGGGGAGGGGAGAGAGGAAGGGAGGGGAGGGGAGGGGAGGGGAGGGGAGGGGAGGGAAGTGATTGTGTGTACCTTTCCCTCATGTGTGTCTGTCCCTCAGCTTCAAGCTCCAGTTACAGACATGGCGAAAGGGAAGAGGCAGTGTGGACCTGTCCCTCATCCTCTTTCGTGACAGGGTCTCATATAGCCCAGGTTAGCCTTGAGCTCAAGTTTTAAAAGGTGCTGGGGAACTGAAGCCCAGGGTGCTAAGTAAACACTTTCCAAACTGAGCTACATCTTGAGGCTGTTCCTTTAAATAGTAAAACAATAGCTTGCCCAAACATTATGAAGTAGACTCCTGTTTAAGTATTATTGACAAAATCCATGCCAATAGATCACTCCAATGGGAGCTTAACACATCAGAATTGTTTGATACGGAGCACAAGAATGTTAGACACAGAGTTAGTGTTGTATTAGGGAGGGAGGGGCAATCAGTAGTGAGCATCAGAGTATCCCTTTAGGATAGTCTCACGCTGATGGAGAAGAGGGCAGTAGCTTGTAGCTATAAGAATGAGGATGACAGAGGTAAATCATGTTGCAGGACTCATTGATTGAGATTTGAGATTTAAAAAGTCTTAACTTGGGGGCTGGAGAGATGGCTCAGCGGTTGAGAGCACCGTCTGCTCTTCCAGAGGACCCAGGTTCGATTCCCAGCACCCACATGGCAGCTAACAACTGTCTGTAGTTCCAGTTCCAGGCAAACACCAAGGCAAATAAATAAATAAAGTTTTTTTTTTTAAAAAAAAATAAATAAAAATAAAAAGTCTTAACTTGAGGTGTGTCAGACCAAAGGAGGCTTCTTCTGGAGTTCTGTCAAGAGTTATCACACTTCACTGCATGGAAGTGAATACTGCGTGATCTCTGTTGCTAGCTACTCAATAAAGGTATGGCAGTATGGGAGTTCCTAGACAGAGCCAGCCAGTGCCCAGAAGCTCCATTCTTCTCCTACTGCTGCGATCAGTCATGGACATCACTTCTTCTCTTTGGTCTCTCAACACAGATATACCAGTAATACTCCGGGGACTGCCGAGGCTTCCTAAACAAACTGCCTCTCCTGTGTGCACACAACCATTGGATTTACAGAGACTCCATCATGTCATGATAAACCCCATTACTTATTTATATATCAATATACATGCATGTTCAGTTCTTTCTGAGAAACTTGACAAGAAAGATACCACCTCTTTGTAGACTTAAAATATTATACTAAATTTTGGATCAGGGCATATAATTGAGTATAAAATATCATTATTCTCTATTATTACTTTTAAAACATTTATTTTATTTATTTAATATGTATACAGTATACAGAAGAGGGCACCAGATGTCATCATAGATGGTTGTGAGCCATCATGTGGTTGCTGGGAATTGAACTCAGGACCTCTGGAAGAACAGTCAGTGATCTTAACCTCTGAGCCATCTCTCCAGCCGTCTGTATTATTTTTTGCCCTAGAGCTCATTAGGTAGACCAGGATAGTTCAAATTTACAGTTGTTTTCCTGCCTGAGCTTCCTGAGTCCTGGGATTAGAAGCATGAGATGCACACCTGGCTCATTTTCTTAAAACCCTGTAGATTAACTACTTCCAGTATGATCTTTCTGAATAGTAACTGTGGTGGTCAGAATGAGCATGGCCACATAAGGCTCACATAGATACCTGGTCTCCCCATTGCTGGCACTGTTAGGGAAATATTAAGAGGCATGTTTTTGTGGAGAAGGTGTGTGACTGGGGTGGGGGGATTTAAGGTTTCCAATACCCACACCATTCCAATACTTCTGCCTTGTGTTTGTGGATCAGGTGTGAGCTTTCAGTTACTGCTCCAGTGTCATTCCTGCCTGCTGTCATGACCGTCATAGACTCACCCTCTGAATCAGTAATTCCCCAGTAAACTCTTTCTTCTATAAGCTGTCTTGGTCACTGTGTCTTTACAGCATTAGAAAAGTAACTAAGACGGTAATAAGATAAACACTCAAAAAGTTTAGATGCTGAATATACCTCTAACATCAGAATTTTAAAAGCAAGTAAGTGATTGGAGAGATGGCTTAATGGTTAAGAGCACTTATTACTCAAATTGTGAGGATTGGATTTGGGTCAGCACCCATGTAAGATGACTTCCAGATTCCTATAACTCAGTTCCAAGGATCCTGTGCCTTGTTCTGGCCTCTACAGGAACTCACATGCACTCATATAGACACAGATACACATGCATATGTGTATAAATTCAATTTAAAAACTCTTTTATAAAGCAAATAATGACCGTACAAACATATTGGATCTTTAATACTAGTAAAGTTCATGGAACAGTCAGGTTTTCCTCAGCTGCTTTTTATTTTTTTTTGCCCTTCCCACCTCCTATAATATTGCTCATTAATATAAAAAAATCCCTATTTTCTCTATATCATCTCTGTAAGCTTATCATTGACATAAAAATCAATGTTAAATAACCACATTGCTCCTTGAAGTCTATAGTCCATAGGTATGCCTAATTAAAAATTAAATGTAGAATTAAGATATAATCCAATAAATTGCACTCCACTGACACACCCAAGAGGAATGAAATAAATGACTTAAAATTATTTAAATACTTATATTCACATCACCTTTCAAAACACCCAAAAACGGGGAAGCAATGTAAGCACTTTAGGTGAATAGGTGAAAAAAAAAGTAGCACAGACATCAGTGGTGACTCATTTTTATCTCCTCTACTAGATTTAGAATCACCATAAAAATATACCTCTCTGAGTGTCAGTGTGTTTCCAGAAGGTTTAATGCATCACATAAGACCTACCCTGTTTGTGGGTGGAACCATTTCTTAAGCTGAGGTCATTCCCTCTGCTTTCCAACTATGGGTACAGAATAACCAGCTCCCATATGTGCCTGCTGAAATGTCTTTCCTGCCATGGTGAACTGGACCCACAAACAAGCCACTCCTCCCTATACTGGTACTTTTGTCCTGTCTACTCCCAGGTGTGAGGAAAGTTATATGTTATAATACAGTGGGATATGACTCAATCGTAAAAGGGGAAGGAAATTCTCATACATCTTCACCCTCAAAGACAGAAGTGAAACAAGTCAGGCTTGATGGGCTGTACACAGTAGTCAGACCCTGAAGACCCAAGTGAAATGGCGGTTGCCAGAGGCTGGGATGAGAGTGTTAGTCATTGCTTAACATTTCACCTTTAAAAGTTGAAAGTGTGTGGACATGGTTGTGCTTATAGTTTTGGTTGTGAGCCTAGCCTTTAGTGGCTGAGCCATCTCTTCAGCCCATGGTGATGCTTATATAACCTAACAATGTGAATATACTTCATGCTACTGAATTGGACACCTAAAAACAGTTAAAAATCGTAAATTTCAGTTACTTGTATTTCACAATAAATAAGCTTACCAAAACCAAACATAAAGGCTTGGGGATGTAGTACAGTGGTAAAGTACATGGACATGCACAAAGTTCTGGGTTCAATCCACACAGAAAGGGGAAAAAAGATTATCCATGTAAAGGTCTAACAGTTCCCAGGTCAAGGGAAACTCACCATTTTAATAAAAGTAACAATAAGCAATAAATACAACTAAAACTTAATAGCATAGAGGGCATAGTGATCCATACCTGTAACCCCAGCACAGGGAGAGCAAGGCAAGATGATCATAAATTTGAAGCCTGTCTGTCACTATGCAGAGTGACATCATCAACAAAAACCCAAAAGTCCTACACCTTTCAACAACAACAGTCCTAACCTCTCGAATAAAATCTGAACAGCAAAAATTGACCCATATTATTAAACCACTTACAAAAACCTTAACTAATATGAGAACTTCATTGCCAGTGTCTATTAGGTTAGATTTAAAGATTAACTATTAATTTATAATGCTTAAGACAGCGTGGATTTGACAACAGGAACAGACACACAGACCAATAGAACATAATGGAGTTGTGCAATAAACCCTTCAAAACATGGTCAATTGATTCTGAACAGTTGTACAAGGGCAATTCAGCAGAAAAGGCCTAATAACCTTAATTAATAATTATGGATCAACTGGCTCCTACCTGAAACATACACCTTCCTTCACATTCTAATCTTTACATGAAAGTTTGCTTAAATTAATCACACCTTAAATGTCAACTTTAAAATCTTAAAAGAAGGAGCCAAGGAGATAGATAATGGCTAAAGTGCTTGCTGTACAAATGTGAGTTTAATATCCAGAGCTCACATATAAAAGGGGAGTGTGGTAGCACATGCTTATAATTCCAGCATTAAGGAGGCAAGGGCAGGCAGATGGCTAGGGTTTACTGAACCTTCACCTTAACCTATCCAGGGGACTAATGGGGAACCTCGATCAAAACAACCTAAAAGATAGATTGATTGATACACAGATGACAGATAGATTGTTTTGGAATATTCCTTTACACTGTGTGATGTGAAGATATGTCACTGTGGTTGGTTTAATAAAAAGCTAAATGGCCAGTAGCTAGGCAGGATTTTCCAGGCAGAGTGTGTGCTGGGAAGAAGAAGGGACAGAGCAGTCACTAGCCAAACAGAGAGGAAGCAAGACATGCAGGAGGACATGGCAACACGCAGATGAATAGAAATGGGTTAATTTAAGTTATGTGAACCAGGGAGACAAGCCTAAGCTATTGGTTGAGCTTTTATAATTAATAAGTCTCCATGTTGTGATTTTTGAGTTGATTGTCAGGACAGAAAAATCTGCCTACAATAGATAGATAGATAGATGATAGATAAATTGATTGATAAATGATAGACAGAAAAGAAAATAGCTCCTGAGGAAAGAAAACTAATGTTACCCTCATCCTAAGCCTCACATATGTTTGCAGGCTCACTAATACATATAAACGTGTTTACATACAAGAATGGTCACACATACACAAATATATTATTCTATGTGAAAGGGTTAAGATTGAAAGGACTATATTGTTTCATTTTCTTTGTGTAACATTTTGTTGCATCATGAAACTTTTCCTGGGGAGATGCAACACACATGTCTACTTACCCCAGATAGGAAACTCATGACAGACAAAAGTACTGATACTACCAAAGTCCAATTTGGAAAACTAGTAAGTTTTATTGTGGTTACTTCCAGGAGGAAAAATTACTTGCAGCCAGCTGCATCACCAAACTGTACCCTAGCATGAGTGACAGTACATAAAAGCTGGGAACCTGGATCAGACTGCACAGCCTATCAGCAGCAGCTCAGCATGTTGGAGAGAGTGTCCTTCTTAGTTGCCTCAGTTGACCTAATCCTTTTCCAGGCAGCTCAGCTCTGCTCTCAGAGTTTTCTTTGCAACTCAGCTTTCTGAGGGTCTTCTTTGCAACTCAAATTACCTTCCATTTGGGAGGGACTCTCAGCTTCCATTGCTTGCTCTGGCAGGGGGATCTAGTCAGTTTCAGGGACTTCCTGAAAATTATTTTGAGTTGTTACCTTCCTTCCTAAGGAACTTCCTGCAGGATGAAACGTTTCAACCTTGGAGAAAATTGTCATACAACATATCCCAGGGAACAGGTCAATTTAGGGGAGGGAGTAGCCATTTTCAACAGCAGATGGCAAGTTTGAGGTTGATGAAACTACATTTTGACTTTGTGTTCAATATGACCACACATGCAAAATTAATAGAATTAATTTCACTGTATTGTGCATGTGCATATGTATGTACACACACAGAGAGAAAGAGAGATAAAGAGATAGAGGAGAGAGAGAGAGAGATTTGTTTGGAGAAAGGGTATCACTGTGTAACCCTAGTTGGCCTGGAACTCAATATTAGACCAGGCTGGCCTTCAACTGCTCGCCACTATAGAAAATTTTTATATACATATTTGCCTTCCCAATTTGAACTTAAAATTAATATTTGGATTTGCAAATTTTTATATAGCTTCAAATTTATAAAATTCTATTATTTCCAAGTAGTTCAGTAATTTATCAATTCAACAATTTAGAAATATAGACTAAGTATGGTAGTTCATACCTGTAATTTCTGTACTGGTGGGACAAAGGTAAGACTGCCATGAATCTGAGGCTAGTCTGGTCTTCAGTGTGAGACTCTGCAGGTATTAAGTCTGGAAAAAATCCCCAGTGCTATAGGGTAGAGACAGGTGGATCCCTGGAGTTTGACCACCATCTATCTTAGCTAAATTGGTGAGCTCTTATTTTAGTAAAAGACCCTGTCTCAAAAAAAAAAGATGGTGGTGACTGAGGATGCTATCTGTCTTCAATTTCCATCCATGTACACGTGTGGACACACACACACACACACACACACACACACAAGAAGTCAAACACATTAAGTTACAGACAAGGTAGTATATGCCTATAATTCCAGCCCTTAGAGACTGAGGTAGGCAGATCATGAATTCAAGAACAGGCTGTCCTAAAATGTGAGGACTTGTCTTAAAATAGCAAAAAAAAAAACATATATCTATAAAGATCACAATTTATCGTTTTCCACAAATAATTACAATTATAGGATTTGTTGGGACCTGTAGTTTGGGAAGCTTGTCTCCAGCATTGTCATTTGATACATGCCTTTGATTCAAAAAGAAACTAAGATCCAAGCTGTGGGTAGTGGTATGCATCTCCCCAAAACCTGAGTGGGGCAGATTACACTTATAAGACAATCTTGGGCCACAAAGTGAGACCAGCTTCAAAAACTATGAGGGGTTCTGGCACGACGGCTCAGTGTGGGGAAGCAGCAGTTGACAAGCGTGACATCCTGAGTTTGATCTCTGGGGTCCACAATAGTGTAAGTACAGAACCCAAAATAATCACCTATGTCAACTATTCCCGTTTTTTTTTTTTAAACTTTATTTATTTATTTGCCTTGGTGTTTGCCTGGAACTGGAACTACAGACAGTTGTTAGCTGCCATGTGGGTGCTGGGAATTGAACCCTGGTCCTCTGGAAGAGCAGACGGTGCTCTTAACCACTGAGCCATCTCTCCAGCCCCCCTATTCCCGTTTTATAGGTGGGAAAAATGAGGTACATAAATGCTAACTTGTCCAGTATTTTCCAATTAGTAAGTGGTGGAGCTTACATTAAAAAGTCTAACTTCCTGGGCTGGAAAGATGGCTCACAGGTTAGGAGCACTGACCAATCTTCAGGAGGACTTGAGATTCATTCCCAGCATCTACATGGCAGCTAACAACTGTCTGTAATTCCAACATCTGACACCCTACACAGTTATACATGCAGGCAAAATACCAATTCACATAAAATAAAATAAAAACTCTAACTTCCTCTAGAGTCCAGCCATGCTACTGAACTATAGCAGAAAAAAATTTTAACAATCATAGTAATCCTAAATATGTGTATGAAAAAGCAAGCTAAATACCCAAAGTTAAACAGCTAGTAAGTTTCAGAGCCTGAATTTATGTATGTTTCATTCTGAGGAGGAGTTTGTTAAATAACTCAGATACAAATTGGAGATCATCCTGCTTCAGCTTCCTGAGTGCTGTGATCAACATGGTTGACGGCACCCTGAGTCACAGAGAGACCTTGTCTCTAAAAACTACAGTGTATGTCAGTGAGACCTCAGCATAGGGCTTCTGCTCCAGGGTGGCCCACTCCTGCCATGGGGAGGATGATCCAGGCATTCAAGTTTTCTTTAAGAGCCTTCTGCAGGATCAGTGAATAATGAAAAGGGAATGCCACCAAATGCCAAGAAGGAAAGTGCACTTGCAGAGCCCACTTATCCCACTGAGCCCATTGACACCACCTACAAGAACCTCCAGCACCAGAGAACAGCACATACACCTTGCTAGACCTGAACAGCAGCCTCTCCAAGTTTGGGATAATGCAGCCTTCTTCCAGAAAAAAGTCTTCTTTGCACAGAGCTCAGCTCAGGTTCACCCATGTTAGACCCACGAATTGTTGCCTGTGAGAATGAAGGTCAGGGTCACAGCAACAAACAAACAAAAATCAAATATGATTTATTTAAGAAATGGAAAGTAGTATTTAAAATATAATGTACACTACATAAAATCTATTGGACATATTGTTTATATGATGTGTTTCCTTCTAGAATATATAAGTGACATGTGTTGTTTAGAAACATTTTAATGTTTTTATTAGTATATATCAATTATTCATAAAGATGAGTTTCATTATGATATTTCATGCATGTGCATATTAAGGTCATATTAAAACATGGATTACTCATGGATTTGTGTATATCCTTGTGCAGGAGACATGTTAATATTTGCAAGAACACACTAAGATATAAGTGCATTGTAACTGTACAGAACCAAGAACCTTTCATTTGGAGACTGTTTGCTTTTTAGTGATACTGAACTTTAAAACTCCCTGTGAACAAGTAATTTAAGTTTTTAGAAATCCACATACACCAAGTAACTCTTCCTAGTGTGACCAGCTTCTCTTTTTCAATCCTGGACATCACACAAGGACACATGTAAAAATCTTATCCCCAGGGCATTTCTTAAGCAACTTAAATGGTGCAAAGGAGAATTGGTATAAAACCGATATTAAATGTTACTATTAAGACAATACAGAGATAGGGCTGGAAAAATGGCTTAGCAGTTAAGAGCACCGTCTGCTCTTGCAGAGAACCTGAGTTCTGCAGCTTGTCAGGTGACTCACAACTGCCTGTTAACGCCAGCCCTGGGGGATTTGAGACTCTCTTCAGCAACTGCATGCTTGTGCATGGCACACAAAGATGCAAACACACAGCCAAAAAAAGGAAGGAAGGAAGGAATAGATAAAAAGGAAAAGCCAAACCCACAGCACACTTCTATAATCTCAGTGCTGGTGAGGACGAGGCAGGAAGATCAGGAGTTCAAAGTCAACCTCTGCTACATTGTGAAAATAGCCTGTCCTTACATGAGTCCC
>PVIH01001870.1:50082-103645 GCA_004025045.1 Sigmodon hispidus
AAAAAAAAAAAAAAAAAAAAAAAAAAAAAAAAAAAAAAAAAAAAAAAAAAAAAAAAAAAAAAAAAAAAAAAAAAAAAAAAAAAAAAAAAAAAAAAAAAAAAAAAAAAAAAAAAAAAAAAAAAAAAAAAAAAAAAAAAAAAAAAAAAAAAAAAAAAAAAAAAAAAAAAAAAAAAAAAAAAAAAAAAAAAAAAAAAAGTAAAATAAGAAAAAGAAAAAATAGAGATGAAAGAAAATAGGAAATCTATGAAGAAGAAATATGTCAAATAGAAACTAACAAAAGTGATGACAAATTTTGGAAGAGATCAAATTCAAAAGGCAATTATCTGTAAAAGACAAGATGAAAATAGAACAAAATATAATCGGAAAGCAAGAGGAATACAGTATAAACTGAGAATAATCTATATACAAAGGGAATTTTCAACATGACCAGAAACTAAGTATCATGTTGTTTTTTAGATGTGGTCTTGCCTTGTTGCCCAGGCGACTGTTCACTCAAGGTCCTCCCATCTCCGCCTCCGGAGTGCTGAGATAGCAGGCATGTGCCACCACACCACACCGGGATGAAAAGAACAGAATCCAAACCTAAATCTAATAACATCAACACAGGCACCCGTGAGAATGGTGAGATACAGGAGATAAAATATCCAAATAGCCATGGATATAAAATAGTCTACTCTGTGGCACACTAAGCAGATACTTTGTACCAAGAAAGGGGGAGATAGGGAGAGACAGAGAGAGAGAGAGAGAGAGAGAGAGAGAGAGAGAGAGAGAGAGAGAGAGAGAAAGAGAAGATAAAATCATACTGTGGATCTCTATGGCTTTGGAGAAAACTATGCTTCTGTGTAGTTATATGGTTAGTCATGACAGAACACAAAATGATGACATTGAGTTTCTGTTTTTTTCTGAAATGGATCAAACCCTAAATATGCATGTATATGCATAGCAACAACCATACTAGTGAAATAGTGCATATGATATTGGACATAAACAACAAAAAAGGAGAAATACACAACAGGAATTCTGTGCACAGTGTAGCTTTGTAAGGCATTTCCTACTACAGATGGATTGAGGAAGGCCTGGTTTAAAAATGGCTCTGTATGATATGATGGCACCAACCAAGGAAGATGGTGCCAAAACCCCAAAGAGAGGAGGCCCTGGGTTGGCAGTAGAGAGAATCGGTGCTAAGGAGAAAGTTTAGCAATTTGACTGCCCCTCATTGTCTGGAGTAAAGCATGTTCAGAGTGTGAATGTGTGCTGATTCATGAGTAGTTTCTAGCATTTGAGACACATAATTAGGAACTCAGAGGAGATTGGAAAGCTGATGCAAAAAGTTAAGAACCAGGTAATGGATGGATCTTTTGAAATGGACAGCAGAGGGGCTGGAGAAATGGCTCAGCGGTTAAGAGCACCGTCTGCTCTTCCAGAGGACCCGGGTTCGACTCCCAGCACCCACACGGCAGCTAACAACTGTCTGTAGCTCCAGTTCCAGGCAAACACCAAGGCAAATAAACAAATAAATAAATAAAGTTTTTTTTTTTTTTTTTTTTTTTTTTTTTAAAAAAAGAAATGGACAGCAGAGTGGGCTATAAAACTACCCTACATAGAGCATTATATGAAGGGAAAGCCTGCAATTAGCAAATGTTATTCACTTTCTTCAATCATCATAGTGCTTTCTCAGAGGCCTCGTGTCCATAGTGGTCACATTGTCTGAAACAGAGCCTTTGCATGGGCTCAGTACCATGACCCTCTCACCAAGGCTAACTTTGTAGCTTTGCAAGATGCATTACTACCACTGAATCTCTAACTAGCCAACAGCACAAACAACACTGGGTGTGGCATGTTTCCTTGGAAGAAAGAGTCAGCTGCCTCCAGAGATTATATTGACCATTTCTTCCTGGCATGGAAAAGATATTTTTTGTGAAATATGCACGTATTCTAGAAATACATTTGCCTTTACTGCATTATAGAACACTTCTGTTGGTAGTGTTCTCCATGGACCCACTGTCATCATTTTCATTGTGTTCTCAACAGCAGTGTTTCAAATTAATAAACTGATCTCATGTCAAAAGCAAAGTACCAAACTATTCGTATCCACAGACTTCACTCGGGCAATATACTTCATCTCTGGGAAGCAATTGCCCTAATGAAACAGTACAATGCTCATGAAGACCTGGTTGCTTCTGACAACATATTGAAGCAACAAGCAAACCAACAGTTGGTTTGTTTATAGAGAAAAGGTCTTTAAAATTTTATAGTTGGCCATTAACTCACAGGAATAACCCTTCTGCTGCAGCCTCCTGAGTGATGGGATTATCCCTGTGGATCACCATGCCTGGATATGATGCTGTCATACAAGACACACTGTATGTTTTTAAACCAAAGGTCAAAATACGGTACAGTCCTTCCCATTACAGAATATAGGAATCAAGAGAAAAAGGAGAGGGATTTTGAGGAATGTCTCAACTGGGAAAGTTCTAGCTATGAAAGTATAAAGACCCAAGCTCAATGTCCCAGGATGCACTCACTGGTTTGAGCCCTTTATCCCAGCACTGGAGAGATAGAGACAAAGGATCTGTGGGGCTCTTCACTGGCCAGCCAGTCTAGTTGAATGAGAGCTCTAAGTTCCCTGGGAGACCTTATCTCAAAAAAGGTGAAGAGTAATTGAAGACGTGATCTGAGGTCAACTTCTGGCCTCTCTATATAAGCACACATATATCCTCACAGATAAAGAGAAGGGGTCTCGACCCACAGGCTGAGAATCACTGGCAAAGATTTTTTTTTTTTTTTTAACTCCAAGAGACGTAGGCACTTATACAAAGATGACCCTGTGAAGGTGGGACCAAAGCAGATGGCTCTCTGCAACCAAAGCGTACAGGCCTCTGAAGAACCAGCCCTGCTGACAACCCTTTTACTCCGAGCCCCTGGCATTGTGGGAAAATCCATTTCCATTCGATAAAACATCTAACCTTATCTTGAAATTTTAATGCAACTGCTAATTCATAACTTTTATACTCATCTAAATTAGTATCTCCATTTTCCAAAAATAAAGTATTGCTAACCAACCAAGCAAAACTCCACATAAATCAACCTTTTTAATGGTTTTGCAGTAATTTAGAGCCTTGTGCATGCTAAGTGCTGCACCACTGAGCAATACCCCCAGCCCGTTCTGCTATACGTCATTTCCAGTTCCTTCTCTCAGATGCTTGTAGCCCATTTCTCTCTTAATCACCCCAATTAATCTCTAATTCCCAATTATAAAAAAGATGGCGTTTCCCACTTCGGTTATCAGATTATTAGGTCTTGTTGCTTAGTAAGTAATACATCAATAAAGTAGTCTTCCCTTAGCTGAGGTTTTTCTTTTCTATTTCAATTACACTCTGATAATATATTCAAAATATTAAGGATTTCATAAACAATCAACTTATAAGATTTTAGCTGCCATCCCATTCTGAGTATTACAATGAAAATTTGCTTCATTCTGCTCTGTCCCAGCTGTGTAGAGATTTCCTAAACATCCTTACACTACACCCCAACTGCGAGTCACCCAGCTGTCTTGGCTTTAGATTCACTGTTAAGAAGTACGCAGTGCCCGAATTCGGATCCCCTTTACTTAAGCATGACGCTAAGCTTCTATGCCTCCATCAGTCCACGAAGTAAGGCAGAAGGCAGGGCTTCCCGAAGGGATCAATATCTATCTATTCTCTCTTCAGGGTGCAGCTTTCCAGATGGCGGTTCACCCACTGCCAGGCTAAGGGGGTCTTCTTGATCAAAGCGACTGCATGCTAACTAGTTACTGTGGGTTACCGGCTCGATCTGCGGCGAGGTGGGACCCGAACTTCAAGGACCAGTGTTAGCATCTAGCACGAGATGTGTGTCTCCAGCAGGTTGAAATAACGAGACCATGGGGGGTGGGATGGGGCGCTCAGAGCATCAGCAAGCTCGTTTGTCATGAGAAGCGTCCCGTTTTATAACAAGCCACCGCAGAGCCCCGTGAGTCCAAGTGAACGCCTCCGGGATTAAGACAACACATCAGACCCCGCGGTTTCGTCATGTTCGGATTATGTAAGCCACAGCAGGGCACCGAACCTTTTCCCTGAGCTTCCATCATCTCGCTTCCCCAAAAGAAGGCTGACAGTCCCCACCGCGCGGGGGCGGGGCGGGCGCGTGCCCGAGCTGCTGCTGCTGCTGCTGCTGCTGCTGCTGCACGAGCCTTTGCAGCAGGACGTCGCCTGCCATCGCATCCCGTCCTGGGAATCGGTGCAGCGGAGCTTTGCACAGGAGCCGCTCCAGGCTAGAAGAAGAAGGAACCCCCCAAACTCGCCGCCGGTGCTGGGCCGCGCTCCCCGCGTTTGAAGTCTCCGGCGCGGCCGCTGATTGGCCGTCGCGGGTCACGTGCGCGCGGGGCAGGAGTTTCCCCGACAGCTGGAGGCTGCGTGGGATCCGGCGGCGGAGGCGGCGGCGGCGGCGGCGGCGGCGGCTGCAGCTCGCGGCGGCGCGGCCTTCCCCGCCCCCCTCGCCTCGGCGCTTCCGCCCGGCCCCCTTCTCACCTCCACGCTGACAGTCCGGCCGCGGCTCCGCGCGCGTCGGCAGCGAGCATGGGCGACAAGAAGAGCCCGACTAGGTAAGGCGCTTCCCGGTAGGGCTGTCCGTAGAGTCCGCCCGGGGCTTTAGCACGGCACCGGGGAGCGGGGGAGTTTGGAGGAGGAGGCGCTGTGCTCCGCTTGCCCACAATGGGCCGCCAGCGATGGCGGCCGGGGTCAGTGTCCGCGGTTCCCCTCCCCCGCGCGCGGCTTCGGGTCGGGGGGGGGGGCCGGGGGGAAGGGGCGGGGGTCGCGAGCCGGGCCCGGCGGGGCGGGGCACGAAGCCGGGTGCGGCCTGCCGCTGACCCCGCGCGCTGCGTCGTGTCCGGTTTGTGTCCTGCAGGCCGAAGCGGCAGCCGAAGCCCGCCTCGGATGAAGGCTACTGGGACTGCAGCGTCTGCACCTTCCGGAACAGCGCCGAGGCCTTCAAGTGCATGATGTGCGATGTGCGGAAGGGCACCTCCACCCGGTGAGTCCCGCTCGCCCGCGGCGGCCGACACTCCCCTCCCCTGCGTGACATCGGGGCGGCCAGCCAAGGCGGCGGCGGCCGCGGTGGGGTGCGGGCAGCCGGTGGCTTGCGGCTTAGGGTCGGTGGCGGCTGCAGCGAACGCCTGCTGCGGACCATGAATTATTAAAGGAGCGGGGTCACTGGCTGCTGGGATTCTTGTGCGTGGCCGGTGCGATGCCCCGTCCCCTGCCTGGCACGGAGACGTGGGCCGCATTGTTGTGTTAGTGTGCAGGGGTCGGGTGTGTGGAGGAAAGGCCTCGATGTCATTCGACCCTCGGGGGAGGAAAAAAAGTATCTCCTTGTAGGATCTTAATAGGTTAAACTTTCCTAAGTGAGGGATGTCCGGAAGGGTCAGGCCAAGGTTTTGTTTGCATCTTGTTTTTGTTCCATTTCTGTAATATTTTACAATGAAGTAGTTGGGAGGTGAACCCAGGAACACATTTTTTACTCCGAGCATCTTATTATTTTGAGACAAGATTACACGACCTTTGCCTGTTTTAAGCCCTTAGGTTTTTGTATGGGAGGTATAAGAATATTATAGTTGTCTTTAAAAAATCCACTTAGAAGAATTAAATCTAGAAAATTCAAAGTCAGTGGCATTCTTGATCTGCCTGCACTTGGTCATAGGTCTTTTGCATGAGGTTGGCCTTTGAATTCACTTCTTAGAGTCTTGTGATTTGTAGCAATATTTAGATAAGGTATTTTTTGATACTCTGAAACCTATGAAAATACACATTACCACAATAAGTACCTTATTGCTTGAAAAAGAGGGCTTATATAATTTTGACATGTTCTAAGTAGTCACTTCAAGTCATTTCTAAAAATGAGGTATTATGGTTTTGAATGCAATTCATACAATTTTATTAAAATTTTAAGTGTAGAGACATGTCAGAATTTTATCGTCTCTACAGTACTAGTTTTTTGATATACCCGTCTTGTTAATCTCAATAGGCTTTCACTGTGAATTCTCATTTACATCAGATACAATATTTTTAGCATTTCATGATGTTTATTTAAAAAGAAAAAACAAGTTTTAAAATACCTTGTAAGTTAAAAGATTTTTAAAAAGAGAAATTGTTTGCTATTTTTGAACTCATGCTTTAAGCGTTTTGAAAAGCAGGGTGTACACATCTCTATGTCTACATAAGGATGGCATTGGCTTAGCATATCATGGCCTATATATTTGTAAATAACCAATATGTAGAACCTTTGAGGGTTTTTGGAGGTAGGCATTTTGAAATAGGGACAATTACTATCATTCTAATCTCTGCCACTATATTCCTGCTTTTTATTTTGTTTTCACCTCTATTCTCTTGTAGCTGTTAGAGAAATGCTGGTATTAGAAGAGCCTATTTGTTTATTTGCAGGGACAGCAAGGAAGAGGGGAAGCTGGTTGTTGTACTGCACAGCCAGTCTTGGGGTTAGAGGAACCTTGACAGATAGAGTAGGTGGTGACATTGAGAAGAGAAGCAATAGGCTGGACACCTGGCTTCTGGAAGAAGAGTGTAGCGCACAGGGAGTTGGGCCAGAACAGAGAAGTGGGCCTACTTTTTTACCAGTCTATCTGAGCTCTTGTAGATCCAATGTTTAGTGGTGGGAACATTACTTGAGGACTCAGAGAAGCATTGTCATTTGGATTGAAACTGAAGAGGCTCTGGGCAACTCACCAGAAGTCTAAGGGACACTCTGTTCCTAAAAGTAAGTGGTGTGCACAGTGACCCTCTGAGCTTCCTCCTGCCTCCCTCCGATCTGTCTCTTCTCTTTTGACTTTGGCCCTAAGTTAACTATAAGGGCTCTCGTTTCTCTATTACCTGTTACCTGTTCTTCTGCTGTTTTGGAAATTGGGAGTGAAATTCGTGTTTGGATAGAACACTAGAACAGGGGGCATTGTTAACAAGTAGATACTGATAACATGCAGAGCCTTTCCTTGCTGGAACAATAGGAAAACACAATTAAAGGACTGCAGAACACAGCTGAAAAGCTGCAATTTCAGTGGTTGGGAGAAATTATTCCCCCTAGTTGACATGTTTATTAGCAGTTAGAGTAATTTAAAGAATAAAACTGGCAAGAAGCAAAGCAGGAGTGGGTAGCTGCAGAGCATAGAGATTCAGCTTGCTAATGACTTGTTTGTGTGGCCTTAGCCTGTATTTGAATCCCTTGGGTCAGAAAGACCTCTTACTTACTTGAATCTTAGTTGCCAAATGTGAGGCAAAGGCTAGGCCAATCTAGACATCTTGAAACATCTTTTTTCCCCCCAAGTCAATATAGAATAAGGATTCGTGGTATTTCCTTAAAGATTTCACTGCAACAAATATATACTTATATACATACATTTGTAATTTTTTGTTTTGTTTTTTTTTTTTGAGACAGGGTTTCTCTGTGTATCCCTGGTTGTTTTGGAACTCACTCTGTAGACCAGGCTGGTCTCGAACTCAGAGATTCATCTGCCTCTGCCTCCCGAGTGCCAGGATCAAAGGTGTGCACCACCACCATAGCCCAGCTAATATGTAGTTTTTTGTATGCAACTGATGGAGATGCTTTATATTGGAACAGATAGCTACTTCCTTTACCTCCAAGTTTGGTACACTGGCTCATTCTGCAGAATATGGTTGTATACATAGCAAGTATATCAGAATAAAATGTGATTGGACATTGCTTATGCCATTTCTTTTTTTTTTTTTTTAAACTTTATTTATTTATTTGCCTTGGTGTTTGCCTGGAACTGGAACTACAGACAGTAGTTAGCTGCCATGTGGGTGCTGGGAATCGAACCCGGGTCCTCTGGAAGAACAGACGGTGCTCTTAACCGCTGAGCCATCTCTCCAGCCCCTGCTTATGCCATTTCTATCATTGAATTTTATTTTGTATTTGATGGCTTTAGTTTAAATTTGTTTAGTCCTTTAAAAATATAGATTGTGAACAAGAAGATAGTTCAAAGATATATAAACAGTTGATAGAAGTAAAAAAGAATTCCTTTGAGTCAGCCTTGCGTACTTCAGGCTAACCTTAAATTCATAGCATTCCTCTCACCTCAGGCTGTTGAGCACTGGGATTACAAGTATGAGCCACCACAGACAGCATCTTAAAAAGGAAACAAATAACCTCCCCCCTAAAACAGGCACTATTGTGACATAGTCAGAGGTGCTACCTAGTCTACCGAGTATCTTAAAAGGAAACAAACAAATAAAACAACCTTCCCCCCAAAACAGGCAGTATTGTACATTGTCAGAGTTGCTACCTAGTCTCCTGTATAGTAGCTGACTCTGGTTTTAAAGTAAGTATCGTAAATAAAAGCCTGTAAGACTTTAGGAAATGAACTGGTAAATGTTGTAGAAAGGAAAATATTTAGCATTGCCTATGACAGTGTTAGTTGCTAAATGATTGAACTGAGATTAGTATCTTCATGTAGGAATGGAAAATTACTTTCTTGCTTAATTCGGATAGCTGGTAGTTACAAATAAAAGTGACAAAATGGTTTGCTTTGGTTTTGAACTGTTGTCCAAGTGATAGCTGGTAAGTCATCCTAGTCCTACAGGCATTCAAGCATAACTGGTAATGTAATTTATCAGGATAGGTGTCACCTTGGTGTCCTTTTAGGGAGATGTCGAAAAGATATTACGGTAGAAAAAATGCTAGTTGTTATGGTAGGTGGAAGTCTGGAGACCTCACGTCTCATGTTTACTTAGTGTCTCTGGTAACTCAAAATCTGAGTTAGGTGCTCACTATAGTGAGGACTTTTTACTCTCTTTGCTTTTGTTAGTGTTTCTTGGGGAGCTATATATAATTTTATAGATGAGGGGCTGAAGAGGTAGTTCATCCATTAAGAATACTAGATGCTCTTGCAGAGGATGTGGGTTCCATTCCAAGAACTTACTTGGCAGCTTACAATCATCTGTAACTCCAGTCCTAGAGGCTCTGATGGCCTCTTCTGGGCTGTCAGTAACGGGCACATAAACGGTACATAGACATAAATGCAGTCAAAACACTCATACACTTAAAATAAATGAATAAGTAAATTCCTTATGTGAGATGATATTTAGTGTGAACTGAAGAGATGAAAATTATCTACTAAAATGTATGTATACTTTATAGCTAGTACAGTATTATGGTTAGGATTTGATTTGGTAAACAGTTATTTCAGCTTCTATAAAATAGGAATACATTGTAAAGTACACATTTTGAGGACACTCTAAAGCATCCAACTGTTACATTGGGTGAAAATCTTCAAAGTGTACCTCTTACCTGCCACAATGGCTTTCTGTTTGTTAGTTTGAGATTCGATACCAATTTTTCTAGATACTTGGTATAGAAATAAGAGAAGCAAAACAAGGCCCCTCCAGTGGTCTGGGTTTGCTTTTGAAATACATAGTTCCTGATCATCCACTGCTTGAAGGACACTTGGACTTGCTACTTAGGGACCTATTCTTAAGGGTCTATCCTCAGTTCATCTTGGGTTAAAGAACTCATACAAGTTCATTGTTTATGGGGAAATTGTGGAGGGAATCAAGTGTTTGGATCATAACTAGAAGCATTTTCAGCGTGTGGAAGCAGGAACCTTCTTAGGAGAAGTGCTGAGCACTTTTGTAATAGTTAATCTGTGACGTTCAAGCTATTTCCGTAACAGCACTACACTGTCGTGTGTCCTTCTCACTGTTAACTATGTGGTGAACAGTGCAGAGGCAGCGATGTTTGAAAATGTGCCTTTTGTGCGAGTCGAAGCAGAAGAATTGCATGCTGTTGTATTCAGTGTACCCTTCCTTCTCACCATCTACTGAAAACCCATCTCACTTTCACTTACGAGTACCTATCCCTGGAGAAGCAGGAGAACAGGCTAGTGCTGTTCAGTCTCTCCTTAGTCTAACAAAATGGGAAGTACATATGTAGCACTTCTGCTGAAGGCCTATTGCAGTGTTTGGAGACAAAGAGAAGACACTGTGCTGCTTCTGGTGCAAGTTGAACTTGCTGTTTTCATTTTGAAGCAGTGGTTTCACTTGAAAGGCTACACCTGGGAGGCTATAATTACTCAGATGTGAGTCTTTCACAGTTATTTTCTGAAAGTAGATGCAGTGAGTTTGTCACTTTGAAGAGAAAAATGATGGTATTTTTCTTTTAATCAGTGACATAAAGTGAAAACTATACTTTTTTTAAAAAAAGATATTTATTTATTTTATGTATACAGTGTACAGAAGAGGGCACCAGATGTTATTATAGATGGTTGTGAGCCACCATGTGGGTGCTGGGAACTGAACTCAGGTCCTCTGGAAGAAGTCGGTGCTCTTAACCTCTGAGCCATCTCTCCAGCTCCACTTTTTGAAAACCAATAATAGAAATAATAAGCTTTGGGGCTGGAGAGATGGCTCAGCGGTTAAGAGCACAGTCTGCTCTTCCAGAGGACCCGGGTTCGATTCCCAGCACCCACATGGCAGCTAACAACTGTCTGTAGTTCCAGTTCCAGGCAAACACCAAGGCAAATAAATAAATAATAAATAAAGTTTTTTTAAAAAAAAAAAAAAAAAAAAAAAGAAATAATAAGCTTTAATGCTCTGACTACTCAGAAGTATTTGTATACATCTCTTTACTTTTTTGCTTTTCTCCATATATTTTGTTTGGTAATATTGGTTATATCAGTGAATGTAATTTCTGATATTTTCATGAACTGTCTCCACATGTGGAAGATCTGTATAATTTAGTGAGCTGTTGTTTCCTGATAATCAGCGCAATCTATGGTGTTTAAGAGCCACGCAAAAAATAATCAAAGTACAAAATAGAAAGGTTTTTTAAGGAAATATCTTGAAAACTTACTTGATGTGGTTTTAGGTTTTTATTGCAACTAAACTTGAAGAAACAAAGAAACAGATACTCTTTCTAAATCCTATTTGGTCTGATAACTGATGGTCTGCCTTATTGCTAAAACTTTTTGACTTGACTTCAATCTTCTTTGAAGTGTCATTTTTTCCCCCTTTGGTGTTGGTGGCTTTTGTTTTTTAATTAAAATATTTTTTCTTTGATATCACCAACACTCCTTTTTTCCTAGTAAGTCTCTGAATTTAATTTTTGCCTAGTCATATCTGACTTTTCTATATTTCTTTCCTTGTATGTAGCATGAATGTTTTCTGGTACCTATGCCAGAAGCCATCATTGTCTCAACTTTGACTCTAATTTACTGTTTTTCTTCTTGTACGATCTTCTATGGGTTGTCTCTTAGATCCTTTTTCAGTTTCTGTTTCTACAGTTCAGAATCCTGTGTCATGTTTTTTCCCCATGGGATAATATTAGGCTAATTGATTTCATCCTCAAAATACTGCTTACATCTTTGAGAAAACCTGAACAATACTGGTCCTTGTATGCTTAAAACAATTAGCTACTGAATAAATGGATGCCAAAGCATGACACTCAGGTGTCTGTGCTACTCTTTGGGCAATCCTGTTTCTATTTGCCTCAGATAGAGAGGCAATGACCAACCAAAGAAACAGATCTACAACAACTAGCTTGGTGAACCAGTAAGTTTAATGGGGGCTCACTGATAAGAGGAGCCTGTACCACCCAAGAAGAGTCTCCCCTCCACCAGTTGTATATTTTCACGGAGGAGAAGGGGGGTTGTGCACCTTCTTAGACGCCTGTACTGTCTCTTCCAGTTAGGAAATGTCTTGTGCAGCCTCACTGATTTCCTCAGTGCTCTACTTTGTCTCTCCAGCTCTTTATTTCTTGTGGCCCCCTTTACACTTATTTCTGAGCCTTGATGTAAGATTTTATATTATTGTGGAGCATTGTGCTGTTATAAATGTAAGAGTCACTTATCCTCAGCACACGTTGACTGGTTATGAGTCTCTACAGTAATCACTAACCCTGCAAAAAGAAGTTTTCCTGACCAAGGCCAACATCAGTAATAATCCATGGACATAAATATAAAAGGTGGCTTGATGGGGGCACATGATATTCATTTACCAAAAATCACAGCAGTAGCTTCTCCAGTAGGCTCTATGACCACCTCAGCCAAGGGCTCTTATCCTGAATAATTGTTCCACACATAAGCTCCTCCCAGTGGAGGAGACCTTGGAAGGCAATTGAGTGTACGCATATTTGTCCTGACGACACCATTACATCAGTGGGCACATCTTGCCTGGCATACTGATGGTGTCAACATGGGGAGTACATTGCTGAGTAAGACCAATAATCCTTCAGCAGCCTTTGTAGTATCCCTCTGTACTGCATATCATAGCTAGTAGGGAGTAATGCTTTGAAATCAGCCTATCCTGATTTCTCCATGTCTTGCAACCAAAGTTCATGATGTCTTCAGTAGAGTCTTACCATCTAGTTCTGCATACACCCTGTAGCACCAGCAGTAGCCTTTTTAGTTTTTGTAGCCTCAGGGATCCTCCTAACAAACTCTTGAAGAGGCAATTCATTCTTGACACTGGCATTTTCATGTAGTAACCCTAAGGCTTCAGAAGTGTTTTTTTTTTCCCATCTGTTCAGGATAGCTTCATGCAAATGCATAACCATTGTTTTAACGTCTATAGACAATTGTAGGATTTTTTTTTCACTCACCTTGTTGTCTGGTATTGGCACCTGACCCAGCAGTAAACTCAAGAATTTCGCAGTGTCTCTGGCCCATACACTGTATGTGAGGTGATTTTCTCATTCATGCTCTTTTGGTTGCTCTTAACATGACATGGTTTCAAGATTCTTTTCTAATTCTGTGTGACATTCAGGGTTAGCTTTATGTGACTGAATTGAGGCCAGTGCCCGTGGGTCTTGAGCAGCTAAGAGAATATTTGAAATAGGAAGCCAACACCGACAGCAGTGCAGCATGCAAGGTCCCATCACTTCTGACGAAGGGTACCTTTGGGTAGAGCAACTCTATGGGTAACATTACTGTTCTCTAATCCACGGTCACGGATGAGCTGTGTGTGTCCTGTGAGTCCTTAACCCCTCACCCCTGTCCTAGTTTGCTTTTTTGTTGCTGAGGTAAAACACTTGACCCAAAGCAGCTTGGGAGGAAAAGGATTATTATGTCTCACATACTATATTCTATCATTGAAGGATCCTGGAGGTTGGAAGAATGCTGCTTGCTTGCTGGCTCCCTGTGACTTGCTCTGCTGCATACCTTCTATAACCAAGGACCTTGCCCAGGGATGGCACTGCTCTTAATTATCAATTCAGAAAATGCCCCACAGGCATGCCCACAGGCCAGTCTGATATAGATAACTTCTTAATTGGGGTTTCCTCCTCCTTGGTGTATCAGTTTGGCTACTGAAGCTATGTGACACTCCCCATTTCTCCCACCCAGGGGTGGGGGAGAGCTAGTTCTAATGACTCAGGAGGTCTGCTTGCTACACAGGTATTGGCAGTGCTGCTAGCTGTTGCTTTTTCATTGGCTACACCTGACTGTTGAAAGGTCCCAAGCTAGGAAAGCCCTTTGTACTTCCCAGGGGTCAGGGAGGTACATAGGATGCTCTGAGAGTCATTGCCAACCCGAGACAAGTTTCCTTCTAGTGTCACTTCCTTATCCTTTAGAATTTCATTAAAGCTTCCCAGAGACTCATAAGTACTCAACTTGGTTACCCCTTAGACTAGCTCAAGACATACAGATCTAGTGGCCATCATGAAGGTCTTCTCGATTATTTTAGAACTTTTAACTTTTTTAATTTAAAAATTATTTATGTGTATAAGTGTTTTGCCTGCATGCATCATGTGTGCAGAACCTTCAGAGGCCTGAAGAGAGCGTCAGATTCTCTAGAACTAGAGATATAAAAGTTGCCATGTGGGTGCTGGAAACTGAACCCGTGTCTCCTGGAAGAGTAGCCAGAGCTCTTAACTGCTGAGCTATCATTCTAGCCCAGTCTTTACCACCTTTTGAACCTGATTTTTATGGGGGTTTAAGTCATTTAGATGCTCTCAGTGTCCATCTGCCTGGTAGAGAGCATTTCACTAAAGAGTTTAGCAGACACTAAAGCTGGGATCTCAGCACTGGTGTGGGGCTGTAGCAGTGAGAGAGCCCAATCTTATGAAGATCTTAGTCCGCAGGCATAGCTTCTATGATTATAAAGATGGCAATGGCCATGCCAAGTGTGAAGGACAGAGTTCCTCAATATCAAGGCCACAGTTCTCCCTAATTTATTTTCCTAGCTTCATTTCTCAGTTAGGATTACTATTGCTGTGATGAAGCAACATGATCAAAAGCAATTTGAGGACAAGAGGGTTTATTTTATTTGACTTACCCTTCAACATCAGTATCTGCCATTGAAGGAAGTCAGGACAGGAACTCAAACTGATCAGGGATCTGGAGGCAGGAGGTGATACAGAGGTCATGGAGGGGAGCTGCTGACTAGCTTGCTCCCATGGCTTGCTCAGTCTGCTTTCTTATAGAACCCAGGACTACCAGCCCAGAGGTGGTACCATTCACAGTGGGTTGGGCCAACTCCTATCAGTCACTAATTAACAAAATGCCCTACAGGCATGCTTACAGCCCAGTCTTTTGTTTGTTTGTTTTTTGTGCCAGGTTGCCATTTAGAGTTTATTGGAAATTCTGGATATGGGGCGGGCGGGGTGTAGAGAAAAAAGAATTTCAGCCCAGTCTTATGGAAGGAAGCATTTTCTCAGTTGAGGCTCCCAGCTCTTCAGTGACTCTAGCTTGTGTCAAGTTGACATAAAGTTAGGCAGCACTAATATCCTTTAAGGTGTCAATAAAACATTATCAACTGGTACTGCTGAAGAACACTACCCTCTTCCCACTCAGTTCCCATACTGGAAATTGTGAGTGTGTGGTTGTGCTGTGTAATTACCCAGTGAATCATCAAAATGCAGTAAAGTTGTTGAGATGCTTATCTGCTCTATAGGGCAGCAATTGTTTTATTATTTTTATAATAAATAAATTTTTATTTTAGTTTTCCAAGCTAGAATAGTACCTGTGTAGATATTTAAATGTTCCCAGTTAACATTCCTTTAATTTTTTCTTGATTCCTGATGCCTAATGAGTTTTCTAAAAAAATTTAAGATCACATTTGAAAAAGTTTATCAAATTATTTTGTTCATAAATTTCTATTGTCATTATTTTAACGATGATATTGTATAGGATATCTTAACATTTAAAAAATTATTTGACTTATTGGTGTGTGTCTATTACTCATAATTTCCCCTAAATTATTCCATTTAAAGCTTGTAATGAAATATTATGTCATTGTGATTTTTTTAAATAAAGTATTCATTTCACCAAATATTTCTCAAACATCTAATGTTTTATTTGATTTTTAGTATTTCTATTGTTAAATAATCTGTTCTGTGATTGATAATCATCTGCTTTAACAAAATTGTAAAACTAGAATTTTAGGGTTGGAAGGAATCTTTCAGGAGCCTAGGGTGCATGCTTATTTCCTGGGACAGGTTAGTTATGATTGCTTGATACCCTAGGAGGCCTCATGTAGTCTTCAAAGTAAAGACTGTCTGAGATTTGTGGTAGGAATTCAGGCCACTGTTGTGTCCAGGCCCTTTTCGGGATTTTCAACTACATTTGGAAGATTTTTGTAGTATTCTAAAGAACTAATTGGCAGTGCTTGGAATCTGGTATAATGTGGTCTTTAGTGTTTTGTTTGTGTTGTGTTTGGATGTGCAACTCTAGTCTAATATGTTGTGGTGGAGGTGATGGTGGGGAGACAGCTGGGCCAATAGCTAACTGTTAATTTAAGATGAAAGTATCTTCTCTTACCTAGATGTAGCTGTTTTCCTTGGTAACTTCTAACATAAAACATACTTCTAATAAACAGGAACCAAAGAGCAGGACACTAAGGTATGTGTCTTTTAATACTAGCTGGTGGGAAGCAGAGGGAGGATTGCTTAGATTAGATCAGTTACAGCCGTTTAATTTAGATAAAACACGACTGTTTCTTTGGGCTATGTCAGTGACTGTGACAGATACTTATATTGCTTTTGTTTTTTCAAGACAGGGTTTCTCTATGTAGCCTGGCTGTTCCAGAATTCACTCTGTAGACCAGGCTGGCCTCAATTCAGAGATAACCTGCTTTTCCTGGGATTAAAGGCATGTCCATGATTGGCTCATTTAGGATAGTTCTGTCTCTTAGCAGATGTTTTAGCAGCAGGGGAAATTCACTGCTCTGGCTGAGGGAGAAAATGTCCAAGACTTTTTCTTCAGTAGTCACTGAGGCTTGTGGTAGCATGCATACTTTTTTTAAATTTTTATTTGTCTTTAATACAATAATGAAAAGCAAAAATTCACAGAACTTGTATTTTTAGAGTTCCCTGACGTTAGCAGCATGTTTTTTGTTGTTTTTGTTTTGCTTTCTTTTTCTCTTATAAGCTTTTTAAATTTGTTTTTAATTTACCATTTTCTGACTTTTTAATGTTTTTCTCATTTTTAAAATAGAGATTATAAAAATACTTGTCTCAATCTTAAATGAAAGTAATGACTGTAAAGTTCTTGGCACAGTGTCTGTTCTAAAAAGTTTTAGCTAAAGTAATCAAATATGCAAGTGTTGATACATCAAGTAATCCTGATTAAAAACATTTGGATTTCAGTGTGCTAACCCATAGTATCAGAACATAAGAATTAAGTGTTTTCTAGTAAAATATTTTTCAAAAATTGCTTCAGCAATTTTTTTTTTTTTTTTTTTTTAAGCCCAGGTCTTTATTTCTTTTGCACACTAGGCCATGAATTTGTTTGGAATGGGCTCCAGCAGCTCAGGCTCCTTCCCGTTAGTCCTCACAAAGTGAGCTTCTCTGAGTAGGGCAGGCTTACGCTTCAGCTGAACCCAGGTGCCCTTCTCCTTGGCTTCCTTTTTCTTCTGGTCGTTATCTTTCACCCGCTTCAGGAAGCTGTCCCTGCTCTTAGAGTGCTTGATGTGCTCGATCTGCATATTGATTCTCTTGGCGAGAATCTTGCCCTTAACTTGCTTGTTTACTATGATGCCCACAGCATGCTGGGTGACATTGTAGACTCTTCCAGTTTTGCCATGATAACACTGATGAGGCATTCCTTTTTGAACAGTGCCCATTCCCTTGATGTCTACAATATCACCCTTCTTATAGATTGGCATGTTAGTGCCCAAAGGACAACTCCATGTTTCCTAAAAGGCCTGGAGAACATATAGTGAGTGCCGCGCCTCTTTCCCTTGGTGTTTGTCATTTTGTCGAGTTACTGTAAGGTGGCTGCCGAGGCCAAAAGCCAGCAATGTTTTTTTAATCTACCTACCTACCTTCCTTTTTAACTTTACCTCCTGTTCCCTTTTCTCCTACCTATTCATAAGTATATATGAATAAGTGAATCTTCTAGTATAGTGATGCGCATATAAGTGACCTGATCAGAACAGTAACCCTAACATTTTACTCTGAGCAGTGCTCCAGTAGTGTCTGTGGTAAGCAGTGGATGCTGAACTGTTAGACAGCTAACGTGAAAGCATTCTTGGCTAAAATAATAATTATGTTCTGGGGGGATGTTGGTTTTGTTTCACTCTGCCGTTCTAGACTGTTTTCTTCTGAAGGGAATCATTGGTCCAAGAGTCACATTTTAGTTGAAATTTCCATCTTGATGTTTATTTACTAAGCCGTTTTGGTGATGAGTCAAAGTGGTAGATGGTATAGTGCAGTGAGTTTAGCGTGTGTTGGCCACTAATGACTGTAGAGTGTTAATGGAAAGTCTCAGTCTTTGTCTTAGTAGGTACTGAACACGCTCAGCTGTTTATTTATCTATTGTGGTATCTACTTCAACTGGTTCCTACTTTCTAAGGAACATTTATTGAGAGTTATATTTGGTACATTTTATTTCTTCCATTTTACTGAATAAAATAACCTCATTTTCTGTGATTTTATTTTTAAGCAGTTTAAAATACATTTCCTTTCACCATCAATACAGTGTATGATTGGAACCACAGCCAGTATTGTTTTATTCTTATTTCATCACACTTATTTGTTGACTCCTAACTCCAGAAGACCATTTAGGAGATGTTACTGCAGCAATCCAGGCAACAGTTAGTATGGCATGAACAAAGGCATTGCTAGTACAGAGGGATTTTAAATATAGGGGAAATTTTATAGAACTTGATTGTTGGATATGGTTTTTGGGGTAGAAAATTGGATTATGTGGGGAGAGGAATCTCAAATGCAGTCTAGCTTACTTATGCTATTGGATAGGCTTTTTGATACGATGTGTCATTTATGTAATAGTAGGTGTCTAGAGAAGTCTGAAAGGGTAGATCTTCTCCAGTGCAGTTAGATATGTGGAGAAAAGCTTAGGGAAGAAAAGCTACGAATGCATATTTATTAGACCTTGGCATGCATGACTAAGTAGAAGCCAAGGAAGTGGATGAGGAAGATATGAGAGAGTGGATTGCACAAAGGAGACCTTAAGAACTTAAGACTTTGAGAAATGTCTCTAGTGGTAGATGACCATTCTTTTACAAAGAAGCACAAAAGAACTGGTGGGAAAATAATAAGGAAGAAGAAATCAGTGTTGCAGAAGCAGGATAAAGTGTATTTCCCCATGAAATTATATATGTGTATGTGTATGTATAGACATGTATATGTGTGTATGTGTATATATACATTTGTGTGTGTATATACATGTATACTTACTGAATCCAGTGTAACATTTGTTTTCACAAGTATAAAATTTTCATGTATATTTTAATTTCTAAGAAATGATAATACTAAATTTCACTTGTCCTCAGCTACTCATAATTGCAACAATTCTGAGTTGTATTCATAGGTTAAATAAAAGAGATTAATATTAGTCAGTAGGAAGGTGAATAAAATTATACTACCACCTAACTGATGCCCAGAGAAGATTGATGGAATTTAATAATATCTGTTTTTAAAACCATTGTTTGGAGGAGGGAAAAACCTGTATTTTTGAATGTAGTTCTTTGAAGTTACACAATGTAATTAAAATCCTCCAAATTTTAAAGGATGATTCTAGTGTCAAGATTTTTTTTTTAATTGTAAAGAAATGTATGGCAACTTTGAAATGTGTGGACAGTTGTGTAACTAGTTGTGAGGGAACATTTATGGTTCCAGGAAGCGCCTCTGTTGTCTGTTTTTAGGAGGGAGACTCAGCACTCTGTTGATAAGCTCACCGGATAGATGATCATCCTGATTGTAAGTGTCTTTATCTGTAGAGTTCCAGCTGTCTTTGAAGGACATTGGGCTTGATTCAGGTTCTGTGAGTGCTGAGTAGCAGTTATTTAGAGCATAAACAGTACAGAAAATAGCTGAGGCTTTAGACTTGAACATCAGTGAGTTACTGGTGAAGTCTGAAAATGCTTTTGAAATATTGTTATGCGGCTGCTGCCAGTGGAGGTAGCAGGCTTGGAATGGGAAGTCAGGTGTACCCTTACCCTCGTGGATCCAAGCTAAAATGATCGTAAATAGGGTATGTGATAACAAGGGACAGTATTGGACATAGAGAGACAGAGGAGACGAAGCTTCTCTTGTGGAGGTGGCTCTTTACATTTTTTGAATTCTTGAACAAAACAGGCAAATTTTTCTCAAAAGAATTAAATTCTCATTCTTATGTACACCTTTACTGCATCTGTGTGTTTATTTGTCTCTGTGTGTGAAGGGGCTTAGAGAACAACTCTTGGGCATTGGTTTTCTTCTGTTACGTGGGTTCTTGGGATGCAGTTCACATCGTCAGGTCTAGCAGCAAATGTCTTACTGAGCCATCTCTAGTCCTTATATGAACTTCTACAGAGAGAGTGGAATTACTGTAAAGTTGAGTGGTTAGAACTGCACCTGGTAAAATGTAAAGAGGAATTACTATTTAAACCTTGCTGATTGGTAATAAAGAAGGAATAACTTTCCCTTCAAAAGAAGAAAAGTTCTCGCTCAGAACTACTCTTAAGTTGTCATAGTAACTAGTACTATTAACTTAAGACTACGTTGAATTCATGTTACAAAAATTTGCCACTGTTTGGGGCTGGAGAGATAGCTCAGCGGTTAAGAGCACTGACTGTTCTTCAGGAGGATCTGAGTTTGCTTCCCAGCAACCACATTGTGCCTCACAACCATCTACAATGACATCAGATACCCTCTTCTGTATACTATATACATAATAAATAAATAAATCTTTTTTTTTTTTTTTTTTTTTTTTTTTTTTTACAACTGAACACATAAGCCCCCAATCCATTTTCTTTTCCAGATATCTTATTTTGTACCCAGGGATGACTTTAAGCTCATTATATAGCCCAGGGTGGTTCAAACTAATGGTGATCTGTCTGCCTCATCCTCAAGAGTGCTGAGATTACAGGTGCAAACCACCTTGCTGGGCTTTATATTACCTGAGACAGTCTATATGTTTAGTCCAGATGGCCTCAAACTCAGGATCTTCCTTCCTCTGCCCCTTGATCATTAGAATTACAAGGGTGATTTCCGTGTCCATCTAGCCACCACATTCTTTTTTTGTGTGTTTGTTTTGTTTTGGGGCAAGGTCTCTACATAGCTGAGACTGTGTCCCAAAATTCACTGTGTAGACCAGGCTGGCTTTGAACTCACTGAGAATGGCCAGCCTCTGACTCTGAGGAGTACTGAGACTTTGCCCAGCTTTAGCTACCACAGTGTAATCTAGACACCCCCTCCTTTTTTTTTTAAGTTCAGATTGATTCTGTGAGGTAACTTTTACTGATGAAATGCTTGGTTCTGTTTTGAATACTAAGGAGTAGTTTTTCATTCATACACATTATAATCCAATAGTGTTCCAGCAGACTAACTTTGAATATTGCATCCTGATCTCTAGAATTAAAAATAAAATCTGCCTGAAGGCATAGAACTAAGTGGTAAAACAGTCACCTAATGTGTGAGGTCCTGGGTTCAAGTTCCATTGCTATACACAGAGAAATAACTCTTTTTAGTTGAGTTTGTGCAATAACAACAACAATAAAATGTGCTTTCACTGCCAATGTACAAGTTACCCTTTTGGTTATACTGAAATATTCTGAATGTGTCTAAATTATTATTATTATTTTTTAAAAAAACACTTTATTTATTTATTTATTTATTTTCCTTGGTGTTTGCCTGGAACTGGAACCACAGACAGTTGTTAGCTGCCATGTGGGTGCTGGGAATTGAACCTAGGTCCTCTGGAAGAGCACAGGGTGCTCTTAACCACTGAGCCATCTCTCCAGCCCCGTGTCTAAATTATTTTTAGAATGTGTTTAATTATATTTTAAGTTCATAAGACTTAAGTCTAAATGGAGGCGATATTTCCTTTAATTAAAAATTGGATATTATTTGATTTGGAATGGCATGTTCCAGCTCATTCTCTTAAGGAAAAATATTTAGATAATTGCTCCTGTAAACCAAATAAATACATGCAAACTCTTTGTGCTGTATACTACACAGAGTGACTTGAAGTTAAGAGAGAATACATGTATCTAAAAATATTGATTTAGAAGACCTTTAAAAATATTAACCTGAGATGGCTGTGATGGCACGCATTTAATCCCAGCACTTGGGAGGCAAAGGCAAGTGAGTCTCTGAGTTTGAGGCTAGCCTGGTCTACAGAGTTCTACAACAGCCAGGGCTGCACAGAGAAACCCTGTCTTGAAAACAAACAAACAAAACCCCCTAGTCTTTATATTACAGATCAAAATGGAGCTTTGCTGTCTGTGTCAGTGACAAAATATATGAATCTGGTTGCTTGAAAAAGAAAAGAAGTTTGTTGAGTTCACAGTTTGGTAGACAGTGTTCAGCTTCTAGGGAGGGCACAGTTGTGATGGAGCATGTGCAGAGCAATTCACATGGCAAGGCGGGGAAGAAAGCACTGCAGATTCAGGCTTCCCGCTTTGATAACAGCCTGCCCTTGTAAGCATTCTTTCTGAGGGATTTGCCTCTAGCAACCTTAATTTCTTTCCACATTCCATGATTATTAAAGGTTCTACAGTACTCAGTATCACCACACTGAAGATAGACACTTGGGGAGATAATCAGGCTATATCCAGACTGACAATGTAGTATATCCCATGGCTGTAGGACACAATTTGAATGGATTAGTCACATAAAAAAGGAAATCATTCATGACTATTGCACTTCAGACTTACATTTGTAGAAAATGGATACAAATTACCTAGAGAAATGTGCATGTTAAAATTAAGTGTGAATCTAGAAAAAGGTTTTAGCAAAGTACTTTCAGACTTTGGTATTTGTGCACTGTACTAAACACTTCATAACAATATTGAAATGTAAGATTTTCATATTCCATATTTGCTTCTGTGGATAGATGATTTTTTTATTATTTTAGTCCTGTTTAATTTTACAAATGATATAGAAATATATACAATTTCTTTAGTTTATTTCTATGGAATGAAGAACAGTGAGGCCAAGAGAATCTAGAAGGTGGCTTGGTATAGGTAACTCAGTTGGTAGAGTACTTTCCTAGTATTTATGAAGTCCTGATTCAGTCTTCAACATGGCATAAACTAGGAATCATGGCACATACCTCTAATCTCAACATTTTAGAGGTGAAGACAGGCATGTTAGAAGTTTGAACCTAATCTGGGGTATATGAAACCTTCTTCCAAAAGGAATTTTGGAAGGCAAGGGATGAATGTTTCACAGTACAGTGGTAAAATTACTGAAGTGCACCTGTTTTTAGTGCTACCAGCATAGGGCGAGTCCATCACTGCTCGCAGGTTACAGAATGAACATGTAAAGGCAGGAGGACACCCTTACATACAGCTGGGGATGAGATACAGTTCTCCCTGGGGTCTCTTTTCTTTCTTTGCAGACTGTACATGGTCTTGCATGTCATTCCTTTCTTCCTTCACCCTCCTTCCTCTCTCCCTTTCTTTTTTTCTGGAGCTGAGGACTAACTCAGGGCAAGCACTATAGCACTGAGCTAATCCCCACCCCTGTCTTTTTCTTTTTGAGGCAGTGCCTCTCACTGGCCTGGCACTTTCCAAGTAAGCTAGCCATCAAACCACAAGAATCCAACTGTCTCTGTCTCCCTACTACCAGGACTCCAAGCATGTACCACCACAACCAGCTTTTTAAAAGTAGAGACAGGGTCTCCTGGAACTGGCTGTGTAAACCAGCTTGGTCTTGAACTCAGAGATCCACATGACACTTTCTCCAAGTGCTGGGAATTAAAGGTGTACAATTTATAGCAACAACCAGCTTTTTTACATGGATTATGCAGGTTGGACTCAACATCTTTGTAAGGTGAGCATGTTAATTACTAAGCCATCTTCCTAGGCCTTTGTACTTCTTGTTGGTACACATATTAAGGATCAATAAAGAAAGAAAGAAACACAAAAGAAAACAAGAATGTTCATTTTCAATGTCTAGAGTGCTTTTGTGCTTGCTAATAGGTACCAATGGTGATTTAAATCTGAAGTCTACTATGACAGCTGTAAATTTTAGTATAAAAGCAACCATGGTGGCCTGATAATTCTAAGAAACAACAGATTTTGATCAGCTGTTTAATACTAGTATTACAAAATGATGGTGGTGGTTCATTTAAATGCAGAGTTCAGAACTGATTTGTGTGTGTGTGTGTGTGTGTTTTGTTAAAATACAGCTGCTATTGTAGTGGACATTTAAAAATATTTGTACTTTTCTGATTCTTGCCAAATAGTCAAATAATTGTTTTTAATCCATTTTTACTTCAGTGAGTACATGTTTAGCTCTGTGCATTTGCATCTGTTTCTCCTGTAGCTCTACATGAGAATTAATAATCTCAAATAAAATTAAATAATCTTCTTATTCTGATAGAGAAGAAAAAACTGGATCACTTACCAGTAACTGGAGTTCTCCTATTGGGTAATCTCCACAGATCCACATTCTTTGAAGCTATTGTGAATGCCTCGAGGACCCTGGGACCATTGCCATCCCATGTCAGGAAGGTAAGCGAGTGCCTGCAGCATGTCTCTAGCCTCCTAAGCCCGCCCCAGCTTTCTTATGTATGCATCTGTGCTGCATGCCCTCAGTTCCCATGGATGCGCCTCACGAGGATCCTCGAGATGGACAGAAGGAAGGGGTGGATCTGTGAGGGAAAAGACCCAATAGGATAGCTCACGTTACTGGTAAGTAATCTGGTTTTCACAAAGTTGAGATTTTTTTTTTCTCAAATTTCTTCTCTTTAAGAGATTAATAGAATGGGAGTTGTTTTGGATAACTTTTTTGGTATGTTATAGAAGCTATTATGGATAATATAGCAAGCTATTAATAGGTATATGCATAAGTATGACAGTGGTTCTAAAGTGTTACTTGCATAACTTTCTAAAAAGTGTAAGCTTTAGGTAAATAGTATATATAATCTAAAGCAATACAAGAAAGCTACATACTGAATTCTTTTACAAATTTACCTTATTGCTTTTAGTGAGATACTTGAACTGTAAACTTTTACACATACAAAATTTCGTCACATTATTTTGGCACAATATTTCTGAACAGAAAGAATAGGTTTTGTTTGTTACAGGTGGTTGCTATATAGACTAAGCTGACTTTGAGTTTACAGAGATGTGCCTCTTTGTGTCTCTCAAGTGTTGAGATTAAAAATTTGTGCTGCCATGACTGACATTAAGTTTTAATCAGCTAGTATCTACCCTTTTTTCTTTTTTAGCTTTGTGTACACCAAGCATAGTCTGAACCACTGGGCTATATCTCCAGTGTGACTAGCACTTTAAAAAAGGTTTTTAGCTTTATTCTTTGTTGTTGAAACTGGCTTTTAGATCAGGCTGGCTTCAAACTCCCTGGGTAGCTGAAGCTAGCCTTGAACTTCTGATTCCAGAGTGTGAGGATTACAGAGGTACATCACCATGCCTGGCTGACTAGCATGTATAAAATGACACAGTTTTTTATTTTTAAGATTTATTTATTTATTATGTATACAGTATACAGAAGAGTGCACCAGATGTCATCATAGATGGTTGTGAGCCACCATGTGGTTGCTGGGAATTGAACTCAGGACCTCTGGAAGAACAGTCAGTACTCTTAACCTCTGAGCCATGTCTCCAGCCCAAAATGACAAAGTTTTTAATGGGCCTTTTAGTTTCATTCAAGGTGCATTTGAAGCATGATCTTGGGAATGCTGCAGTTACCTTCCTATGTTCTTGTCTGTAATTAGGACCCCTACTGGTATGAAGGACTCTTTGACGCCATGAATTATGGGTTAGAATTCTCTGTCTATGTCTAAACCAACTCTCTCTCTTTCTCTCTCTCTTTCTCTGTCTGTCTGTCTGTCTCTCTCTCTCTCTTCCTCACCTAAACCATGCTAAGGAAGTACTCTACTACTGAATTATGTCTCGTATAATTACTTCTTATTTTTGGTTTCTCTTGTTTGGCACTATTTCTCTAAGGGCATTTTTAGCACATAGAGTATGAATAAAATAATTCTGTAGCTGTTTTATAATTTTTCATTTATTCTGGGTATTTAAAGGCCTGTCCTAATTTCATCTAAGCTCTTCAATTTGAAACATTCTCATTGCTCTCACTTTGATGGTTTAAGGGTTTGACCAGTACTTTTCCATTCTCCTGGACTTACTTCCCCATTCTTCTTTCTGTACTTGAAAGCTGAAGCACTTCTACCCCTTACCAGTTTTGATTGGCTAACATCTTCACATTTGTAGATGTTCCTGTATAGGCCAGAGTCATTCCTCAACAGTTAACATACCTTGACATTTAGAGGCACAGTCTCTCACTGGGTCTTGGAGTACATTGAGTAGGTCAGGATGATGAGCATGCCCCAGTGATCCTCCCCTCTCTGTCTTCCTAGTAGGTCTGACAAGCGGGAGGCCCTCTGCCTGGCTTTTTGTGTGTAAGGTGTCAGGGATCAAACTCAGGGCCTCATGCTTTCGTGGAATGCACCTTACCAACTGAACTGTCTTCTCCAGTCCCTGGTAGCATCTAGTTTACCTGTGTTTTCTCTGGCAGAGTAGAAATTTGGTGATACTGTGTTAATTTTTTGAATGTGTTTAGTGAAGGGCCAGGAGCACATAGTAGGCACTTTAATAGCTAATGACTCCTAGACTGTAGGTTGAGCTAAATTATTTCTTTGGTTACGGTTACCTGTATTGCACTGTTTAGCCCTTAACTCTTAACTCCTTGCTGTTGATTATTATGTTTCTGTGTAACCTTGGCTGACCAGAAATTTTGCTTTAGCAACTCCTAAATTCTGGGATTACAGCTGTGTGCTGTCATATGCCATACCTTTTTAAATACTTAAAACTTCACTGAATGCTTTTTTGAGATCAAGGATAAGATTTTACTATCATCTCATGTTATTCCTAAAATCAGTAATTAATACAAAAATGCCTAGTGAGAAAAATAGTTTTTAACATAAATGTATGACTATTTACCCTTTGTGTGTTTGTGTGTGTGTGTGTGTAAGTCCTGTGTGAACTCTTTTTTCTTTTGGAAAACATTCTTTTTAAAAAACCCTGACATATTGAAGTTCTAGTCAGTATAATATTAATTTCTATGGCAGATTAAAAAAAGAGAATATGACCAGACTGTGGTGGCACATGCCTTTAATCCTAGCATTTGAGAGGCTGAGGCAGGTGGATGCAAGTGGATGGGTATCCCTGAGCCTGGCTGCAGAGCTAGTTACAGGCCAGCCAGGACAGGACTGTTACACAGAGAAACCCTGTCTCGATGATCTAAAAACTGAAGCCAAAACACACACACACACACACAGAGCGAGCGAGGGGTGGGGAGGGGAATATGAGAATGAATGTGGCTTCCTGTAGTGGCATCATTGAATGGCAGTAGTTCATGACTGGGTCTTAAGGCCACAAAGATGATGAAGAACACTAACCTCATCAGACAGGCTAAATTCATGTGGGATGTGATTCTGGACTATGAGATGCGTACCCAGGAGCTGATAAAAGTGTCCAAGGATAAGTAAGCACACAAATCAGATGGGCTTGTGCACTGGTACCAGGAGGAACTGAGGAATGACTGGCATCCAAGAGGAGAGCTGCTGCTGAGAAAGAACCATCACACTTTGTGCCCTTTCATCAAAACAGTTATGCTGCGACAGAGAGAGGGAAGAGAGCCCAGACTTCGTGGCTTACCTTTAACCACACTTTATACTGTGGAGGAAGAGGCAGCTGGACCTACCTCTGAGTTTTAGGACAGCCTGGTCTACGTGGCAATTTCCAGAATAGCTAGGGCTATAAAGTGAGATCCTGTCTCAAAATATGAAAAGCAGAATGTGTAATTTTGAGAATTGTTATAATACTTTCACTATAAGACTATTGGATAGCCTTTATAAACTAAGTTACAGAGGCAGTATACTTCATTTCTGAGGTTTACATGTCTTATAGGAGTATTGCTTGTTTTACTGAAATGCTTACTTTTAAGAATACCAGTTCAACTAAGGAATGAATGAAATTAATTTTAAAGACATGTCCTTTAACAGATTTGAGTGTCTCCTTTAAATGATCCTGAGAAAACAAGTTCAGATCCAGTCATTAGATGAGATGAGACAGAGAAGTTGTTCAGATGACCTGGTTATGGTGTTGAATTTGCTACAGCACATCTGTGTAAACTCTTGCTGACTCTCAGCACGACATTGCTATAGCATAGTGGTTACACCAACAGTGCCTTTATTCTTTGAAGACACGTCGAAATACCTGAATTTGAGGCACCTTGAGTTCAGGAACGAGTTCAGAAAAAAGCAGATATTTGGGTAGGATATACGGAAGGATCAGGGAGGGTCAGGAAGAGCAGAGAAAGGGGATGTTCATTTGAATCTGATTTAAACAGTGGTCTGGTATTTATTTTACTTTCAACATGTGTCTGGCTTTTAAATAAAAATGAAACTTTGAGAAGAAAATATTTTAATAAGAATCTTACTGTGTTTTAGCTTCTCTGATTTTAAGTGGGGACAATAGGACCTACCTTTGCACGCCTTGAAGTGAACACATGCACGAAGACGTGATCAAGAAGTCAGGGAGAGCTTGACACGTGATATGAGCATTAGAATGGAGACCTTTTCAAAGAATGTTTATACTTGAAAATTTATCACAGTGCATGAACTCATTATTTTAAAATTAACATTGCAGCATGTTATTTAAGAATCAATATGGGGCTGGAGAGGTGGCGCAGAGGTTAAGAGCACTGACTGTTCTTCCAGAGGTCCTGAGTTCAATTCCCAGCATCCACATGGTGGCTCACAACCATCTATGATGACATCTGGTGCCCTCTTCTGTATACTGAATACATAATAAATAAATATTTAAAAAAAAGAATCAATACAATCAGCATGTAAAAAATTAGAATCTTGAGAATGATGACTGGAGTATAAAATACCTGCATAAATAAGTAAGTTAGACACAAATGAAGAAAGAAGTTAGGTTTCAGCTCTCCAGAGCAGAGCTGGGAGGTGCAGGTAAAATACGTCAGAGGAGGACTAAGAGAAGAGACTCTAACTCTCACCTCCGTGGGCTCTGGGAAGAGAGTGGAGGTGCTGCAAAAGGAGCACCTTTTGAAGGAGGCTGGGAGACTGAGTCAGGAGGATAGTGTGAATCTCAAGATTTTCACACCAGCCTACCCAACAGAGTGAGTAAAAGAAAGAAAGGTGGAAATTACACAGTGCTTGTGAAATGATATACCAGATCCATATCAAAACTTGAAGACTGCAAGAAAAATATTGAAGATAAATGAGATAGCTATTCAACTTAAGAAAAAAAAAATAACCCAACAAAACCTGCCAGGACAAGAACAGACAGGTACTTCCTGTCCTTCCTGCTCTCACAGATTCAGGGTTTTCTCAGGGCTTTCGTTTCCAGCAGTACATATGGAGTTACATGTATCTCCTCTACTCAGTCTTGTGGGCACTTTGATGTAAGTCTCTTGAATTTGCATAAAAGTTCCTCAGTGACTTGGATTTATATTGCATTCCCTCTCCTGGTCCCCAAAGCCTATTTGCCTTGTGGAAGGTTCCCAATTCTTCACTCTCTGTAAGGATTACAGATTAAGTAGACCGTATCCACTCAAACACAGCAGTATCATGTTTGAAAAGTGTTACATCAAGAAAGGGTCTTAGCTGCAAGTGGTGGTAAACACTTGCAATCTCACCCAGGTAGAAGGTCACCCTTTCCTGAATAGGAAGTTTGAGGCTATTCTGGGTTGACCCTATCTCCCACAACAACAACAAACATGGTTAGGCATGGTAGCTCACACCTGTAATTCTAAGTGCTTCCATTATAGACATAGACCACTATACCCAGACCGTATATGATTTTTAAATTGAAGATGAGTCCATATTGTAAGAAAAGTCTTATAAATTAGACTTTACATTAAAAAAGATTACATTGAAAAACCTTTAAATAGGGGGCTGGAGAGATGGCTCAGCGGTTAAGAGCACCGTCTGCTCTTCCAGAGGACCTGGGTTCGATTCCCAGCACCCACATGGCAGCTAACAACTGTCTGTAGTTCCAGTTCCAGGCAAACACCAAGGCAAATAAATAAATAAATAAATAAATAAATAAATAAATAAATAAATAAAATAAAAGTTTAAGAAAAACCTTTAAATAAATAGAAGCTTTCATGAGTTCCCCAAGAGGAAGACATTTTTTTCCTTTTTTAAAAAAAGATATTATTGGGACTGGAGAGATGGCTCAGCAGTTGAGAGCACCGTCTGCTCTTCCAGAGGACTCGGGTTCGATTCCCACATGGCAACTAACAACTGTCTGTAGTTCCAGTTCCAGGCAAAACACCAAGGCAAATAAGTAAATAAATAATAAAGTTTGTTTTGTTTTTTTTTTTAAAAAGGTATTATTTACATGCTATGCTATTTGGCAGGTTAAAGTATTCAACTCAGTGGGCTTTAGTATCTTTAAGTCATTTTGCCATGATTACCAGTGTTAGAAAGTCATTTTCAGAAGCCACACAGCCACATTACTAGTCTTTTTTTTTTTTTTTTCCTGTGTGTATATACTCACCCTGTCTAGACAATTCATGCAGTCACACTACCTGTTGGCTGTTCCTAACATGGTTCATCTGTATTGTACATGTCAATACACATCCTTTTTCTTACTGTGGGGAAAGATCTTGCTATGTTTAGTAGGCTAGCCTGGAGCCTGCCTTTTGAATCATAGACTTAAGCTTATACCTGACCATTTAGTTGCTTTTCTTCTCACCAAATAACACTACCAGTTACATGTATATAGTAGTGTGTATTGTTTATTCATCAGTTGACAGATACTTGGATTATTTACATTTTGTGCCTAAATAGTCCTGCTAGGTACATTGTATGCAAAGTTTTGTTTTGTGTATTTTATGCCTCTGTGTGTGTGTGTGTGTGTGTGTGTGTGTGTGTGTGTGTGTGTGTGTGAGAGAGAGAGAGAGAGAGAGAGAGAGAGAGAGGAGAGTGAGTCTCATATTGCTCAGACTAGTCTATAGTCTGTAACTCCTTATCCTCCTGCTCCCATCTCCTCAGTGCTGGAATTCCAGGCCTGTGTTAACACACCTGGCTTTAAATTTTTATTTCGATTATGTTACTGGGGATCAAACCTAGAACCCTGTGTTTGCTAAGTAAGCACTCTATCAGGAAGTGACATCTCAGACCTTGTATATTAGTTTTTGAATGTTTGCATGGAACAGAATTTTTAGGCAGTATTAAGAGCTACAGCTTTAATGTTTTGTGGAACTGCTAGGCTGTTTTCCAAAGTAGCAACTCCATTTTGCTTTCTACTGATAATGTGTGAGATTGGTTGTTGCTTGGTGCTGGTGTAGGCAGGGGTGAGTGGATTAAGTACCCAGTATGAGATCCAGCCTAGACTCTAGAGGAGAACATGGGAAGCCTGGGTACCAAGTGGGATCAGTAAGCATACTGATCAGATACTTTCTAGAACAAAACCCAGTTTTGTACAGATTGATCCAGAGAACAGTTTAAACAAGAGGAAGCAGCTTTTGCTTAATAAGACAAATGCTACCCTGAGACCTAGGCTAAAAAGGATATACAAGGGGAAATGTATTATGTCCAAACTCTTTTGTGAACAGAGACATGAAATTTCTAAATGTAATAATAATGAAAGGATGGGTTAACATTTGAAAATTACTTGTGTAATTTTAAAGACAGCAACAAAATTCTAAGTTTAGTAACAGTACATTATAAAAATTTAATATTCTTTCATACAAGTTACTTAGGAGAACTGGTTGGGGAGAGTAACTGTAGCTATTAGTCCTTCAGGAACCCATTGTGACTTCATAATATGTTTTCCTGAAGGGGACATAAAATTACAAGAAGTAAAATATATATTTTAAAATTTACAAAAAGATAACCTTTACAAACTAAAGGAGTGAACTTTTTTAATCAGTAAAGAGTGTTTTTCAGAGTCAAAGAACAGGAGGCATCATGAGTTACAGTGAAATCTTAAACTCATTCCTACTAACGTGAAAAGTGTAACAGATATGTGGTGAAGGGATGTAAAGACCAGAGGATAGCTTGTGGGAAGCACCTCTCTTACTTTGTCAGGCCTGCAAGTATCATATCCACTGAGCAAGCTTACTGGCACTCTAGAACATTCTTGAACCTTTTAGGTGCTAAGAGGTGCTTTCATAGGGGTCACCTAAGACCATCGGAGAACACAGGTTTACTTACAGTATGATTCATAACAGTAGCAAAAATGTATGAAGTAGCAACTAAAATAATTTTATGGTCACCACAACATGAAGAACTGTGTTAAAGGGTCACGGCATTAGGAAGGTTGAGAACCACTGCTCTTGAAGTTTTAAAAGAAATGAACAGGTTACTTATAGCAAGAAGATAATTCAGTGCTCTTACATAGAAGGCCCTTATTTAAACTAGCAGCACCCATTTAGAAAATAGAAATATCTTCATTATAGAAAATTTTACCAAGTGCCCTAAACTCCATTCAAGAATATAAAATTAAACTGGGATGGAAGAATATACCATTTCTACTGATAGAAACTTTATTTAAGATTTACATAGAAACAAATTTTACTGAAGTTACTTCTGAATTATGTATATGTAGCTTTACATAGTAATCATAGGACTTTTTTTCTAGAGATGTGCATAAAATAACTTTTATGTGAAAAATGCATGGCACAAAAATAATCATGGTAGTTCTGGGAACAAGGTGGGACTCCCAGTGTTATTTTAAGTCATACCTCTTGAGATGCTGTAGTTCCCGCACCAAGGAGGGGTGCAGGGAGCAGCAGCTAGGTAGTATTCTCGGGACTATTGGGCATGGTGTCTCAAACCCAAAATTGTGGGTTTTAGATTGAATTGCTACAGAGCAATAAAATAAATAATGTAACATATGAATATTTTAGACAATGTTGAATGAAAGACGTAAAAAACAAAAGCATAAATCACCTGATTTTATTTATCGGAAGTTCATGGATGATATGAATGATAAGATTTTTTTTTTTTTTTTTTTAACAATTCTTATCTTGAAAACATGGCACTGATAAGGAAGAATCACCGCAGAGCTTTGTGGTGTATGAGACATGTCAATATCCTGGTCTGAAATAAATCATATAGAGGGTGTGTGTGTATGTGTGTGTGTGTGTGTACTCATGCTAGAGAACAGTAGGGCAGCTTCGTTGGTCACTGTTCACTTCAGCTTTTGTGAGTTTCTTACTTCCCAAGGTTCACGTGTTAGAAACTTGGCCCCCAGTGTGGTCACCTTCAGAAGGGTTAAAAACTGGAAGTGGTTCTGTGAGGCTGGTTGCTGCGAGCTCCCTCTCTCCCCTGGCTCCCAACTTTGGCTATGCCCAGCCTTTAGAATACAAAGGTGGGTCCTCATGGCTAGCTCTCCCTAGCCTCCTACCCTAGACACTTTAGCAAAGAGGCAGATACAAAGAATGTGTTATTTTAGCAAGTCAGAAGAAGAATGAACCATTGAGGGTGATTTTGCTCACTCCGAAAAGAAAACGGGGACATGGTAAAGGAAAATAAAAGGTACTGGCCTCTCTGCGAGCAGACCTGCATGTCCTCTGTGGCTGGTGGATTGTGCTCACTGTGCAGATTGAGAGGCCTGCTCTGTGTGTTACTGTCTCACCTTTCCGACATTACTGAGAGAACACGTAGGATTCATTTTACTCATGGTTTCAAAGTGTTCAGTCCATGGCTGCCTGGGCCTTGGTGCTATGCTGAGCACTGAGGTGGTCCCGGCTGGCCTTAGGTAGGCTGTGCTGCTCCCACCTGCACTTTTTGGAATGGAGGCCTGAGAAACTGAGTGTGTTGTTCTTTCTAAAGAGGCTTTATTTAGTTCACAGATTTTTTTTTTTTTTTTTTTTTTTTGAGGTGGAATGTATGGTGATCAGATGGCCCCATCTATTCTTCTGGTGAGGGCTTCATGGCAGGTAGCATAATAATGATAGGGGAATGAACACAAGAGATAATGTGGTGAGATCAAAAGTAAGAGTAGGAAGACTGGCCTTGGGTGTGTGTGTGTGTGTGTGTGTGTGTGTGTGTGTGTGTGTGTGTGTGTGTGTATGTGTGCATGCGCGCATGCAGGTACTTGTGAGGATTTGGAGGTCTGACATTAATCTTTCCACAACAGGAGGAGGAGGTCTCTCCGTAGGGCAAAGGGCTTTGCTGATTATTATTAGGTAGACTAGCTGACCAGTGAGCCATGGGATCTGTCTGTCTCTTCAGTGCTGGGATTGCAAGTGTGAACCACCACACCAGGCTTTTTATGTGCACGTCATGGTTTGAATTCAGGTCCTCGCGCTTGTGTAGTAAATAGAACTAAGTCCCTCTGGAGATCAGCAGTAATTTCTATAGAAGATGGTGGCTCACTGACCTAATTATATCCCACTCGTCCCCACTTCAAGTTTTTAACCCTTCTGAAGGTGACCACATTGGGGGCCAAGTTTCTAACACGTGAACCTTGGGATACGCTATCTTTTTTTGAGATGATTTCATGTATCCAGACTGACCTTAGACTTTTAATTAAAAAAAATTTTTTTTGAGATAGAGTCTCATATAGCCCTAGCCGAGTTCTTTGTTGGCCAGGCTGGCTGAACTCACATTCTTCTGCCTACCTCTACTTCACGTGTGCTGAAATAAAAGGTGTGTACTATCATGCCTAGTTTGACCTCATTCTGTGTAGTTAAAGATGACTGTGCACATTTGATCCTCTAGCCCTCACTTCTCAAGTGCTAGGTCTATCATCAGCTTCTACTCACATGCTGAAGCCACATCCAGACTACAGTATCACACCCATTCTTACAGCTAGCCAAGCACAGAAGTGGGACTCAGCTGAGGCTTGAATCTCAGCAGTGCATCTCCAGGGTTCACTGTGCCTTGGTGTCTTTCAGTGCTTAGCATATGCATGTGAATGCAAGGAAAGAGTTGAAGAATGAAGTGTACGTGGGTGTAATTCACCACAGCAAACTTAGGGTAACGCTCACCTCTGGGTAGATTTGTGAAGTGAGGGACATAATGGCAATAGGGTAGAAAGGAAAACTGGCTTTGTAGACATGTTTCCCCTCTAAAAATTTATAGTTTATTTTTGAAAAAGAAACACTACAAGGATTGCACTTTATAGTTCTAATTTTTGTTTATCTTCAATATTGTTCTATAGTAGAAAAATAAAGCAACACCCTGACATATTATAGGTTAGCCTAGTTCTGAGACTGCAGCAGGCAGGCACTCAGCTCCAGAGTTGGTTCAGCCTCTCTCTCTTTAAAGGATTCAAGAGTTGTATAGAAAGGAGGATGAGGCAGGGGATTCACTTCCTTTGGCAGATGTAAATACTTTTCTCCTTTCTGTTTCTTCGTCTCTGCCTCTTTTTTCCCAAATACAAACTGTAGCAGTAACTCACTCATTCATCTGTAGAGTAGTAGTAGTGTATGCCGTAATATGAGGTTTAGGAAACAAACAGTAACATATTGATGTTGATCTCACTTCCTAGTCTTTTACAAAACAGCAAAGAATAAATTCAGAGGTTGTACTTTGTTTGCCATTGTATCTTCAAAAACTATTATGTGTTAAATTTTAATTTGTAATAGTGTCACTATGTAGTCCAGGTTTGTGTCAAACTCTGGGTGTAGTCTAGACTAGCCTCTGGTCTCATCTGAACCTCTGAATTACAAATGTCTGCTACTATAACTGGCTGCAGCATAATTGTCTTGGGCCTTCTAGAGTCTTAGACATTTGAATGAACACTGAGACAGTTTCATACTCCACTCGGAAATTAACTAGCCAAAGTTCTCCTTAAGCTCTTGGACATTTTCTGTTGGTTTACTTTCTTTTTGGTGGCTGAAACTAAGGTATTTTTACTTAGTTTTATATAAATCCCTGAATTGTTTTGTGCCAAAACACTGACAAGTAATATTTTAGTCTATAAGAATTTCTGGCTCTCAAAAATTATTTTATTTTAACTTTTCTGAGTTGGATCTATTTATTTATTTATCTATCTTATTTCATTTTGAGACAAGATCTCCTTACATATGTCTGACTATCCCTCCATAGACCAGGCAAACCTCAAACTGACAGAAGCACACTTGTCTCTTTCTTTCAGGTGCTGATATTAAAAGCGTTTACTACCACACACAGCTGAATTCATTTTTTTTTTTTGAAAAATTTTTTTTAACTTTATTTTATTTATTTATTTGCCTTGGTGTTTTGCCTGGAACTGGAACTACAGACAGTTGTTAGCTGCCATGTGGGTGCTGGGAATCGAACCCGGGTCCTCTGGAAGAGCAGACGGTGCTCTCAACCGCTGAACCATCTCTCCAGCACCATCAATTTTAAAAATTAATAGACTTTTAATTTTCAGATAATGAACTTGTTTCATTGTTATGTGTCCAGTGCCTTTGAATCAGTGCCATCTTATAAAACTGCCTATGGCCTGTGTTTTCATAGTGAAATTGGTTTTTACAAGCCACGGTCTTCTCAAGTTGTCAAGTGGACCATGAACTATTTCCAGATGATATTAAGGCTTATTATAGCATGAGAAATGTACACCTTTCAAATCTGTCATTGTGTCTTATAAAGATAATGCTATTTTTTCCTGACCTCATAGGTAGAAGGGTATATTGTTATGAATAGTAAACAAGAGCTAAAAGATGTGAATCCTCCAAAGAGCAAAATTTACCTAAAAGTTAAAAGTTAAGGGGGCTAAGTTGAATAACTCCTAATGAACAGTGCTTATCTCATTTTGTGAAGATTAATTCTGACTTCCAGTTGAGATGATCCCAGATAAAGGATAGTGTGATGCTAGGTAGATGGGTAGATGTAGTTAAAGTTGGCTGTCCTGTTCCATGTGCACATAGTACTTCCTTGTTCCTGTTGTTACTCTTCGTCGAGTGTGCATAGGAAGCCAGTGGTTCATTTGAGTGCCTTCCTGAGTCACTCTCCACCTTGTGTTTTCAAGGATTGCCCCCAGCCAGCCCATTTGGCTAGCTGTCCGCAAGACCCGAGGTGCTGATTACTGGTGTGCACTTCTGTTGTAGGCTTTTTACAGTAAGTAGGCTCTAGGAGTCAGATCTGAGTCCTCATGCTTAAGTGGGGGGCACGTTACTGACTGCACCATCTCACCAGTTCTGTCATTGTTGTTACTGTTACTAACTTTTTTTTTTAAAAAAAAAAGAATTGTAAATTTTAATTAAAAAGTTATCTTCATGACAAATTAAAAATTTATAGAAGTCTTTGATCTCACTTAAAGCATTAATAAATACGGTATATCCAAAGCTTTTTATTTTAAAAGAGATCCCATTAAAATGTTAAAAATGAGGGACACAAGCTCCTAAGAGGCAGCAAAATCCTCACACCACCAGAGCATAAGGGTTATAAGGTTTCTACTCTTATCTAGAATTTATAGTTTAATTCCTGCACTGAATAGGTATAAGACATTAATAAACCAGCCCTGGTAAACTGTCCATAGGTGACACTCCTAAGTGGTTTTCTACATATTCAAGTTCAGGTGACCGTGAATACTTCTGTCCTATTGGCCTTCTGTATTCATACCTATCTTTCTCTACCTATTTTTCTCTGCCCTTTGCATCACAAAGTTAATTACAAAGTTCTTTGAATGTAACGTAATACTGGAATGTGTTGAGTACATTTTACAAAATTTATTCTTTGAGAATTTTACATATGTACTCAGTGTATTATGACCATTGCCACCTCCTCCTCCATATCCTCTACTTCTGACTCTGTCAATCTGATAACCCAATGTAAAGTCATCTTCTGGAGTATGGGTAGACTGACAGGACCTATAGAAAACTGACTCTCCTTCCCCTAGCAGCCATTAGCAGCCAAGAGCTCCTTAGAGGTGGCAGTCTTGGGCCCCTCCTCCTCCAGGCTTTGGAACTAACCCTAACACACACACACACACACACACACACACACACACACACACACACACACACAAACAGGTGTGCTCTGATTTAGTGCCCATTCATCTTTCACTTCTTTAAGTGCTATTGACAGGCTTAGAGACTTTCTTATTTTAGCATCTGGCATGGCTTTGTGTATTTTTTTTAAAGTTAAAGCTGCATTTAATGTTAAAGTTTCATTCACATGACATTACAATTTGTCAGTAACCTTGGTTTAATTGTGTGTTATGAGTTAAGATATTTTCTCCAGAGTATATGTTTTCGTGGCCCAAACCTCTACTTACTTGCCTGATTATTCTCCTCATTTACTTAGAACTCTATATCTAGCTACAAGCTGGTAGCCTGTGCCTTAGTTCCTTTCATTTTTATTTTTACTTATAATAGAACTTAAGAGCTTATATTTTATTTTTTAAGATTTATTTTTATTATTTTAAATATGTATGTGTGCGGGTGTGTGTACATGAATGCTAGTGCCCACAGACGTCAGAGGTGTCTGATTCTCTAGAGCTAGGGTTATAGGTAGTTGTAATCTGCCTAATGCAGGTGCTGGGAATCAAACTCAGGTCCTCAGGAAGAAGTGTAGGTGTTCTTAACTTCTCCAGCCTTAAGAGCCAGTATTTAGTTGTTTGTGTATTTTTTCTGCTTTTCACAATAAACTGTATACAGGCCCAAACCTTGTCTGTTGTGTTAAAAGCGCTGGTTTGCACACTGTTGAGTTAATGTCTTTGTTAGACAGCCTTGGTAGTCAGTACACACAAGTGTGACTGTAAAATAGCCCGTGTTTTTGACAAGCAGTGCATGAACAGTTCTTCTCTGTGAGCTGATGGGCCTTTATTTAGGGTACTACTTGTATCTGTCTTACCCTTAACAACTTCAGTCCACTACCTCCTTCTCTCTGGATAGTCTCTTTCTTGTCCATTAGTCTGAGAATTCTATGTGCCATACCTCTAAAGTGTGTCAGGACTCTGGTGCCTTGGCCCTCTGGCTGTGTCACCATCTCTGGATAAATAGTAATCATTTGTGCTTGCTCAGGTCTCTGATTTTACCCTACTCCTCTCCCATCTCCCTCCAGTTTGGAGCTAGCTAATTTTTATTTTAACATTGTCATATCATGTTATTTTTCTGGTTAGATCTTAATTTTTTTATCCTATTTTGAATAAAATTATAAGTTCTCTCCGTGTCTGATGGAAAGGCAGTATGAGGCCTGGATCCTTGCCGTCTGTCTCCTCAGATTACTGTCATTTCCTCAGGCTTCATCTCCTGCTGTTCTCCGGAATCATATCCCCACTTGCTGATCTCCCTTGGTCTGTAGCACTCCACACTTCTCTCCTTGTTGATACACGTGGTGCTTAGTTTCTCTCTGAAGTAGTCTTTCTCCCAGTGTTCTATTGGAGCAAATATTTTGTAATACTTTATTTTAAGACAGGGTCTTTCTATGTAGTCCCGTTTGAGACCAGGACCTTAAATCCACAGAGATCAGCCAGCCTTTGTCTCCCAGGTGCTGGGAATTAAAGCGTATGGCATCACATCCAGCGTAGTTAAATTTCAGTATGTCATGTTTTATACAGAATCTTTGTTTACTCTTAACCTACCGTAGTCTTACACTGTTGACATGAGACAAGGAAATGAGTGGCACCATTATGTGCATGTTGCTAATGCTTTACCATTATATTCCTCTAAGCATGTTTATTAAGCAGTAGGTACTCCATAAATATTTGCTAAATCTATAAATTAATTGTACCACAGAAGGGAAAGAAGGGTGGGAGTGTGAAAAGGAAAAATTAAAACATAAAAACCAAATCTAGTATGCTTGTTAAAACTATTGATTCCCTCTGGGGCTGCAGAGATGGCTCAGCAATTAAGACCACTGACTGCTCTTCCAGAGGACCTGGGTTCATTTCCCAGCACCTACATGTCAGCTCATAACTGTTTGTAACTCTAGAATGTGTAACTCCAACCCTTACACATACATGTAGGCAAAACGCCAATGCAAATAAAATAAAAATATTTAAAAAAAACTATTGATGTCCTGTATATGAGCCAAGGTTCAATATTAAACACTAAATGCAACTATATGCTTGATGTTTATAATAGAAAAACTCTTGGATCAAAATTGCTGAGGCATTTGAAGGTTATATTTGTAGTTAAAATACAACACTAAGCAAATAAAAACAAAAAGTAGTAGAATTGTATCGTTAGAAAAGGCTAAATTAAAAGCATTACACAAGAGATGGGAAGAAGCACTTTTAAATAATCAGGCATGTAGTTTGTAATATAGAGAACTACTAATGCCTGTCTTTATGTTTGAGTCTTTTATATTCCTTTTCCTTTTGAAACAGGTTCTCAAAATGTCTTCTTCATGCTGGTTTTAAACTTGTGAGTTAGAAGCCTCTCTCACCTCAGCCTCCTCAGTGCAGCATTACAGTCACACATTACACCTGGTAAACACACCAATCTCCACTTTTATTTATCGATTCTATTATTTAGATATGATTCTGCATATATATGTTTGTGCACAGTTAATGCCTAGTATCTCTGGAAGTCAGAAGAAGGCATCTTAGTACTTCTAATTGAAGGTAAGAGCCACCATGTGGATGTTGGTAACCAAACTCAGGTCCATTGAGCCAATCTTTCCCTAGCGCCAAATTTTTATTTTTAAAAGATGGAACATGTGTGCTCTTGTTTCAGTGGGTGAAAACACTTCCCAGCAAGCACAGTGACCTGTGCTCACATGGTGGAGGTGGAAGAAGATCAACTGCCCCATGTTTTCTTCTAGCTCTGCACATATGCCGTGGCAAACATGCACACATACCATCAATCAGTAAAGAAATGTTAAAAATGTAAATTGTGGAAAAAGATGGAGCATGAAAATACGAAGCCGGCAAGCTATAGAAATTGAGGGAGAAATAGATCCAGTTATGGAGTGCTGTAAATATAAGCAGTAGTGAAAGACAAATGTTTTTTAGTCCATGGCATATCAAAGGAATAAATAGTAAGATTTGGAGGATCTGAATCATAAAATAGCAGAGCTGATAAATATAGTATTGTATCAGGCTTTTTCTTTTTCGACCACCAACCAGTTCCCAAATTGTGACATGGAAACTTATTAGTTTTGAATGTTAGGCATAGCTTAGTCTCATTTCTGGCTAGCTCTTTTAAATTAACCTGTTTCTCTTCATCTCACTTTTGCCTTGGGGCTATTTATCTTTTCTCTCTGTATATCTTAATTTCCTGCTCTGTCTGTGTTTGGCTGTCTGGTGGCTGCCTGGCTTCTGGCCAAGGTGTGGGGGCTGTCTCTTGTTTTCTCCTTCTTTTCTGTCTCTTTCTTTCTTTCTTATACTTGAGCCTATATTTTTTTTTTCTCTTATTTATTCTTTCTGCCTGCCAGTCCTGCCTGTCCCTCTCCTGCCTGACTCTTGGCCATTCAGCTTTTTAATAGATCAATCAGGTACCTTATGCAGGCAGAGTGAAACAAATGTAACATATCTTTACATAATTAAACATACGTCCTTACATCATAAAACAAATGCAACATTAACAAACATAACACACCTTTACACAGTTAAAGTACTATTTTGCAGCATAAAGAAATGTAACACGGGCTGGAGAGATGGCTCAGCGGTTAAGAGCACCGTCTGCTCTTCCAGATGACCCGGGTTCGATTCCCAGCACCCACATGGCAGCTCACAACTGTCTGTAGTTTCAGTTCCAGGCAAACACCAAGGCAAAAAAAAAAAATAAAATAAAATAAAAAATAAATTAAAAAAAAAAAAGAAATGTAACACATCTTTGCATAGTTAAATATCTCATAACATTGTATGCTATGGTAAAGAGAAAATGTAATGTCATTTTAGTTTCCCATAGAATATTTTCAAAAATAGGCAATATGTTGTCATTAGAGAAGGCTGAAGGGGCTGGAGAGACGGCTCAGAGGTTAAGAGCACTATCCAGAGTTCAAGTCCCAACAACCACATGGTGGCTCACAGCCATCTATAATGACATCTGGTGCCCTCTTCTGGCCTTTAGGCATACATGCAGACAGAACAGTGTATACAATAAATCTTTAAAAAAATAAAGCTAAGATGTGTGTGTATGTGTGTGTGTGTGCGCGTTTCCTCGGACATTATCTACCTACTTTTTTTTTTTTTTTCTGGAGAAAGGGTCTCTTGGTATCCTTGACAGATAAGATAACTGTCCAGCAAGTCTAGAGATTTACCTGTCTCCTGACACCCAGTACTGAGATTGAGTGTGTATCACTGTGCCTGGCACTTTAACGTGAGTTCTGGGGATGAATCACATCTGTGTGCTACTACTAGTCGGCCTGCCTCCCAGCCCTGGAAAACAGTTTCTAAGTAGGCATGTTATCAACATATACTCTACAGTGAGATTTTAGGTTAGTAAGAAATGCAAGAGCTAGATAGAAAGCAAACCTTAAAACCAAAAAAATCTCAATTTCTGGAATTTGGAAATGGGATGATTCAGTGTGTGAATGTGCTTGCTGCGTGGATGTGACCCACCTGAGTGTGATCCCTGGATGATCGATCCCACTGTAGAAAGAAAGAATCTACTTCTGGAGTTGTTCTCTGACCTCCACACACAAACCGTGGCACGTGCTCACCCATACTTAAACATGCATATGCACACACTCCTCCTACCATACAGTAATAGTAAAAAAATTTAAAGAAGAAATGTAAACACATTTTCCTAGGCTGGGAAGTAGTTAAACTGATAGAGAGTGCTTGCCTTGTTTGTACAGTTCTGTATTAGATCTCCAGTATCATGTAAACTAGATGTGCAGTGTGGAGACATAGGATCTTAAGTCCAAGGTCATTTTCTGCTACCTGGCAAGTTAGGCCATTGTGGGATCCATAGGACTTAATTCAGACAAAACAAAACAAAATCCTTAAAAAGTCTTAGTTCACAGATCTATTGCAGACCAGCGTCTGTGCATTGTCTAGAATATCTAATAAAACAAAATATGTAGATAACATATAGGATATAGAATGACAAGGGAAACCTAAAAAGATAGAAAAGGTAATAAAAATGGAGTTAAGTAAAACTAAAACCTTTTTTTTTTTTTCACTAGAAGAAAATTAAGTGGGGCTGGAGTAATGGCTCAGTCAGTAAAGTGTTTGCCACAAAAATGTGAGGACCATAAACCTGGCTGTGGTGGAGCATGCCTTTAATCTCATCACTTGGGAAGCACAGGCAGACAGATCTTTGAGTTCCAGGCCAGCCAGGGCCACAGAGTGAGTTCCAGGATAGCCAGGGCTTCAGAGAGAAATTCTGTCTCAAAAAACCAAAATAAGTAAATAAAACAAAAATACGAGGCCTGAGTTCAATTTACTAGCATTCACATAAAAACCAGACACTGTCGTGCGTACTTTTGATCCCAATGTGTAAAGATACACAAGGTAAATGTCTAGGACAGAGGTTCTCACCCTTCCTAATGTGAGAACCTTTGTTTTCTGTGTTGTGGTGACACTAACCATAATACTGTTTTTGTTGCTACTTCATAACTGTAGTTTGGTTACTGTTATGAGTTGTAATATAAATATCTGTGTCTTTTGATGGTCTGAGGTGGCCTCTGTGGAAGGGCCATTTGACCCCAGGAGGTCCTAACCACTGCTCTAGGGCTTGTTGGCCAGCTAGTCTAGCCTAATTACTGAATTCCAGGTTGCCTAAGACACCTTATCTGAACAATGAAGGTTGGTAGTTTCTGAGGAGCAACACCTAGATTGAGCTGTCTTTCACATGCACACACATGCCCACACACCCAGTAGACCAGATAAGTTTTCTTAATTATAGTTAGAAGGTATTATAAGCAGAATTGAGGCTACAAAAAGATCGTAATGTCAATATGAATGATACTAATATTTATCAGGGAACAATTGTCATAGCTAGTAAATTAGAAAACATAAGCGCAATATGATGTTACAAGTCTGAATCTCAGAACTCAGGAGGCTGGGTAAGGAAAGATTTCAGTTCAAGGCCAGCTTGAGTCATATAAGAAAGAATACTCTGTCTCCCAGAAGGAAGGAAGGGAAGAAGGAATTCTTCTAAGGATTTATTTATTTATTATGTGTACAATATACAGAAGAGGGCACCAGATGTCATCATAGATGGTTGTGAGCCACCATGTGGTTGCCGGGAATTGAACTCAGGACCTCTGGGAGAGCAGTCAGTGCTCTTAACTCTGAGCCATCTCTCCAGCCCCTGGATTTTTTTTTTTTAAAGGAAAATATGAATTACTCAAAATGACCCTACAAGAGACTGAAACCTCCCTTAAACCTACCAGGCCTAGATAATTGTGACATTTTTTACAGCTTAGAACTGTGTCTGCTGGTGGGGGTTTGAGGGAGGGCCCTGAAGACTTGAGAGTGGGAGAGTGAGAGAGCTGTTAGAGCCTGTCTCTCTTACCACCTAACTGCAGGCAGGAGAGTGGGATAGCTGATCACAGCTGTCCCTCCCTTGGGAGAGCAGGCTCTGTGCCTAGCTTTGGCAGCACAGTAGAGCTGACTGCTGACAAGGGGCAGGTGATCTGCATATGGTGGACAGGGAGAAATGACCTCCTGTCTTTCCTCGCTTCTGCATCTCTACACTTGGCCTCAGCTCACCACAGAGCTGTGAGAGTGAGAGCAGGAGAACTACTCATGCCCCTCCGTTGTGTGCTATGGGACGGGAGGGTAAGGGAAATAGTTCCACCCCCCCCCCCCGAAGGAAGGAGTGTGGGTCTCTGGAGCTGGCCCTGTCCCTCATCAAGTGCAGCAGTTGGAGCACAGGCCCTGCCCCTTACTGGCCAAACGGTAGAGCTGGCCCTGGTGGGTGGGAAATTGGACTGGAGGGTGGCCACAGAATGTGAAAGCAGGAGAGCAGAGAGCTGGAGCAGCTGCCGCTGCCTGATGCAGTGGGTGAGCTGGCTGGGGCAGTGCTGGAGAGCTCTCCTAGGTGGTGACAATGAGGGAAAGCTAGCACACGACCAACCCAACTACCACCCAGTCCAGAACTAGGACTACAAGGTAGTCCTAACCCTAACCCTAACCCTAACCCACCTTATCTGTGAACTTCGGGAGCATATAAAGGGGCCAGACGTGCAGATCCAAGGCCACAGAATCTTCATGACACAGGCAACAACAGCCGTCCCGGAGGAGCCCCAGTGAGGGCCCAGGAGAAGTCGGAGGCTCAGACGAGACCGACGACTCATCGCAGCAAATGCTTCCGAGTGGAGAAGTATGGACCAGAGGGCATATTATGACTCACTGGGCCATACTACAGCTTCCACACCAAGATTTTTGTTTGTTTTGTTTTAATTTTAGATAAAGTAGAAGCTTTATTGGGGGGGGTGTCAGGTTGCAAGGGCAGGGAGCAGAAGCATGAGGACAGGAGATGAATGAGATTGAGATGCTTGATGTGAAATCTACAAAGATCCAATAAAAAGTTAAAAAAAATTCACAGAACTATTTGGTAAATAAGCTGAGAAGAAAGACAAAGTTGAAATTTTTTATTTTTCTAAAGTTTTAATATCCTATGTTAAAGTTACCATCGAGCCTAAACAAGTTAATACAAATATACTACTTAGAGTATAACTGGCATACAGAAAAAACTCCATAAATACTAGTGCCCCAGAAATAACAGCAACAGAGCAGACACAGTGGACATAGAATAGAACGTATAAGTGGGACTGTGTCTAAGTACAATATTCTAGGACTGCTAACATAATAGATTTTAAATACAATTTGTACATTAGTAAGGGAAATTATAGGTTTTGAAATGATTTAGTTAAGTTGGACATTCATTCTGGGAGAGGAAAACCACCTTAATAATATGTTAGCAAAATTAAAACCACAGTCAAGAATGTGTTCATGGGATATAGGAGAGATTAAATGAAAGGAAATGGTCTTATTCTATTACTTTATGATGAATGTGCTGAAACCAAAGAGGCGTGATAGAGAAGAGAGCCTAACACTTTGATGAAACATTCAGGGCTCTGGTCTGACATTGTCTAAGAATGTTATGTCTTGTTGAAGTTGTTCTCCAGTAACTCCCATCTGGTGGTGTCATGCAGCCTGATTGTGAAGCCAAGACCCAGGTGTTGTGGTTGTAAGGGGCTAGGAGCTCCTTGGACACTGCACTCTCTCTCCCTCCCGCACTCAGAATGCTCCAGGCAGTTTAAAAGTCACTTTCTTTTGCTGTCTAGTTTTCTAGGACACTGTTTATATCTCTAGCATACAGGAATTGCTTCATAAGATAATAGGCACTGCTGAGTGGTGGTGGTGCCTTTAATCCCAGCATTTGGGAGGCAGAAACAGGAGAATCTCTATGCATTTGAGGCCATCTTAATGTGTTAACAAAATTGGTCTACAGAGTGAGTTTCAGGACAGCCAGGGCTACCCTCTCTTGAAAGATAACAAAACAGGGCTGGAGAGGTGGCTCAGAGGTTAAGAGCACTGTCTGCTCCTCCAGAGGACCTGAGTTCAATTCCCAGCAACCACATGGTGGCTCACAACCATCCATAATGAGATCTGCTGCCCTCTTCTGACATGTGTATGCCAACAGGATACTGTATGCATAATAAATACATAAATTTAAAAAGACAACAAAACAAAAAACATACAAACAGCAAACCTACCAGGCACCAGTGTGGTGAGATCTTTTTTATTTTTGACCCTCCCCTGCTCCCTCCCTTCCTCTCCCCCTCCCTCCCTTTCTTCCTCCCTCTGCGTATATATGTGGTATGCATGTGTCTGTGTATATGTATTTATGTGTCAAAGGTTTACATATGTGGTTCTGTATGAAGTATGTATGTATGCATGTGTGTGGAGTCCTGAAAGTTGATACCGTCTTCTTAATTGCTTTCTACTTTATTTGGGAGAAGAGACAGGTCTCTCTGAACCTATAGCTCTGACTTTGGGTAGTCTAGCCAACCGGCTTGTCCTGGCCATCCCCATTCTCTGCCTCCTAAGTGCTGAGAGCCTCGCTGGCTTTTGTGTGGATTCTGGGTATCTACATTTTGGCTCTTATATTTTCATGCCAAACACTTTACCCACTGAGCTTATATCCCAACTCATTATTTCTTCCAGATTATGATAGACATTAAGTTATAAGTAGCTTGAAGGGCTCAGGTTGTTACTGGGTGACTGAAGTTGCCAGAAGAAGATATACTGAGAAGTGGAAACTGACAAGACAAGAGAGGGAAGAATCACCAGCTAGAATGACACAGCCTTCTGGAAGTGCTATTTCTGGTCTGGGCAGATGGCCCAGAACATCTTAATGAGTCCGGAGAGACTTGTTGTGTGAGGTTCCAAATGGTGGTTGTGAGTCATCAGAAGCACATAGCATTATGCATGTGAAAGGCTGGCTGTTAGAATTTGGCAGACCTGGAGTTGATTGAGACTTGGAAAATGATCATGATAGGTTTCTTCACACTAAATGGAATTTAAAATTGAGTGGATAAATAAAGGCAGAAAGCTTTGTATAATCTCTTGTATATGACACTTAAAGCAGTAGTTCTTAACCTGTGGGTCACTACTCCTTTGGGTTCATATATTACATATTTACATTACAATTCATAACAATAGCAAAATTATAGTTATGAAGTATCAGTGAAATAATTTTATGATTGTAGTCACCACAACATGAGGAGCTGTATTAAAGGGTTTCAGCAGTAGGAAGGCTGAGAAGCACTGACTTAAGGTACCCTTAAAATTAATAGTTTTTATGTAGTTAGGGCAGTGATAATCTATTTTATCTAAATACTTCATTTATCTGTAACTGAAATCTTATATTCATTAAAATTAGTGTATAGGGTTAAATCAGGCCATGTTTGCAGCTATAGAATGGACAGTATATTCCCGTTCATATTCTGCCACCCTCTTGTTTTCTTCCCCTTTTCCTCTCTGTCAACCCCTTTGGCCTCCTTTGTTTCTCCTGACAGTTTTGCTCCTTATTTTTTATGTCATCTGTACATCTATGATTTTAGTTACATTTAACTTCTAATTGTTAGTAAAAGCACATTGTATGTAATTAGGTAATGTACTATCAAGTATATAGTCCTTACATACAAAATAGGCTCAGCTAGTCCCCTTGCATCTGTACATAGTGATAGCTGCCCTGTGTAAGGTAGTGAATTTATTTCAAATTCCCTTATGTATTCCGGGTAGTCTACTTTAATTCTTATCTTTAATCAAAGCTCTCAAGTTACTTATGCCTGCTGGCTGTTGGCTCATTGCCATTCCATATTTATGCACTTGTGAGTTTAAACCAAGCATTTATATTTTAGTTCTCTGTGCTAAAATAATTTTTGTTTAGCAGAATATTGACAGGAAGCAAGAAATTCGCTTAAAACCACAACTTCCTTTTTGTCATCTGATCTTGAAGTAGCTTAACTTGACAAAAGCCCTGGTGGTTCTTCACCGGCTTTGGAAAGAGAACCAAAACCTGCTTGAACTGGTCATACACAGATGTATAGCCACACACATAAATAAAAATTAATGTTAGAAAAAAATAATTCATACTTTGTGATCTGATAGAAGAATGTTATTTATATTTTTTATTACATACTAATTTATATGCCATGTTTAAGCTATATGTAGATGCAGATTAAAGACAGAGCTCATCTTATGATGTCTTGACCTAATGGTTTATTGACATGTTGTGGGTTTGTCTTCTTCAACTACATTGTAGTTGTGAACACTTCTTTGTACACCTGGACATATGCATGTCTAGCCCTACACAGCCATGCTGGGACATTACTTCTGGAGGGCAGCAAGGGTCAGGCACCTAAGAGTTCTTGTTGACAGTCGTGAGGATTTGAAGTGGACTCTTTTCAAATTATTCATTATAAAACACTTCAAATTATATGTAAAATGGAACAAACATTTTAATATAGACTAAATTTGTGAAAAATAACACCCTAGCCTTAGAATCCAGTCAAGGCTACAAACCCCTCACTCCATCAGGTACAGCCTCCCACAGCCTGACCCCCTTGCCTTTTTTACAGCCTTCTTGAAAATCTGCCTCCTACTTTCTTAACTAACTGCTTACAGATTTTCTTTAAAGTGCTTTAGACATTGCACAGATCTTTTTCACATGGTAGCTTTATCCTCTTGAACTTCCCTGCTTTTCAGATTTGTCTGTTGAAACTCTGCCCAGGACCTAGCTTGAGCATCTTTTCAGGAATACTTTTCTTGGTTCATTTTTTCTATGACTTTTAGGTGTTGATTATATTTTTTGCTTTTCATATCTATTCAGCATATACTTGTGCATATGCTATGTTAGAAATCATTACCTTCTTTCTTCTTCTAACTCAAAGCTCATTGATGTTAGCAACCACCCCATCTTCTTTAGACCTTCTTCAGTTTAGCATAGTATTTTGCATATAGATGACTTAAATTGAATTGTGATCTCAGCAGTTTTACTTTATTTTTTTGTTTATTTTTTATCTATCTATCTATCTATCTATTTATTTATTTATTGGGTTTTCAAAACAAAATTATGTAACAGTCCTGGTTGCCCTGGAACACGATTTGTAGACCAGGCTGGCCTCAAACTCACTGAGGCTCACCTGGCTCTGCCTTCCAAGTGCTGGGACTAAATATGTGCACTACCACTGCTCTGCTGAGCTTCATTGTTTTTAGATAGACTATTGCATAATAAAACTATACATGCTGTTCTTTTAATTTCTAAAAGTAAAATATGTTAAATACTTATAAAATAGGGCCAGTGAGACAGCTCAGCAGGGAAGGGTACTTGCTTCTTTTTTTTTCTTTTTTTATTATGAATAAAGTCTCATTTATTATCCATGTAGCCCCTTGCTCAAACTCCTCCCCCCCCCAGTCAGGGTACTTGCCCTGACAATCCAAAGTTCTTTCCCAGGATCCATATGATAAGAGAACTTTCTCCTACCCCAGGTTGTCGTCTGACCTCCACAGGCACCATGGCACGTGCACACACAAATAAATGTAATAAACAATATAAGATATTTATAAAACAGTAAGACAAATCTGAAAATTAAATGACCTCAGAAACATAGAAACAGTTGTAACCTAAAATGTTTTTGAGTCCCGTTGATTCCTTCTGCCAGCTCCCACGCAGTAGTTGGCTCCCCACAGCCAGAGCGAGTGACCCAAGTACTGATGAGCTGTGTTCTCATTGCTCTCTTTCTCTACCCCCTTTTCATTTTCCTGCAGGCACATCTGTGTGACAGTGTCAGATTTTGAAGCTATAGACAGTTGTGAGCTGCCATGTGGATGCTGGGGTTGAGGGGCCTTTGGGAGAGCAGTCAGTGTCCTTAACCCCTGGACCATCTCTTAAGCCCTTTTCTTTTTTCTTTTCTACATTAGGAAAAACTGCTTTTTTTTATTGTTTTTTTTTTTTTTTTTGCTTGTTTGTTTTGCTTTTTGAGACAGGGTTTCTCCGTGTAGCCTTGACTGTCCTGGAACTTGCAGAGATACACATATCTTTGCTTTCCAGGTGCTGAGATTAAAGGTATGCATCACCACCACCTGGCTCATTCAGATATATATATATTATATATGTATATATATAATATATGTTAACATATATATGTTTTATATATATATAAGATAATTTAGGTTACAACTGTTTCTATCTTTCTGAGATCATTTAATTTTCAAATTTGTCTTATATATGTAGTAAGCAGATTTATGGTTATTTGTTGCAACAAACTACTTTAGAATATTTATTTTCTCAATTTTGGTAAGTCTTAAGTTTGCCTTAGTTTTTAGCTGACTTTTTAGGCTCTAGATTACTTTGAGGTTATAGTTAATGTTTGCTGAGGCCAGTCATGGTGGTCCATGCCTATAACCCAATCTTTGAAGAGACAGAGACCAGAAGCTCACTAGTTCCAAGTTAGTCAGTTTAGTCAGACCCTGGGGAGGAAGGATGGGGTGGGGAAGAAATCAGGAAAGAAAATGCTAACTGAAGCCGCACTCATCTGATGGCTTGATCTCGGGGCTGCCTCCTTACAGATGGTGCACACGCACTGGCTGTTGTTGACAGGACTGCCTAGTCCTTGTCCTGTGTGTACCTCCGTAAGGCTGCTAAGGAAGTCCTTTAGACATAGTAGCTGGCTTCCCAGAGCAAGTGATCTAGATGAATGATGTTAGAAGTGACCCAGACTTAGAAGTCCCACTTTGTAGTTTATGTAGTAATTTGATAATTTGAGCTGTTTTAAGGTGGGGGTAGAATTCAGTGGTGGGAATAGCCTCAGGTATGAGGCTCCCTGAGTGCTGTTGTAGAGGGACTAGTCACCGGGAGAATAACATGAACAGTGAACGCAGCAGTTGCCTGACACCTACTGTGGAGCTGGGAAAGCCAGGTGGGAGTAAGGTGAAGACAAAAAGCTTTTGTGTTTTCTCAAACCAGGACTTTGATGGATAGCATTACCACGTTGTTCAAAGATGACAAAGAAGGAGAGACTAAGGTCTTGGGGAGATGTTCCCCCAAGTTAGTCTTTGGTACTGTTGGCACACATTTGCTCTCAAGTCTTTCATGGACTCAATTTCCTGAAAACCCAGGGTAACATTCAAGAACAATTGTTTCTTAATTATATGACAGCATATGGTGTATGTATTTTCAAGCTGCACACATTTTTTATAGTATATATTTTAATCATGTTTTGTCTTGTTTTACTTAACTGACACCCCCCCCCCACACACACACACACCAAAACAAAACAAAATAACATGGAATTCATTCTGTGTTGGACAACTACTCCTGGGCCCTGGAGGTTTTAGTGATGATGGCTACATTTAGAATCCTTTCATATATGTATATATTTTGGGAATATATAGTTTTCAAAAGGCTTTTAGTGTTAGTTTTCCCTTCACATTCCCTTAATCCTGCTCTCCCAATCCTCTCTCTATTTAATCTTCGTTAAATTCTAGTTTTCTCTTTGCCTTGCTATTTTCTCTTTTAAGATTCTCTTCTCCCTGGCATCTTACTAGGCACCTAATCTCTGGTTATTTGGATTATAATACTCACATAAAAAGCTTAAAAGCTAACATCCACATATAACAGAAGCTCTGCAATATTTGTCTTTTGAGGCCATGTTACCTCACTCACGATGATTCTTTTTTCTAGCTCTTATCAATTTGCCTGAACATTTGATAATTTCATTTTTAACAGCTGAATAATGTTTCACTGTGTAAATGTTTTGTGTTTTCATTATTATTCATTAGTTGATGGATGAACATCTGTGTTGTTTTCAGTTTCTCACTACTGAGAGTATCAGTGAACATGGTTGAGCAAGTATCTGTAGTAGGATGAAGCATCCTTTGGGTGTCTGCCCAAGAGTGATATAGCTGGATGTTGAGGTAGGTAGATTGATTTCCATTTTCCTGAGGAGCAGCCACATTGATTTCCACAGTAGCTGTACAAAGTTGCACTCCCGCAAGCAGTGTATGAGTGTTCCCCTTAACCTCACATACTCACTACCATGAGCTGCCATTTGATTTCTTGATCTTGGCCATTCTGCTGGGATAAGATGAAATCCCAGAGTAGTTTTACTTTCATTCCCTGGTGGCTACGGAATGTGAACTTTACTTTCAGTGTTTGTCAGCCATTTGCGTTTCATCCTTTGAGAACTTCCTGTTTAGTTTGGTACCTTTTTTAAAAATTAGATTTAGCTTAATTTAATTACTTGTTTTATTGATCAGTGTTTTAGTTATTTATGTATTTTAGAAACTAACTCTCTTAGAAATAAAATACCTTCCCATTTTATAGGGTGCTGTTTTGTATGAATGATAGTGTCCTTTGCCATACAGAGGCTTTGCAGCTTCATGAGGCCCCAAGTGGTGATTGTTGGTCTTAGTAGCTGTGTTATCAGCATCCTGTTCGGAAAGTCATTTCCTTGCCCAGTGAGTTCAACCCTATTCTCCACTTTCTTTTCTGTCAGGTCAAGGTTTCTGCTCTTCTGTTGAGTGCTGTAAAAAATTTTCCTCCTCTTAGTTACAAGGAGAAATTAGATCTTTTTCCCTAGTGTTGAAGATTAAACCAAGGTTTTTTTTTTTTTTTTTTATAAAAACTTTTTTTTATTTATTTATCTATTTGCCTTGGTGTTTGCCTGGAACTGGAACTACAGACAGTTGTTAGCTGCCATGTGGGTGCTGGGAATCGAACCCGGGCCCTCTGGAAGAGCAGACGGTGCTCTTAACTGCTGAGCCATCTCTCCAGCCCCATAAACCAAGGTTTTTTAATTTGCTAGGTCAGTTCTTAGCACTGGCTACACTCCAACACCATGAAAGGAGGTGAGCATGTTGCTTAGTGCTAGAGTGCTTGCCAAGGTATGCAAAGTCCTGGCTTTGATTCCCAACGCCATATGCATGCATGCACATCACATTAGTAAATAATAGACTAATAAAGAAATTTCTAGGCGGTCTTCAGTGTCAAACTGTTAAACATTGTACCACTATATCCAAAGTTTCTCAGTTTTCTAGTATCTTTGAAGCATACTGGATATAGAAGTATGTCACATTTTGGTAAATTGAAATAAAAAAAAACAAACCATTTAAACCAAATAGTAGTATTATTGGAAACCACGTCTGGGGAGGGAGTGCTTTTCATTTGATTCTTTGTAGAGCTGGTGAAGTTGAACTATACATCACATCCCCATTTAACATGCTTCTTTTCCTAATTTATGCACTGTATTTTCTTAGTCATCTAATTAAACTATAGGTTTCTGAATTGATAACAGTCACATGCTGTTCAGATTATCCTAGCTATTTAGGTTGAAATTGGATGAAGAGTAATGTCTAATTGAAAAGAGTTTTATTGTAGTCTCCTACATTATGTGTATGTATGATTGTGAGTGTGTCTCTGTGTGTACGTATATAATTTTTGCCTATGTGTATATCTTTATACTATCTGCATGCATGGTGCCTGTGGCAGTCAAAAGAAGGCATTGGATCTCCTGGAACTGGAGATATAGACTTCACCCTATCACTGAGTTGTTAATTAGGCTTCTAGTACCAGGCATGGTATTCTTCTTGTCAAATGGGTTGTAAGTCCAAGTAGGGAGCTGTTGGTTACTGCCAATGTATACATGCTACTGTTTTACCCTATTTATTTAGGGGTATCATGCCATGCTGGTCATTGTTGTTCATAGGTGCTGTAAGTAGATAGGACTGTTGGTTCCTTCCCTTCTTTGGAAGCTTGTATGGTACCTTCAGGTAAGCTCCAGCAGAGA
>PVIH01001870.1:103745-126832 GCA_004025045.1 Sigmodon hispidus
TTTTTTTTTTTTTTTTTTTTTTTTTTTTTTTTTTTTTTTTTTTTTTTTTTTTGTGAGTTCATCTTTTATTGGACATGTTAACAAAACGTTTAGTCAAAAAGACCAAAGCCCATGTCATCATCAGACTCCTCGGATTCCTCCTTCTTGGCTTCCACTTTCTTTTCCTCAGCAGGGGCAGCAGCAGCAGAGGGGGCTGGACCACCTGCGGGTGCAGCTCCAGCAGCTGGAGCAGGCCCACCAGCCCCTACGTTGCAGATGAGACTCCCCATGTTTACATTGGCCAGAGCCTTTGCAAACAATCCAGGCCAGAAAGGCTCAACGTTGACACCAGCTGCTTTAATGAGGGCATTGATCTTATCCTCTGTGACCGTCACCTCGTCGTCGTGAAAAATGAGGGCGGAGTAGATGCAGGCGAGCTCAGACACAGACGCCATGTTGCGGACTGCCGGCACAGTGCTAGTCTGCTAGTCGCCGGATGAAGTGAGGGCCTCACCCCAACGAGGCCTTAGCTTCCTCGGAAGGACCGAGCACCTTGGCGGCAGCTGAGGAAAACGGGCTTTTCTTTTTTAAAGTTAGTCTTACTAAAGACAGGCTGCCCTTGGTTTCTAGATCTGCCTCTGCCTCCCACATACTGGAGTTCAGCCAAACAACACTGTGTCTAGCCACGGAATATGTTTTGATTTGTGTTGGATACACCCAGTAGTATTATATTGGAATTATCGGCATATAGGATCAAATTTTAGTAAGAGATGGAGATATATAGTAGTTTTCTTTATAGGGAAAACAAGTGAAACTGAGTAGCTGAGCCTTCCTAAAGCAGATTATAAACTAGAAACCAACACAAATGTCAAGAACTCTCTGTTACTGTTGTGTAATGGGGTTCAATGACTGTGCTTGGAGAGGACCGTTTTTCTTTAAAAGGGGGATGAAAGAAGACTCAGAGTAAAAGGGCTATTACATTCATCCTTCAGGTGTTTATTAAGCCGGTCAGTCTCTCAACTTGGTACCAATATTTTGAAAATGAAATGAGTTTATGGCCATACATAAAATTGCAATGTTAATAGGCTCATATATTTGAATGTTTAGTTACCCGGAGTGGCACTATTTGAGAAGGGTTAGGGGGTGTGGCCTTGGAGTAGGTGTGTTTCTAGTGGAGGAAATGTGTCACTGAGGGTAGACTTTGAGGTTTCAGAAGCTCATGTCAGACTCATTCTTTTTTCCTCATCTGTCTCTGTGCCATCCTGCTGCTTCTGCATCAGGATGCTACTCGGAGCTACTGCTCCGGTGCCATGCTTACCACCATGATGATGGACTAACTCTGTGAAACTGTAAGCAAGCCCTCGGTTAAAGATATTCTTTTATATGAGTTGCCTTGGTCATGGTGTCCTTTCACAGCAATAGAATGTAGTTAATGAAGTTACTGTTGAGGCAGAATCTCTCTGTGTAAACTAGATGGACATTAGGTTGACTATGTAGCTCAGTTCAGTACATTGTGTGTTCAGGTTGCAGGCATGTGCCATCATATGGTGATATGTTACATATTTAATAAAACCTGAAATATCAGAGAGAGGAAACACCACAGTCAATTCGCACCCAGCTATTTTGGAACTTCCTCAGCTCCTTCTGGTCGCTTCTCCAGATTGCTTCTACTACCTCTGCTAGGTTCTTAAGAGTCTTTATATGTACTCCTCTGTCAGCTGTATTCCATCCAGGTTAGGATTAAAAGTGTGAACTACTCTGTTTTGTAGCTAGTCTTGAACTCACAGAAACAGAGGAAATTCTGTCTCTGGAGTTATAGGATTAAGGATGTAGATCACCCAGGTTTTCCCTGTGCTGGGATTAAAGGTGTGTGCCATTGGTTTGTCCTTGTACTCAAGGACCAAGAAGCTTCTGAGCTTTCTGCCTAGGATTTGACTCTGTGCTGTCTCTCCAATATTTCAGGTTTTATTAAATATGTAAAATATCCCCACACCATCAAACTTACCTTTTTTATTTTCTTATGTACTTATTAGTCAGAACCATATAAAATTTAACACAATTTTAAGTGTGTGACATTTTATTTTATAACAAACTGCACTAATATATTAGTTCCTTTTTTTTTAAAAAAAAAAAAAAACTGTAACAGTTGAGGAAGTAACTTTAAAAAGAAAATACTTTGGTTCTCAGCTTTGGAGGATGTCCGTGAAGGCAGGAAGGTTGGTGAGTGTGGTTTTGGTTGTGGCAGGAGCATGATATCTGGTCATTGCATCTGCAGCCAAGGAGAGAGATGAATGCTGATGCGCAGTGTGTGCTTGTTCTCCTGCTCCCTTTTATTCAGGACCCCAGGACATTGACAGGCTCTCTTCCTGTGTTAGATCTTTCTGGAAATGCCCTCAGCCATGCTTAGACATGTGTCTGCTGAGCAACTCTAAATCCAATGAAGTTTTAGTTGTTACTGACAAGTACTTTTATAAGAAAGGCTATTAAAACTAAACCAAAATAAATAAAACACTCTGTAAGTGTAGTGATATATTGTATATCTAATAAAGATTGCCTGAAGATCAGAGGACAGAGCCAGACACAGAGTTAGCTATAAAGGTCAGGGAGTGGTGGTGCACACTTTAATCCTGGCACTTGTGATCCCATGCCTCTGCTCCTTCTACTTTGAAGCACACATATCTTAATCCAGCACTAGGAAGTTTGAAACAGGAAGTGGGCAGAGAAAGAAATCTAGGACAGGAGGAGACTGGATCTCTCCCCCCCCCCACACACACGTCAGCGGAGGAGATGGCAAAGTGAGAAGGGGCTGTGGTTTGTTCCTCTGTCTCTCTGATCTTTAGCATTTGTCCCAGTATTTGGCTCCGGGTTTTTATTATGAGGTCAGTTAGGATTCATGCAATAGAAAAGTACTACAGGGGAGGAATCTGAAAGAAGATGTATATCATAGCAAGTAACTAAAGAATTTGGGGATATCAGTGTCATATTGCTGTTGGTTTATCCTATAGAAAAATAACTTGTTTTGGATATGTCTCAGCAGTAGAGCGCTTGTCTAGCAGGCAAAGAGCCTGGGTTTAATCCCCTGGGCTCCAAACAAACAAACAAAAATGAGCAAATTAAACATCTCAGAAGAGAGTCCTGCTTGATAATATAGTGATCCTTTGGGTGACAGCAGGCTTCATGTTACCTTTTACTGCAGTTGGTCACAGAGCAGAATTAGTATAAAGTTGTTTGTTCTACCTTCTCTCCCCTCCTCCCATGGCCAAGACTTTTCAGGGCTGGTGGAGATTTTTTTCCTGGATAGCAAATTGTAAGTTTCAATTATGATATCAGGCTTTGAACAAGTAGAGTTTGAGAATATGCACCCAGTAGACAGATACAGAAATTCAGAGTGCCAGAAAAAGAGGATATAGTGCCACTGTGGAATATTTGTTGATGATTGCTGTTTGAAGCCACAAACACATGAACTTTTTTGAACTTGTCTGCATGAAAAAAGAAGTTAAAGACACAGAAATAAGTAAGCTATTTACTGGAGAAGGTAGGAGGAAGAAAAGAATGTGAGCCAGGGCCTGGAGAGATAGCTTAAGAGCACTTATATTTGCAGAATACCAGGGTTCAATTCTCTGTATCTACATAGTGCCTCACAACCATCCATAACTCCATTTCCAGGGAATCCAGCAGGCATGTACTTGGTTCACATATATGCATGCAGTCTAAGCATTCATACACATAAAGTAAAATACATCCTTTAAAAAAAGAATGTGAGTCTTTGTAGTTATGGGAAAAGAGTGTTAATAACTGTAGTCATACTCTTTGTCTGTAGCAGATACATCTCAAGATTCTCACCCAATGGATGCCTGATACCTAGTTAGTACCAAACTCTTTCTGTACTGTTTATTGTGTGTGTGAATGTGTGTGTGCACATGTATATGCATAGAGTGCCACTCTGATCAATAAGAGATTAACAGTAATAATAAAATAGATCAGTTTTTATATGGTGAAATGAAAGTAATATGAAGTCTCAAAATACTTTGTTTCTAGAATTTTTCATGTAACATTTTTGAGCTTTGCTTGAACTTAAACCATGGACTATGAAGAACTACAAGTTATATGCCTGGGCCCTAGGTCAATCTGCATAAAATTAACACAAACGCTTGTGTGATTCTGTGACTTTGTGGGACTTGGAAACTGTGGCTCTATGGGCTGAACCTTGAGGATAGGCCGGGAAGGCTGGCCAGAAACCTCCTACAACATTGTGTGTCTTTGCTCTCTCTGTCCTTTAGGTTTCTTGAATATGATCAAAGTCAGAGTACTATCTTTCCATAGAGATAAAGAGAAGAAAATGGGCAAATGAAGGTGTTTCACAGTTGCTGGATGAGTCAAAAGGTTGACACAGAGATTGAGACTCGCATCTGGGATGATAATGCTGACATAGACCACAGCAGGTTACTCTTGGACTGCAAGTCTTTAAAGACAGTATCTTAGACTATTTTTCTCAACCTAATGAATTCTTCAATGAAGAACATGTTTCTTTTTTAAATTTTTATTAAAGCTTAATTATAAAGAACTTACAAATAAAAAAATATCAAACATCAGACCTAAAGTGTGTGCATCTCAATAAACATTTATAGGGTTAGAGTAGCCATTCTGAAGCTCTAGGATCTTACAGAGAAGAATAATAACAGATTCCCAACTCAATGTGAAAGTTGCTGCCTTTCAGCTCAATAAATCTTGATGGTTTACTCTGAAAAAAAAAAAAAAGAGTTTTACAGTTTCATTAGCAAATGTGTTTTTATGTCTTATTTACGACAGAAAAAAAAAATTAGTCCAGGAAAGCAGCTTTATATCCTCTTTCCTGACTGAAGTGTCCATGACTTGGACCCTGGTCTCACAAACATGTGCATATGGGTGGCATCATTTACACCCAGGTTGGGGAGGAAAGTCTAAAGTAGGGAGCAAGATCTTGGAGGACACCATGAGAGTTGGAGAGAAGTAACAGGGAGTGATAGGATCAAAGTATATTGTATGCCTGTATGAAATAAAGTATTTTAAAATTATATCTTGGTATTGATAATCCTATAGCAATAATAAAGAACAACAACAACAACAAAAATTGGCTATTTTCAAGCAAAGAAAATGGCTGACCTATTTTTTTTTTTTTTTTTTTTGGAAACATCACTTGTCAATTTTATTGTTTACTAAGTCAAACTTTAGACCTACAAGTTAGAACACAAAATCTCAGACTCCTTATATTTCAAAGGTGAAGGATAATAAACTTTACTAAAATCTCTATTAAAGAGAGACATCCTGGTGTGGTCAAGGCACACATCCATCCTCACTTCATTCTTTGATGTTGGCTGTGTCTGTGACACCACCCTAGCCTCATCCCAGCTGTTTTTCTCATCTGTACAGTGCTCACAAAAAATGTGACTTGCTGTACAACAGTGTGCTGAAAAATCAAATATTACAATAATACAATTCTTATCTTTTATAGCTTATTAAATCCTTTCTGTCCATTATATTTTCATTAAAAAAAATCAATCAATGAATTAAGAAAGGCAGTGATTTTTTTTTTTAAAAATCAAAGAGAGTTGTTTAGAAGTTTAAAGTATTCAAGATGAGTCCTGAGAACAGCCCTGTTTTCCCAGTCTCTTCACAGTGCCTTAACCTGCAAGTACAGTGAGTGCCATGTATGTGAAAAGAAGTATTCGGCTGTGGCAACTCTACTTTTAAAACATTATTTTAACAACTTGAATAATAATGTGCTTATATTTATGAAAACCTGCCTACTCTAGCTTCACTGTAGGTAGATGTTATGACTTAAAGGAGAGCCATTCTAAATACATAAAGGTAGAAAAGTGCAATGCATATAGTTTGTTTGGGTTAAAAAATACATATTTGCTCAGGAGAGGAGGAGGAATCCAGACCATGTCATGAGTCAGGCATTCTTTAAATACTTCGCTAGTAATTTAATATCAGGGAGCTAAGGGTGCTTCTGAGTAGGCAGGGCTGACCTATTTTTAAAATTTAAAGAGTTTTAAAAGTAAAGTATTTGATAAAGTATAAGAAGAAATGGAAGTAAAGATAACTTAGAAATGGCTAATAAATGTATTTGAAATAAAACAGCTTTTACAAAATGAATATATTTTTTGTATATTTATGATTAGTTAGATATATTAAAAAGAAAGAAAGGGGGGCTGGAGAGATGGCTCAGCGGTTAAGAGCACCGCCTGCTTTTCCAGAGGACCCGGGTTCAGTTCCCAGCACCCACATGGCAGCTAACAACTGTCTGTAGTTCCAGGCAAACACCAAGGCAAATAAATGAATAAATAAAGTTTAATAAAAAAAATTAAAAAAAAAGAAAGGAAGAAAAAAAGAAAAGCCTGCCTGCCTAATCACATAAGTGTGTAATCTTAGATACTCTGGAGGCCTTACCCTCGGAACTACAAATTCAAGGCCCATATGGGCCAAAGAGTGAGTAAAATCAGCTTAGGCCACTTTGTGAGACTCTGTTTCAAAATAAAAGTGCAAAGAGGGATAGAGGTACACCTCAGTGGTGGAGTGCTTTCCTAGGTATGATGGGGAGGATTTTGAACTAGGGGATATATGTGTTTAGCATATAGGAGCCAGCTTTACCTTTGATCCCCAGCACCATTAAACAAAACAAGTACAACCCTTAGTGATTTCAGATCTATTGGGCCCACTTCCTGCAATCAAGCTTTCTACACGCTTGGGTCAAAACTAATCATAGTCAGTTTTCAAGGGAAAAAATTTGCTTGTATACTAAACATGTATAGACATTTTCTCTGTTATTATTTTCTAAATAATGCAGCATAATTATTAGTTACATAGTGTTTATATGTTATAAGGTAATATAATTAATGACATTATACCATTTTATAAGAGACTTCCCATGTCTATGGGTTTAATAGCTTTGAAGTATATGGAATGTTTCTTAAAATCAGTGCTCTGTAAATACAAGGACGGTGGTAAATCTTCAAAACCAAACTATTTTGGAATAAAATAGGTTTATTACATTTTATATTATCCAAAAAAACCTTAATAAAGTTTTATCTTTCTTGGCACAGTAACGATTGAGGAATGATATTTCATGTATGCTTATAACATATCTTCATATTTTCTCTAATTAAAGCACCATTTTAAGTGTTTATCATAACATTTTTTTTAATTAGGTTTTTTCGGGGTTTGGGCCAGTGTGTGTGTGTATATTTGGAGGCCAGTGGAAGATTTCTGGTGCTGTACTCTATAATCCTTCACCATATTCTCTTTTGACAGGGTCTCTCTCTCAGCCACCCTAGCCCACAGGCCCCGGTGATGATTTTGTGTCCAGCCACCCAAGAGTATGGTGATAGGCTCATTGGTGACCACACTATACTGTTTTTAATGTGGGTGCTGGAGACGTGAGTTTCAGTCCACATCCTTGTGCAGCAAATGTGCTTAACCTGCTAAAGCCATCTCCCCAGCCCTGAATTAATACTTAAAGTTGTCAGAGTGAAGAGTAACTTAATGACATTTTCTTACATTGAAGGGCCATGTAAACCTCTGTTCCTTTACATTACTTTGTCAGCTATTTTATCACTGAGTTTGCGCAGTTTGTGAACTGTGAGTGGAGCTGGCCATAAGGCAAGCAGAACAACCAGTGCTCTGATAAGCAATTATAATTATCAGCTTTGTACCCTGTGTCTTTTCATTTAGTCATCAAATGAATTTTCTATAGTATTCCTTGCCTTTAAAAATGCTATTGTTAAAGAGACTCATGTAGCCAGAACTTTTCTGACCTGTCCATGTCGTGATCCTGATGAATCTCTCCCATCTGTGGTCCCACAGCTACTAATAAAATTACTCAGAGGCTAATATTAATTACAAACTGTTTGGCCTGTGGCTTGGGCTCTTTACCAACTAGCTCTTATAATGTAACTCAACCCACTTCTGTTAATCTATGTATTTCCATGTGTTCCCCAGCTTTCCTTGAGTTCTAATACATCTTGCTTTCTGGGCAGCAGCTTGCTTCTTCTTTCTGACTTAACTCTTCACCTTTAACTCTGTTTGGATTTTCTGACTGCCTGTAAACTGCCTTGCCAGACCATTTGATTTATTATCCAATGGTAATAAAGGATATTCACAGCATGCAGAAAGACATTCCAATTTCTTCCCCATTTCTGACTCATCAAAAAGGAAGGCTAGTAAAATTACATACGGTTATCAAGTAAGAATTTGTTACAATATCTAGTCTATTTATATTTAGAAAAATTAAAAAAATACTCTACCATCTAGTTTATATTTATGAGTCTAAGGTTTCATATCTAATTATCATGATTAAGGAAAACTATAATTACAAATACATAGTCTCAACTTCATCAAAAACCAAAGAAGAATATATTATTATCCAAGTAAACAGAAAGTGCATTGCAAGTAACTTCCAAATTTCTAGAAATAACAGAGACATCCACAGCAGTGGCAGGTGGATCTCTGTGAATTCCAGTCTAGCCTGGTATACAGGGCAAGTTCCAGGACAGCCAGAGCTACACACAGAAAAACCCTGTATTAACAAAGCCAAGCCAAACCAAACACTCATGGCTTTTCAAAGTGCTGAGAAAAAGTGACAGTTGACTACTCAGCCCTAATCAGGACCTTGATGTCATCCCACAAAAGGCTCAGGGACACTAGAGAAGAGGGAACAGAAAGAATGTGTGAGCCAGAAGACAAGGAGAAGGACAAAGATACTATTTCCTAGGCATAATATGGCCATTGCAGTGGTGATGCCACAGCAGCTGTGTGTGCCTGCACTAGACTTATACAAGAAGGGGCCACTTAACGGTCAGTCATGGATTGGGGCCTCTACCTATCGCAGCTGAACTACTGGTTACCAATGGCTCCATGGGATACAGAGTACATTGCCTTCTGTTGTTTACCCATTAAAGAGTTGCTAGGCTCCAATGGAGAGTTCCAAACCCAGAAGGGCTTGCTTTGGTTAAACACACTGTGTCACCAAACAAAAGAAAAAAAAGGAGAAACGTGAGAAAGGAGTTTGTAGGGAGGAATAAGGAATTAAACAGGGTAAGAGAAGATACAGAGTGAGAGTCACCAGAAATGCATAATATGTATAAAACTGTTATATAATAAAAGTAATTCTTAAAAAGTTTCTGAGTAGGGGTTGGAGAGATAGTTCAGAGGTTAAGAGCATGGACTACTCTTCCAGATGTTCTGAGTTCAATTCTCAGCAACCACATGGTGGCTCACAACCACCTGTAATAAGATCTGGTGCCCTCTTCTGGCCTGGAGGGACATACACAGGCAGAACACTGTATATATAATAAATAAAGCTTTAAAAAAGTTTGAGTAATTTTATCTTTTCTATCATAGGTTTGTCTCGATGTGTGTTATATACTACATTGTTGTATTCCTGTTCTAATGATAAGGATTACATTTCATTGGAAGACTCTATCTTTACCTCACAATTCTAGGACCATTTAATCTGATTCAAACTTTCAATGAAAATGAGAGTGTGTGGGGGAACAAATTTATTAACTGAAATTCTCTAGTGTTCTTCAGATGCTGAAGAAGCTTTAAAAATCCTTCACTGACAGCAGTGGGGACAGTTTCTGATAGTCCCTTAGGATGTCTAGAGAGGTATAAGTCCACCATGCATGCATTATCTGTCCAAAGTGATGGTAAGAAAGTGTGACTTCTTTCTGCTTGATGAGAGAGTGGAGTCTTTAGTGGTAGAAACAGTTAACTCAGAAAATAAAAGAAAGTCATTATGAAATAAACTCTTTCTTTTATTTGGAATGGGGCTACATGTATCCAAGGATGGTCTCAAATTTACTATGTAGTTAAGGATGACCTGGAACACCTCATCCTCTGGAATGCTGGAATTATAGGCATGTACCACCAAGCCAAATTTATAAAGTACTGGAGATTGCTTTCCCGATCCGCCATCTGTAGTGGAGCAGCCGCCAAGATGCAGATTTTCGTGAAGACCCTTACGGGGAAAACCATCACGCTCGAGGTTGAACCCTCGGATACTGTAGAAAACGTAAAGGCCAAGATCCAGGGTAAGGAAGGAATTCCTCCTGATCAGCAGAGGCTAATCTTTGCTGGTAAGCAGCTGGAAGATGGCCGTACTTTGTCTGACTACAACATTCAAAAGGAATCTACCCTTCATCTTGTGTTGAGACTTCGTGGTGGTGCTAAGAAAAGGAAGAAGGAGTCTTACACCACTCCCAAGAAGAATAAGCACAAGAGAAAGAAGGTTAAATTGGCTGTACTGAAGTACTATATGGTGGATGAAAATGGCAAAATTAGTCGCCTTCTTTGAGAGTGTCCTTCTGATGAATGTGGTGCTGGAGTTTTCATGGCTAGCCACTTTGACAGACATTACTGTGGCAAGTGTTGTCTGACTTACTGCTTCAACAAACTAGAAGACAAGTAGTTGTGTATGGATAAATAAAAAGACAGGAACTTAAAAATAAACAAACAAATAAATAAATAAAGTACTGGAGATCAAAACAGGGCTTTGTGCATACTACGCACTGTACCATTTGAGTGGCACCCCTAAATCTAAAACATTTTTTAAAAAATATGAACACAGGCATGTGTATAATATGGAAGGTGTCTGCTGATTTAGCATTAATATAAAAGGAGATTGTAATGGTTAGTTTCTGTCAATTTGAAACAAATTAGAGTCATCTAAGAGGAGGGAACTTCAAATGGGGAAATTGCTGCCATAGACTGGATGTGGAATGTCTATGAGGCATTTTTTTTTTTTTTTTTTTTTGGTTGCTAATTGATATAGGCCCTGTCCCACTGTGGATGGTGCCATTCCTAGTCAAATGGGCCTGGGCTGTATGAGAAAACCAGCTTCATAGTCAGTCCATCACCACAGGGTTAGCATCGTAACTTGGGCTGTTCTTTACATCTGGCAGATCAGGGAACAGAACTCCTACCAGAAACAGATGTCACCTTCAAGACCTTCCCCAGTGCTCTTGTCCACTTGTGATTAAAGTAAAGGTGCCAGCTGGAGACCAGTTGTTCAAACATATGATGAGCCAATGGGAGGCATTTTATACTTCAGCCGTAGCATTTTGCATGCCCAAGGTCAAGTTTATTGATGCTCTTATTTAGAGAGGTCATTGTTGCCCTGCTAGATCCACCATTTCTTCCATATATGACTGGCAGCTCCGAATCTCTGTATATCCAGGTTTACAATGGAGTGTGTTGTTTTACTTCTAGCTTGCTAGACATAGCAGAGATCTAATATTACCCTTTAGAGCCTGAGTCATTCTATTTCTCCTCTGACAAGTTCAACACATTCTCCTTTGGTTTTGCCTCCTGTACTACAATATTCTCACGTATTTTATTCTTACCATTGAGGGTATGCTTTAGGAATATTCTAGATTGATAGTTCATTTAAAATGAAGAATCTAATTTATCTTTATGGACTTAAGATACAGATTAAACCTTACTAATAGACGCTTACTTTTAAAGAGGTTAACTTGTCCAGTGCCTCATGAGGAATAAATAATTATTCTAGAGATGTTTTAGGAAGAGACTTCAAAGGATGAAAAAAAGACAAGAGTAGCAACTATCTTTTAAGATTTGTGATTTGTACAGTTAGGATTGCTTTCTTCCTGCATAAAAGTGGGAATGTGACATTGTGAAACAGTGTCATATACCTAGTGGAGTTAGCTTGGAGACACTGTGTGTGGGGTGAGGAACATGTCACAAAGTTACTCTGCACCTCAGTGCAGCGGAATGGTTGGATTCTTAAGAATGTTCACGATATGCACTATGATCATTGATGTACCTGGTGAAAGGAAAAGTATCTGCGCAGGACCCGGGAGACCAGGTTCTCAGCACAAAGGAGATTTATTTGGCCCAGAGGGACAAAGGCCGGGAACAGGGACACAGACAGGAGATAGAGGACAGGGGAAAAGGGGGAGGAGATGGACATGACACAGAGGAAGTAAATGCAGTTTATAAAGGCACGGGGTGAGGTGTTTAATTTTAATCCAGTCCGTTAATTAGGTGAGCCAAGGGAGACTTTTGATTGCAGAATTTTAGTCGTCAGCCTCAGGGGAGGAAGTGACAAAATAAGGGAAAAGACCTCGGTGGCAGCTTTAGGAATGAAATCTGACAGTTTTAGCAAGGCAGAGGGGATGGCAGATAAAGGGAAGGCTGCCAGAGCTGAGCTTGTCTGTCATACTCAAGTTGACCAGAGTTCCTTCACCTCGGAAAGCTAGGTGACTGTTCCTTGTTCTCTAAGGTAACACAGAACACAGCTGACGATAATGCAATATATTAGAGTGACAAAAGCAAGGCACCTCCATTTGCTAATAGCTGGGAACCCCAAGATTTCCACTTTTAAAAGGTTTTATGTGTATGTGTTTTTCCTGTGTGTATATATGCATACTATGCGCATGAGAGAGTATGTGTGTGTGAGTGTGTGTGTGTGTGAGTGTGTGTGTGCGTATTTGAGGAGAAGAAGAGGACACTGGAATCTGGGGTTATGGGTGGCTTTGTGCTGCCATGTGTGTGCTGGGAACTGAGCCTGGACCTTCTGCAAGAGCTGAACCATCTCCCCAGATCCAGAATTTCCACTCTAAATGTATTTCAGTAATATTTTATATATTTATTTGTATTAAATTTTGAGGTAAAACTAATGACAGTGCACGACATAGTATATGCATGTGACAAAATGATAATTTAATGGAGAGACTCAGAAATTTACAATGCCTTGCAATAACAATTTCTTAGCAACATTTTCTATCTTAGAGAACTTAGTTTTAAATGACTCAGCATTTATTAGACATTAACCTGATCAAATGTATTTTATCCATGCCATACCTTTTGGCTTTCTCTTTCCATATTTAGGTATAACTGAAAAATAGTATTTCTTTTACTCTCACACTGTGTCTTTTCCCTGTGTAGCAAGTAGTTGATCCTGGCCTTGGAGCTTAGAGGCAGTGCGCCATTTCTTAAGAATGTGTGTCAGAAGATGACATGCAGGTTACGCTGATCTTACATACACACTATATGTAGCTATTTAGATGTCACACTGTACTACATATACATTATGATATGTCAGGACAAAAACTAAATTATTTATTTGTCAGCATTTATTCTTGGTGTTCAGTAGTGATAATGTAGAGCTGTACAGTGGTAGCTAATACCCATGATTCTTTTTTTACTGGTGGTGTTTTTAGCTTAAAAGAGGAAATGTAAAATTAACATCATACCTTCTTTCATAACACTCAACGTGTTTCTTAAACTTTACACATAGCACTTACCAGATTTAATTTATTTTTTTTTAATTTTTTTTTGTTTTTGCTTTGTCTTTGATTTCACTCTTTTAATCTTTTTGTTGTTGTAACAAAATACCATAGAAATACCATAGAGTGAGTACCTTACAAATAACAGATTTATTTCTCCCACCTTTGACATTTGAGGAGTACAAGTCAAGGTGCTGTCAGTGAGGGCTGTTTGATGAAGGGTTCCTTTTTTGTGTGTTATGACTTTGTGTGGTTGTAAAAGGGACACAATGCCTTTCTGGAGCCTTGGTCAGAACACAATAATCACCTCATATCCTGGTTCTAGTCATAATTGAGATTATGCCTCAGTATAAAAATCTCAGGGAGGATTAACATTCAGACCATAATACTCACCTATGAAATACTCACTGGCTACAAGATGTCAAGAACTTTTATTTTTATCTCTTAGAAGTGATAAAGGCACAGCTAATCACTTACCACACACCCTTGACTTTACTTTCCCGACAATCTGAAGTACATTGCTGCTTTATTTTAGACATTTCTGTTTGTTTATTTTTCTATGGCATTTTAAAAGAATGCCTTTCTTCCTGGTCTATTAAAGAAGCTACCAACTTTTTTGCAGAACCTTTTTGCTTTAGACTGATGTCTAATATTCTTTGTTAAGTTCGTTTGAATCTTTGCAGTGACGCTCTGTTTCTCATAGTGACTAATACTCCTTAACTTCCTTCTGATTGCTCTCTGAGCAGCGGTGTTCTTCATTTCTCTGCTGCTCTCAGCAGTCTGGAACTTCCTACTGCAACATTATTAGGATTTGCTACATTCTGTACTTTTCTTGAAGTTTCTTTTCAGAAAAATCTCTTGTCTAACATTTTCTTCTGATTTGGAAACATTTTATCCTGCTGACAAGCTTCTTAAACAGGAAGGTGAACAACTTAGGATAATTTCCTAAAAGAACTTGAGGAAATCCCTAAACTGAATAGATTCATTAGGCCCCTCCCTGCCCCAGTAAGCAATAAAAGCTGAGAGTCTAGTCTAGAGACTAGTGGAACAGAGCTGCAAAGAAGATTCTTTTCTACAACCGAAGCTGTGAAGATTACTTTGAGACCAGACCAGCTTCCTGGTGAAGTTCTAGAGCAACTGGGGCACCTGGAAAGGACACTCTTTAGCCTGTTGAGCTGCCTTCCAGCTGTGCACTGGGCTGCAGCTTCCTAACTTTGTGAACTGTCACCTGTCACCCATGCTGGTGTGGGCTTTGCTGATGCAGTTGTCTTTGAATCATTTCTCCTCCTGTAAATTTAACCTCTCATTCTATAAGCAACCCAAATAAAACTCAATGGTTCACTAAATCGGACTTTGGTGGTATCTGTACTTGTCTGTCATGGGTTCCCTATCTGGGTGAGTAGATGTGTGTGTGTTGCATTTCATACAACATCTCTATGTTAATCAGGTTAGCATTACTTGAAAACTAGCCAGAAAAACAAATGCTTGGCCTCCATCCTGAAGTTACTGAATCAGAAATTGTGGAAATAGGAATTGGCAAGAAAAAAAAAAAAAACCTTCCAGGAGATTTTTGACATTGCTTTAATATGTGAACCACTGCCTTAATCCTTGTTCTTGTGTGCATTTCCTTAACAGAGCTAACCATTAAATACAGTACCTTCAAATCACTTTCATATGTGTAACTTTTTTGCACATATGACGTGTGTGTGTGTGTGTGTGTGTGTGTGTGTGTGTCCATGGAGGCCACAGGAGGATGTCTAGTGTTCTCCTCTAGCATTAGGATCTGTCACAGAACCTAGAACTTGGCTAGGCTAATGCCATCAAATCTCAGTTGTCATCCACATCCATCCTTGTCACCAGCACTGAAGTTTACAGGTATGTCAGGAGGCAGGTCCAGCCAAAAAGTGCTGGTGGTCTCACCTCAGGTGCACAGCTGACTTGACTCATGCAGAGCATCTCTTAAAGCTATGTTAATGTAGAATCTTAGTCTAGGCACCTGACCCTCATTTATGTCAAACCTGTTGTTAAAATTAATATACATTTATCTTTGATATGTTTTCCGTATTTCACCGTAAGTAGGCCATAAATGTTCACAACTCATTTTTTGAAATCTATTTTACACACTGCTTCCTTATACCTTGCTGGCCTTCAAACTTTTGATGTTTGATTTATGCAATGTTTTCTCATTTTCTGTTTTTGTCCTGCTATAATTAAAGACATCAAACACTTAAAAATGCTCTATCCAATATAGAGTAGACTTTTTTAAAAAATTAAATTTTAGTTGAAACTTCATTATGGAAAAATTCCTTTGCATCTTAATTCCAACACTTGGGAGGCAGAGGCAGTCAGATCTCTTGAGTTTGAGGCTAATCTGTTCTTTATAATGAGTTTCATGACAGCCCAAGCTACATAGTGAAAATCCTAGCTTAAAACAAAAGCAAAAAAAGAAGCACTTGCAAATAAAAAAAATTACATACCAAAATTAGATAGATCAAAAATCTGAACAACTAAATGAATCTCTGTCCAGTTAGAATAGCCATTCTGAAGCTCTGAAGCTTCACATTACATTTTACTGTATTATCACATATATATCGCATGTATGCACTTATTCTCCACCCTGCCCCTCCCCCTCAAAAGATGACAAAAAGCTGTGACAAGAGCTGAAGTAACAATTAGCTTTATATTCTCTTTCATGACTCAAAATACTTTTCCCAGTATTCAGTTCTTCCTCATCACCTATTATGTGGACCCTTTCTTGTTCTTTCTGCGTGTTATCCTGTGCCCGTAGACATGCACACACACTGTAGGCTAAGCTCTATAGATGAAGGAAAGTGTGTTGTTTTTCCTTTCCTTTGGAGGATGTCTGGTATTCTCTAGCATTGCATTTCTCCCCTCCCCCCCCAACAATTGTGTACTCTCGATTAATACTCTGTGTTTTAAGGTCTTTCTTTGGTTGTTTTTTTGATAGGCTTTTCTAGGCAATAAAGTTATCATCATGTATAAAACACGGGTTAAAATGTGTTTTTGTTTTGCCCACATTTCTCCACTCCTTGCCTTCCTCCTTTACCTTTTTTTTTTTTTTTTTTTTAGGCTCTTAGGAGATTGTTTTCTCTGAATCTTGTCGTAGTTGCCCAAGCTCTGTCAAAGCTGGAGGGGTCCTTTATCTGGGGTGACAGGGTGCTTGCTTATTCTAGCATTCAGAGAAACAGCCAGGCAGGCGTCCTGAAGTAGGGTTTTGTTTGTTTGTTTTTAAATAAGTACCTTTAAAATGTGGAAGTTGAGCATATTCCAGCATCAGTGAATGATCTAAAGGTTCTGGAGGGACAGATGGATGTTGCTGTATAAACTTACCTCTTGTGCTCAGGAGGAAGGATGGGCAAAAACACCTTACTGGGGCTAGGGTGTGCCTGAGCTTACACTGTTCATGTGTGAGGCCCTGTACTTCAGTCTCAGCACTGATAACAGCAGAAACTAAACTATAAGCTTATGTGTTAAATGTCTAAAATTTATGTTTATGATCATGTGTGGCTTTCTTATTTTCACAAATATATATTTTAAATAATGCCACATGTTCTCTTCTGTACAGTTGGATTCTAATGGTTTTACCATATATCTTGGACTTAAAATTTTAACAGTTATGATAGTTTGATCTATTTTGTTGAGCAGGAAAGAACAATCTATATTTTACAGATGAGGAATTTTATACTTGAAATCTTCATAAAATATGTGCTATTCTTTTATAAGGAAAGTGTGTTTTTAAATTATAATAAAAGCCTTTCTCTTTACTGTGCATACAGGAAACCTCGACCTGTCTCCCAGCTGGTCGCACAGCAGGTTACTCAGCAGTTTGTGCCCCCCAGCCAGTCAAAGAAAGAGAAGAAGGATAAAGTAGAAAAAGAAAAAAGTGAAAAGGAAGCAACTAGCAAAAAGAACTGTCATAAAAAGACCAGGTAAGAAAATGTTTCGTGGTATTTTTGAAAGAATAAAAATAACCATTTAGTATTCTTTTAAAAAAATTAATCATATTCCTATACAGAAATGAAAGTAAACTATTTTATCTCAATGAAAATATCATATAATTTTTCTAAGCTTAAAAGTTATGTTGGAAATCAGAAAATGTCAAAGTGATCGTGGTTATTGATCTTGTGCACATTGTATAGCAATGAAGTGAGAGGTTAGCCTAGCCTTAGCTTTATTTTATTTTCCTATTTTTAAAGATTTATTTTATTGTCTTATGTGTACAAGTGCTATGTCTACATGCATGTATTTGCACTGTGTGCCTGCTTGGTTTCTGAAAAGCTCAAAAAGAGTATGTCCTATCCCAGGGACTGGAGTTAGGGACATTTTAAACTGCCATGTGGGTGCTTGGAGTTAAACCTGGTCCTTTTGAACAATGACCAGTACTCTTAACCACTGAGCCATCTCTCCAGTCCCCAGCCTTAGCTTTTACCAACTGCCTTTGTGGTATAGTTATGTTTTTATTGCCCTAAAACATCTATTGGAATAAAATTATTAAGCTGCATTCAAGCGTCAGTATGATTTTAAAGCATGATTAAACCATTACATTCAGGTTGTCAGTCATTTGTCACCTTGAAAGTTCATGAATGATTTTGTTTGCTTAATGTTAATGTGTTAAAGTATTTCATAATACTTTTGTGATTTACTACATATAAATTGCTTTAAATAGAAATACATTCATCTTGTTACTTTGGCTTGGTTATTTAGTATGTACTCAGAAATTTTATACTGAGGAAAGCTTGCTTAAAAATTTACCTTTTTTTGTGTTTGTGTGTGTTTAGACCAAGGTTAAAAAATGTGGATCGGAGTAGTGCTCAGCATTTGGAAGTTACTGTTGGCGATCTAACAGTCATTATTACAGACTTTAAGGAGAAAGCAAAGTCAGCGCCGGCATCCAGTGCTGCTGCTGGAGATCAGCACAGCCAGAGCAGCTGCAGCTCTGACAACACTGAGCGGGGCGTGTCAAGGTCCTCCTCTCCTCGAGGAGAAGCCTCATCCCTGAATGGAGAGTCTCACTAAACATCCTTGCTCCACTTAGTCAGGCTGTCCTCCCCACGGAAATACAGATTATGCCAAGAACTACCACATTTTCATGACAGACACATTCATGCATAATTTGAGTTTTACATGAACTATGAATTTTTCAGGATTTATTAGATTTTATCACAGTGTAAGTTACCAAACATTTCTAGACTTAAGGTTTTAGTCTCTGCTGTTAATGCCATGAAAATGTGGTCGAATAATTCATTATGCAGTGTTATTGGTAAGTCTATTTTCACTTATAGTTTAGTGAATTCTAACACATAATTATTGAATTCTCTACTATTGGCATGTAATGAGTTTAATTTTTTATTACATAGTGCAAGCTGCCTAAATATGTATTATTTGAGAATTGTGAAACAAATAGTTATATGTATGCAAGTCAGAGATCAACTTAATCAACTATTGCTGCAACAGGATTCTCTTAATGGTTATCCTCTTAATGCACCTGCTGGTACTTGGTGTGGTTAAATAGGAAAGTTGTTTTAAATAAAGAATTTGTATGAACCTTTGCCAATGTTTTTGACATGTTTTTACTAAATTATTGTTTCTGAGTTATGTTTTATCCATTTTTGCAGTTTATGTTTGTTAGTTTGCTTATTTTTCAAAGCATCAATTTATTGTAATGTTTACTAGCAGAATTGTAAACAATAAAACATGAATTGTTTAGCTTTCTAATTCAGGTTTAGTGCTATTGTCATTGAACACTGGTTTTTCCTGTATCCTCTATGACATTGAATGAAGTTAAAGAAATATAAGTGTCTGGCAGAAACAGAAAAGAACTTGCCATACTTGGAAAAGCTTTAACTTAATGATAGTTTATCACTGTTTCCTTGTTCCAGTCCTATCCGCGGCTATAGACATATGAATCTAATATGTAAACATGGTAACTATTGCACAGAACTGGGAGGTTAATCTTAAACTCGTTTAATTGGCCTTTTACTAAATATTATAATTCATATGAAAACCATAGTACCCTATTGAGATACAGCCTTCAATTTATGCATTTATCAATATCTTGAAATAAAAAGTATTTACAGCCCCACTTACTTATGTACAATTACCAATAAAATATTTTTTATGACTTCAGATTTTTGCATCTTGTTTATAACTATATGAAGTGTGTTATGTTGTATTTGAAAATTCGTTTTAGAAACCACATGCAACATATTAAATTCTTCTGTTTTTTTCTAGCCATTTGTTTAATATTTACCTACCCATAGGGGACTTCTGAAATCTAAAGACAAGACCTAGCTTGAATACAACCTATCACATAAAAGATGCCATGGTAACATTTGAAGGAAAAAAAAAAGACAAAAAACTGTGGACCCTGACAGTTGTGATATTTGGTTTCTCACGGTAATGTAACTCTGTTCAATTGCAGTACTTTTTATAGGCACAGTGGTACTCTTGTAACATGCTAGTTGTGAATAGTTTATCACATACAGTAAAAGTCTGTGATGAAAATATTCAGATACCTCATCCTTTAGTGTTGATAAATGAAGATGTAAAACTTGTTTTATTTTAAGATACTTCTAATGGAATACCTACTGTCTTGCTATGTTCTTTTCAAATGTTATTTTTGCATTGTTTTTCATGTATAAATGTTCAGTGTATCCAATTTTACATAGTTGTAATGGGGAAATACTCTAGTTTTAAGACAAAATAAGTAAAGGCACTATATCTTATAGTGATCATATATTTTCGTAATATATTTTAAATTATTCTGCAAAAAAGAGCAGCATGAGAGAGGGTAAGTTTTTTTTTTTTTTTCTGAGTAGGTCACACTCAGCTGTGTGTGGTCTCCTTTAGAGCAAACCTGAATACGCTTTCAGGCTCCCTTCCTATCTGGAAAGTGGGGGTAATGATGGCCATATCTGATGCATGTGGTTCGAGGGAGGGTTAGATTTAACCCATGTAATATTCTCAACATCTCGTTAGCATACTCTGATAAATGTGAGACTCTACTATCACTATAGGTAAAATGCCATTAAATACATTTTTATATCCAAATTATCTTAATACTTCATAGGTGATCTCCAAGAACAGTGTTGTGAGTGTTTTCTCTCATTGCAGGAACCTAATACACTACACTGTGAGATTGGAGAAATGAATTGTGCTATCTAGTGTGGGATTTTGTTTTCCTTGTATCCTCCTTTATTTCACTCTACCTCAAATATACCTTCTTATTAGGAAGGCATGCAAATCTCATTAGTACATGTATTTAATGTTAAAATATGCAAAAGACTATTCAGAGCCAGGGCTTGAGGTATATTTGTAGCTGTTTTGTGAATTTGTAATAAGTTTCATTGGTGGATTCTTTTATATTTTTTGATTATTTTATGTGTATGAGTGTTTTACTTGAATATATGTGTATGTGCCATGTGCATGCCTTCTGGTACCTGCAGAGATTGGAAGAGGGTTTGGATTCCCTGAAACTGGAATTTTGGATGGTTGTGTGCTCCTGTGTGGGCACCGGTAATCAAACTCTGGTCCTCTGCAAGAGCAGCAGGCAATTTTAACCATTGAGCCATCTCTCCAGCTTCAGCTTCACCAGCAGTGAGTTCTTTTAACTAGATTACACACTTAAAGATGTTTTTGCATTTTTCAGAGCTTTTTACTTTAAAGGAAAATGAAGAGAAAGCAGAAATGAAGGTGCACTTTCTTTGTTGTTTTTCGAGACATGGTTTCTGGGTTGTAGCAGTCATAGCTGTCCTGGAGTTCAGGCTGTTGGGGTTAAAAGTGTGGACCACCACCACCCAGCAAAGGTGTACTTTGAAGCACACAAGAATATACATTCTTAAGACCTTTGTAGAGATGGATGACTTACTGGCTGAAAGGTTTTATTTAAGGTTGAATTAAAGGTTTTACCAAGTGCTTTCCTAGAAGTATAGTGGTAATAGACCAGATGAAATATAATAGAAGAAATAATGTCAGGTGATGGCATATGTCAGCTTTCTTTTAGGTTTCTTTTAGGTTTAAATCCTCAGTGCCTAAAAGAATGTATTTTTGTCATATTGTATACCTAAATGGTAAATGGCTTGAGTTTTTGTTACACTTTTTTAGCAGTCTACCTCGCTCTTTATTTAAAAATGGTTGTAAGGCCTGATATAGGAACTAGGCATAGAAAGTAATCTTTGCTGTGTGACTTTTACAATGAAGCGAAAACAAGAATGTGCGTCAGAGTGGAGGATAGCAGTAAAGTAGTAATGCCTTGACATCTTGCTATTTACCCTCTAAACCACCACCAACATGTGCAGAAGCCTGGAACAAAGAATGTCAAGAAATTGTACAGAAAAGTCAGTCAGTGACAAAATAGCCAAAGGCTAGCGATGAGAGACACAGAAAAAAGGGAGCTACTGCTGATTTTCAGAAGCAGAAAGCAAGGAAGGCTTTTGTTGGACACCAAGAGTGAGGAACAGAGGCTCTGCTGACAGCGTAGGTAAGCAGAGTAGGTAAGGCATGGAAGAAAGTAAGGAAAGAAGTGGGTGGACTGGCAGAAAGAGTGTCAGGGTGGCTAGGCTTCTGGACTACAGTTTAAGTATCACTAGTCTCTGGGGACATGTTAATGACGTGAAGTCATCTTTATAATTAATCATAAGCACATGTTGTTAAGTAGGGCAGCAATGTGTTTAGTGGTTTAGAGTGGTTTTCCATCAAGTCAGTTCACTGTAAGCTACTGCAGACAAGATTCCTTTATATAAATCATTTTCTGAACACGCATACCTATTAGCCCAGGTCATTTAAATGTATTATTTCAGTGTACTAATTAGACTTTTTAAAAGTCAGTGTTGATCATTCTGTTTTTATGAGATGGACCACGTTTTGACCATTTGGAATACTTTGAAAAGACCAGATACTTGAGTAGAAAGTCAATTAAGAGTTCTGGAAGGAAGGTGTCAGGTTTTTTTTCAGACATGTTTCCTGTGGGTTTTTGTTATGTGTCTGTAAAGTATGTTTGTGCATGTGCTGCCAGTGTCATTCCTCAGGAGCTACCCGCCATGTTTTGTTTTTTTTTAAAAATTTAATAATAATAATAATAATAATAATAATAATAATAATAATAATAATAATAATTGGAAAAGCAGGGTCTCTGTATATGTCCTTGGCTGTTCTGGAACTCACTGTGTATACCAGGCTGGTCTTGAGCTCACAGAGTAGAGATCTTCCTGCTGCTGTCTCTTACTTAAGTGCTGGGATTATTGGTTGTGCTCCTGTTTGCTTGGTTTTATTTTACCTGTATGAGTGCTTGTCTGTCTGCATATGTATGTGCATGTGTGCCGTGGTGGTGTCACATCTTCTGGGACTGGAGTTACAGACAGTTGTAAAGCACCATTTAAGTGCTGCGACTCAAAGCCAGGTCCTTTGCAGGAGCAAAAGGATCAACTCTTACCCATGACCTAACTTTCTAGTCCCCTCCCTCGTTTTCTTGAGGAGAGGTTTCTAACTAGTCCGTAGCAAGCCAGGGTGACCAACTAGTGAGCCCAAAGGACTGCTTGTCTCTGCCACTCCAGTCCTGGGTTACAGGTGTGGATCATTGAATTATTTCTATTTATTTGTTTGCTTATTTGTTTGTTTATTTATCTGTTTTGTTATTTTTAGCTGTTGGTTCTGGAGTCCTCATTCCTGCTTTCAGTGTGAGCACCTTATTGGCTAAGCTTCCCAGCCCTCCTACATTCTGCACCTTTCCACAGAACATAGCTAACCATTCAGTTGTGATTTTACTGACCTGGGGTTTTTTTTTTTTTTTTTTTTTTTTTT